>CM050172.1:78998855-79548855 GCA_027410445.1 Discoglossus pictus
GACATCTAGCCAAATAAAAATAAAAAAATCTAAATAATCTGGATTCTAACAACAACATGATAATGTATATTCTAGTATACATGGAAGAACCAATATTAAAATAAAAAAGGTAGGAAAGAACTGTAAGAGTTTAATGTAACAATTCTGTCCAGTTTTAGTGAGGCACCTCTCCTGTTGGTAGATACAATTTGTATTGTCTTTTGTTTTAAAATTATAATTATCATCCAATCTTACCCTTTATCTTTCAGGGTGACAAGCTGCTCTTCTGTTGTCTCCACGTCTGGAAAGAATGATGGAAGGCTTACAGATTTTGCCATCTCTGTTCTGCAGAAATCTTCTTTGGTGTCTGACTGACCATCCCTGTTGTAGGTGTCTTTTATGGTGGCCAGCTCGGTTGAAGAGGTTGCTACCACTTTCCTAAAATTACTGACCCTCTTCTTCTCAGGGTTAGTCTTGTACGGCGGATTCAAAAGATACTGAACTGTCTTTGTGCTGGAGGGTGCAGTTTTGTAGGCAGTTTTGGGTGGCGCCTCTTTGGTTGGTGGGCAGGATGGGGCCCTCTGAATATAAGATGTTGGTTTGACTGAAGACTCTCCTCTGAAGCTTCCTCGCACTCGAAGAGCCCTTTCCAAAGCTTTATTCAGTAGCTCTACCTCATGAAGCTCTTCCACTGGTAGCTCACCTTCTAAGATAAATGGCACAGGAATGTTTTCAAATCATACTTACTCTCATTTTTAGTTACAGTGACAGTGAATTGATTTTAATTGTACGATAACCTTCACATCTAAATAAGAAAGTCAGGTATTTATCATTGCCGGCACCCCTCTCCCAAAAACAACATTTTAGATATTCCTTTTTCAGAACAGCATTGGACTATCAGAGTACTGGATCCGCCATGCTCAGTTGTTCGCAAAATAATAAAGAATTATGTGTGGGTCAAAGATTTTACAGTTGTTGCCATATGGCTCGGAGGGTTGTACAGCCAAGTTTACATCATAGCCAATCAACAGAAATTGATACATATAGGACCCATCCACAATACACAGCACTGTGGTCAATTTTTTTTTTCCGATATGTTTTTTTTCAATAATTAAACTGGACAACAGGCAAAAGGTTTCTAAAAAAATAAACACAATCTTTACATTTTCTAACGTTTATATGCAACTATTATTTCCTGTGTTCAGTTCTCTTTTCTCGCCATTATCTTGTCTGCAACATTCTCAGGACGGTGTTTGCTATTGAGTTTTCTAATCGCCCTGGAGCAAGCACTGGAAGTTACAACTGTTACATTCCCATTGCGCAGATATATACTCTGTGTGGGTCCTTTCCCTTTTGAATTCGCCAGCAGTGGCAGCAGTTGTGCCGCCCACAACCGCTGCCGATTTTCAGTCCCGATACCATAGAGTCAGGGTTAGGTAAACTGTTAGGGTTACTGTTAGAAGGTTACCCTAACCCTTAAACTAAGGTTACAACTTGTGTGAAATAAAGGCAGCTGCCAAATATTTACAGCGCCATCTAGCTGCCACATGCCGGCACTGCAGCTGTCAGTGGTGGCGAATTCCAAACAGGATAGATCCTCTGTGTGTATTCGAAGGCTCATGAAAGTGATCAGCAAAAAACAAACAAAAATGGTAGAGGCTGTACTTTTTCACTTTCTGAAAATAAGTTGCCTAATTCAAGTGTAGTCCTTCATATTAGCATATTTTAGATATGTGGCTACAGTGGCTCTTTGCGTTGAAAGGCGCTGTTAAGAGAATAACAAAATTTATATTGAAAATATTTTTTTTTGGTTTTGGTTTTAAGCTTTGTCAATGACTATAAATGGCAAACTTACTCTAAATAAGTAATAATATGTCTAAATGAGCAAGTCAAGAATTTGAACATTATAGGTGTCCCTGTAGGATAAAACCTCAGCACACTAAAAAGTCTTTACAATTTATTCTGCAGTAAAGGCAGGCCGACACCTAAAATCTACTTGTAGCCAAAATATATTAAGCAAAGAGATAACTGCTACTCCAAAATAGCTCCAAAAACTGTGTAAAAGTCAACCTGAACAGCTTGCTGACCATCACTATGTTTCTCTATGAAAAAAGTAAAGTAAATTATTTAGAAATATTCATAATATTAAATGGTCATGTAACTCACATATTTGTTTAGCATGTATTTGTAAGATAATATTTAAAAATTTAAGTCGTTAACGCTATGCAAAACATATTTTCAATAATTCCAGGCCTTCCTCATAATATAACAAACTCAAATTACAATTTGTAAGGGACCTGCACTAGCAGAGTTATGAAACCCTATGGAAAAATAATTTACTTCCTCTAGACCAGTGGTAGTCAACCTGGTCTCTACCGCCCACTATTGAGTGATTCAAGCTTTCATGGTGGTTGGCGGGGTAATCACAAAGTGGCGTCGCTGACGAGTGACCTCACACACCGGAGACCCGCAGCACCACGCTTGGCTGGTTGGAGAGCTGTGAGAGCCCAGGGACAGCAGTCAGGACCGGATCACTACCTAGTAAGTACATAGCTAGGGTCATAATGTCTTCGAAAGCAGTAAAAAAAAAACTACTTTATATTAATAGCAAAGAGAACCACTATTGAAATAAGTGAATGACAATCCAATCTAAATCCAAGACATATAATAATCAAAACCTAAGGAGACCAGATTAAAGACCACTTCCCTCGGACAGCAGTCAGTATAGAACTGTGAGAAGTTCTCTTTGCCGACTGGATAGGACCAATGTCTTGAAATATAAAGCATTACTCGTCTTTCTGGTAACAAAGGACTGAACTGCAGCTAAAACTAGAAAACTACTTTAAATATAAAAAGATCTAATAATAGCTGGCAGAACTATTTCCTATTCCACTCATATGCAAAGCACGCAAGATGAAGAATCGTCAGCGGGAGAGTCATTAGCATAAATTAGCACATGTTAATTTAAATATGCATTATTGTCGTTGTCTTGAAGATGGATTAAATAGGAAAGGTTGCTGCTGTTCATAATATAATATTATGATGATCTGCTGAAGTGAAAAGTGATTCAACTGCTCTGCTGAAGAGAAGTGATGCCCTGCTGATTTGTTTAGCGATAACACAGTTCCCATTAAGGGAAAAAGCGAGTGTGGTATTGAAAAAAGAAATTCAGATTAGACTACTTTCATTCTATGTATTTCGAAATTGATTCCAGTGTACGACTGGTCAGGAATAAGGATATTAATAGTCTAATGCTATGCAGTGTCTCTATGGTATAAAATCTGCAGGTATCTGGCTAGATTATATACAAGTACACAATGTTCTGCAGAGCACATAGTGCTAATGTACTAACCCTATTTTTATAATTCTCCCTGGGGAATCAGCAATCTATCAATAAATAGAAGATGCAGTGTACCAGATGAATATCAGATTTTGTAGATTCACCTTAAAAAAAAAAAAAAAAAAAAAAAAAAAAGATGGAAGCTGCCTCTTCTCTGGCGTTTTTACAATGGGAATGCCATGTCCTCAACTAATCACAGGCATCCACCAATAAAAAAACAAAAACATCCTAGTATATGAAACAAAAGAACACTAGTAATAAAAGAAAGCTGCCTTTATCACTAGTGTTTGGTGATTCTGCACATGATATTCCCAATAAGGTGGTATTAGAAGTGGTTGTTTTTTTCACAACACATATATCGTCCCCAATGTGGTATTACATAGGCTAAAAAAGTTCTTGTTTGTTTTTAGCGGAGTGTTCAAGTTATTTCTAAAATTCTCTTCTTGGTTGGGTTTGATACTTCAGATCTATTGTCCTGTCTTATCAATAGGGCTATCAGCCAGTTCGTGGGGCATAAATTAGCCCCTAGATAGGAGGTCTCTGCGTGAGACACAGGGAATTCCCTATTTATTTACTTGCCTTCTATATAAATGGCATTGCAATTTGTGTAATATTTATCGTTGCACGTTGATTCTTAGGACTTTTGTGCTACTACATGGCCATTAATCTTTTTGTGGGACAGACTTTGGTCCCTTACATAGGAGGTCTGAAATGGGACAAAGAAACCTTGAACTAAATCAGGTTCATTTTGACTTTAAGTGTCAGTCCACCCATCCTTGTCATTCTTGGCACCTCTAATGGATTCATTGATTTTAAAGTATTTCTTAATAAAGTTCCTGTTTTCATAGTTTTTTCTTAATTTAATTAGTGTCAAGCACTGGAATACAAGTAAGGCCATCTTAATTGTGTTGAGATTAGCCGATAGCGAGGCGAGCAGTTGAGGCATTGAAACTCGGACCACTTAGGCGATGACCGCCTTCAGTGCTGATCAGTTGAGAGCCGTTGAGCCATTGAAAAATGCGGGACTCAGGAAAAAAATCACACACAGAACGGAGGGGGATGGGGGAGAGAGAAGACAGCCAGGACATCTAGTAGAGAGGTTGCAATAGAATTTCAGCCGAATTTGCAGAGTTTCAGCGAGAGAAAAAAAATGGTGTGCCGAAAAAAAAAATGAAAACGAGTCTATACGATCCCGAACCGCGCAAAACACCGCCAGGCACGTACGACTTTTACCCGGGAACGTACAAGGTACTAAATACACTATTAGAAAGGAAGGAAAAAGGCTTGCAAGAGCGCTGAAGGTGCTCAGGAGCAAAAGTACACAAGGGGGCTCATTGCGAGCCACGAGATGAGAGCCAAGTGCACTCAGCGCAAGGCTTGCAATTAGCGTTGTAGGTCCTCAGAGGGGCAAAAGATTTACATAGTGTGGAAAACAGCATTGTCATGGCTTCAAATTGTATTGCCCCGTCATTTTTGATGGGCAAGTCGCTAGTATATATAAAAATCTGTGGGGTTTGTGCACGTTTCCGACATTTTGATGGGACACAAAACAAGAGGCTGTAATACTTTTCCGAGTTTCACAAAAAAATTGCCCAGTGATATAAAAATGATAAATCAAAACAAATTAAAGAAAGTATATATGTTTTTAATCCCTAACCAGCTCTCATCTAGCTAATCCTGGGTGGAGCAAAAAACAAACAAACAATAGTTTGCAAGTCACTGGCCTGTATCTTTCTTCAGATTTCCAGGTCTCCACTCATATATAAACTATATAAACTATGACTGTAAATGTTTTCCCAAAGTATAATGCATCTCCATGAAGGGCTTCCTTCCATATATTGTCCACTTCTATATATATTTATCTAACACATGACATTATATTTTATCAAGTGCTTGAAGTCCATAATTATTTGCCACACCACTTCTTCCTGCTGTGTGGTACAATCCAGTCACATGTCAAATCCGAGGATGCTTAATTCCCTCCTAGTTACGATTATAAAATAATTGTGGCACTTGCATGACTTTACAGATTAAGGTCTTGTGACTGTGAGGAGATGTAGATCGAACCTGGACAAATCAAAGGCTGGAACGTATTGCAGGAAAATAGTCCCCGTTAACATATTGTCTACAAATAGCATACTTACCCTGACATGTACTTGTGGTTTCATTCTGTTTCAAACTCTCACTTTCAGTTGTTTTCCTGCCAAAGCAAAATTTAGAGAGCCATTACCAATATTACACTCTGATCTTTTGTGAGTAACTCAGCATAATATTTTATTTCCATCCTGGAGGCCCTTTCCGGCATGTTTTTACCCAACATAACATATTTAGTTCTAGTGAGAGTCTCTCTTAAGCCTCATATCACTGTTGCCAACCTTATACGGATGAGCCTCAGATAAGGGCAAAACTTAAGTCTGTGAGGTCTGGCACTGTACCCAAATCCATGGCTATGATCTTATTCATTCCTGAGAGCAGGGCCCATAGTCCTAGAAGGATCCCATATTAGTGTCTCACAGGCAAAAAAGGTAATACTTTTTAAGCCTAGTTTGCCTCGCAATGACGTCACTAACACGCGTCACACATTGCTGCGTCTAACCCGACGCAAGTTTCTCAATTTCCTCAGCACTTTTTTATAGCAAAAAAGAGGATAAAGCACTTTTACTACACTGTTTAAATTGAGTCAAACATAATTGACTCTATATAATACCTTTAGATCCACTATCCTTAGCACTGGCACTTTATGACAGCACTAAATATAATATAATAATATTTATACAATTCCTGTTAAACATTGCAGCGTCTAAACATATTTTAAAGTTTTTAATAAAGTTATTAAAAATTAAGTTTTATTAGTAATTTGGGTCTCTTTAAGGAAATTGGGATTAATAGGTGTGCACTATAAAAGGGAGCTTTTTTTCTACAAGTTTTTTGACATATGTTTTTGACCCTTAGTGGCACCCTATGGAAAGTTCATTACAACAAATTTACACCTAGAGCCACCAAACCCATTTTTTCTTTGACTAATTTGCATTACCCAGAATCCTTGCTGCAGTGAAAATACTGTTTACAAAGAATTTTGGTGAGAAAAGGAGGTTGGACCTATCCTCTTATGGTAGCGCAGCACAGGCAGCATGCAGTGGCAGTGAGCATCCGCTAGATGGCGCTGACAATATTCTGGTGCCATATCAGAGAGTCATGGTTTAGGTAAACTGTTAGGGTTAGGTTAACATTATAAGCTTAGAACTTCTCTCACATATTGGCAGCGTCATCTAGCAGTTGGAGGCCGCACTGCAGTGGCGGACCTGAGCAGACACCATAACAGGATAGATCCAGGAGGTCTTTTGGCCTTTGTGAGACATTTAAGTGTATACAGAATTAATTTCTATTTTCTCGTTTAATACTTATAATCAAGAAGAACTCCAAATACATTTAAAGTAAGGAACATAGAATTCAAGTAATTAAGCACTAGACTAGAGGTAGCCCGATTCTGTACTTATATGAATCACAAATATATTTTACAATATCTTTACAGAAACTTCAGACAACCGGTCGATTTTGATACAAAGCAATGTCCACTATATGTCACCGTCTTCTTCGCTGTTCAACAATCTTAATAGCAATTCAATGATCAAAATCATTGAATTGCTTTTAAGCTCAAAATTTTAAATTAACATTTAGGGTGGCGTGTTTGCATAGTATATACCACCAATTTGTTCATTATTTTCTCATCTAAAGTGTGTTTATACATAAACATATTTTGCTTTGATCAGTGCCACTGGAACTCCTTATTTAGAATATGAAGTCACGGCTTAATAATAAGTAAATGGTTTAGAATATAGGCATTCATTTATTTTTTTAAAAATTAAATTCTAATTATTTTAATGATGAGTAGTCTTTTGTTTTTGTCACAGAAATAGAATTAGGCACCTGTAGATAATATTTTGGTATTTAATAGGATTCCAAAAATCAAATAAAACAATGGACAGTAAAGAAAGTTTGCATACACTAATTAATAAATTAAAGGCTTTATCAAAAACATGTTTCTCACTACAATCACTATCTCTTCTATTACTTGATCTACATACCATTAGTTTGTTTACTGGCTAGAAATACATTGCCATTGTGGCTAATCATGTGAAAAGATTGGGTATGTCCAATAAAGAACTATCCCTTCTGGATCGCTGCCTTGACGTGGTGAAAGGGCTTGTGTATGTCGATAAAGCTGTGAATTAAACTAAGTGAGGTCACCCAAGATGGGCAGGTCATAGCAGAGAGGTCAGACAAATCATTGTCCACTGGAGAAGGAACTGGCAATCCACTGCAGTATTTTTGCCAAGAAAATCTTATGGATAAGCACAACCAGAGATTTAACAATAGAACTAGGATTGAATAGCTTCAACTTTGCAGACTTTATTTAAATATGCAAGAAATATCTAACCGGAGGGCTGGTAGCCTGGATCTTTAGGCTAGGTGGCCAGGCAATGGGTGTCAGGAAATATAACTAACACAAGTACAGTGCCTACAGCCTTTATACTAAAACATTATTATTTGTTGAAATGAGACATAACAAAAATGTAAAAAATGGTCATTGACAATGTGCGAAAGAACTATTTTGCTGGCATCTCAGTCCAAAGTAAGATCTCACTTTGAACATTGAAAATACTTTAAAATAGGGCAACAGAGAACTTAAAATGAAGTTGTCGGTAAACAAGACTCTTACTCCAGGGTTTTTCGCCTTTGGATGAGAACCAGAATGCTCAGAAGCTTTGTGCAAATTCAATACATATAGCAGCAACTTGACAAGTGGCTCTGAAGATCTGCTTTCAGAGAAAAAAGAAACTGGGCTCCCCGCTGAGAAACGATGGATATAAATAAAGTTATATAAATATATTCAGTGTCAATGCAGAGTGCTGTCAAGGGAACTTTTCATCCCAAGACATTTACAATTGGTAAGAGGTCACTCCAAGGTTAGAAAAGAAAGTAATTCTTCTTCACAGCTACTGCAGATACATTATGGGACTCATTACCAGGAGATTCAGTAGACAAAAATGGGTATAATTTTGATTGAAAAACGCAGCATCCAAGCAAAAGCAAAGCCAAGAAATCCAGGAAATAAAAATCAGATTGAAAAATTGTGGAATTGGCACAACAGCGTGTATTCTGTATGTTAAACTAAAGTGGAAGATTTCTCAGTTCCTGTCTTCAACCACCTTGCATTTAAAGGATCACTCTAAAAATAAAGTGCATGTGTTTGTATTTGTTGGGCAGAGACTATATAAACAGTATGCAGTTTAGATTAAAGAGAAAAAAAATGTTTCTTACTTTTTAAAAATTGTCTATTTTCTCCTCAAGCAGAGCTTCTTTTCTCCTCCACTCTGCACCTTGACTATGTATGGACATCTCTTCCTGGGAGGCTGGACCATCATGGAGCTTGGAAGAGCGGCCGAGCTAGATGTCACTGGCACCAGCTTAGTGACATCATTAGCTCCGCCCACTTTATACACAGGGGTAACAGCTGTATTGTAAGCTGTCCCATAGGCCTTGCCCAGTGCCAGTGCAGTATTCCTCAAGGCTGTGCCCCTTTTACCAAGCATGCTCAGTCTAAACTAGAGTATGACTGGTCAGACTTTTTTTTTTGCTCCACCTGATAGGCACAGTTTTTAATAGTCTAAGCCCAAGAAGATATAACTGCACTACAGCAGTCCTTTAAATGTACAGTCACACATTTTATTAAACAAACTATTTTGCAGCACTTCTCTTATATGCAAATAAGGGTAAATCAAACAAAAAACAAAGAAATTGCTTGTAATTCTGTGTCACAAACAGATTTAATGCCAGCATAATCCGGACCTTCCCCTACGCAAAAGATTAGCAGCAGCAGCAGCGCCTCCGCCAACCACTAGATGGCGCTGTCGATGTTTGGAATACTGCTGCACATTGCATACAAGGCGCGCAGACAGAAGAGGCCTTGAGCTATGAAAGGTGCACCTGAGGCCCTCGAGGGCAGATGAGGATTTATTTCTAGAATTCAATAACTTGTCCTTTTAAATATGTGTCATGCAAACGGTTAGTTGCATGTCTTTCTAAGGAAACAGCCAGGTCCTACACTTATCTTGAAACTGATGAGTTTATGTGAAGACAAATAGAAACATGTGTGTAATTGAGTGAACAATGTTATTTTTCCATCTTATATTTCTGTCTTGCCCTGCTACCCAATCATAAACTAATTGTAATCTCCCCTTTAATAGGGGATATTGGGGTTGAACTCTTCAGTCTACAGTAGAAAGACTACATAGATGTACACTCTGTAAGGAATACAAAACTGGATCAATGCACCTGAATATCATACCATGTGTTCAGAAGGGTGTGGCACAGGTCTATCTGTTCTTCAAGCTGCTTCTCCTCTTCTTTGCAATTGAAAAGTGCATGGTTCAGAACTGAAAGTAGTCTGTAGGAGGAAAAACATAAAAAATTCAAACAAAGAACATGTTTACATGGAAATACTTGCTACTTTGTGTTACAGTATATTTTTTCTTTTGCATAGAAAGTATGCTTTCTGTATTTACTGTACATATATATTTAATTAGTAATGACATATGTATGTTTGTTGGGCATTGACTATTAAAAATAAGTATGCACTTTAAAGTACATAAAAGTTAATATTGTTTCTTCTCTCCTCCTACCTGTACCTATCAGGGGTGTGGCCAGCACTGCCTGAAAGGTGGACTATATAAAAAAAAAAAAAAAAAAAGTCTGACTAGTCAGATTCTGGTTCAGACCGAATAGGCTCAGTAAAGAGGGCAGGACTTCAAGGGCTATTGTGAGCTTACAATATAGCCGTTATCTCTGTGTATACAGTGGGCAGAGTTAATGACATCATGGAGAAGGGCCAATGACATCATAGCATAGTCTGCTTTAAAGCTCATGATGGTCCATCCCTGACAAGGTAAAGGGAGGAGGAGAAAAGAAGCTCTGCTTCAGGAGAAAACAGACAATTTAAAAAATATAATATTCATTTAAAACTCCATACAGATTTTAATAGTCTCTACCCTAGCTTTTCTTTTAAATTACAGTAGTCCTTTAAAGAACTAAAATGCCAAACTTACAGTATTCTCTTTTGAAGAATTGTGCTTGATAATGAACAAAAAATTTGAGAGATTAAATGTAAATAAATATAGCTTTTATGTTTAAAGGGATGTGATAATTTTTCAAGTTTTCAATCTTGTGTTGGAGCTTTGAAAACAAGTACTATGTATGTTTGATTTTAAGCCCTCCATTCTTTGCTGTGTGAATTTAGTTTTTGCCTCGTACTTAACCCCTGTACAGCGCTACGCCATATGTTGGCGTGTTATGAATAAAAGATCATAATAAGGTTTCTGGATTTTATTAGGTATGTAATGTACTTATATACATTTTATTTTTATGTGTCATTTCGGGGGTTAAAAATCGATCTCAAGTATCAATGAGTATAATACATGTCAGGCCACCCATATGGACTAGAACAGTATTGGCATTAAAATTTCATAATTGTTTATTTTGAGGGTTTGCAAGTCTGATCGCCCATTGGACCACTGAACCTAACTGATTGACATGTAAACTCCATGACGGTGTCATTTTCTATTGGCTGATTCAAAATGGGTGGTTACGGCCTTGCTGAACTAATCATGTTCCCGCCCTGAACTGCTACGAACCAGTGCATGGTTTACAGTTCGGCTTTGGGACAGCAACTTGTGGCCTTAAGCAATTGAATAGCATCGCAATCGGAGACCAACGGGAGCTCGCAACTGACTTGCAGACATTCAGCTGTCTACGATCGAGTTGCGGGGTTCGAATTGAATATGGCCCCAAGAGATGCGATTGTCAGATTCCATTATTTTTCTACCAAAGTCTTATTTATGAAAGCAGCTACATATGGTGTTCCTGGAATTGAAGGAGGTCAACCGGCTATCTTCTCGGACTTGTCACCCACTACCATTAAAGGAAACTCCTGAAACCCTTTTTAGAGGCGATTCCAAAGCATGGATATAATTATACATGGGGTTTGCCTTTTAGACTGATTATATCAAAAGAAGGGAGACATCACACAATTCATACTCCAGAGGAAGGTGAAGTGATGCTTCATTTGTGGAACTTACCAATTCCAAGCAACCTGGGACAAAATTAAAATTCCCTTATACAAAGCAGACCAAGAAGAGGAAAGGTCCACACAATTATCGAAATAGAGTGTGCAGAAATCCTCATGGACTCTTATAAGTGATAAGCTGAACCATGTGCCTCCTCTGTAAAACTGTTGAAAACATTATTATGCTATTACTTTTAAAAAATATTATGTTTAATTTTTACTCCCACCCTAAAATATTTTCTATGCGCCAATTGCTCCATACGCTAATCAGGTGAATCGCCTCTATAGCCAATTTTAGGATATAATCCGGCTCACCCCAAAAAAAAAAAGAAGGAGGACAGCGATTGCTCTCTCATCTGATGTTATTATTTCAGTATTTTAGAACTATGCTAAAGTAAATCAGAGAGTTTAATAACTCTCGCAAGATATAAATATTTATTAAGCTGTAAATCTGGTTATAAACAGAAGTAGTTAGGAAAAAGGAGAGTGGTGTTATTTACTTACTATATAAAAATGTTTACAATATTAGACTTAATATTTGGATTTGCTATGGAAAATACCTAACATATAAAAAGCAGAAGAAAAAGATAAATACAGTTCTGAGAAATATTATTCATTTACTTTAGTAAAAAAAAAAAAAAGGAGGGATGGTGTAGCTGTGGAGTACAATAAGTGCTAGGGTTCCCTGGTGGTGCAGTGGTTAGGATTCTGTGCTTTCACTGCTACAAACTGGGTTTGATACCAGTTAGGGAACCAAGCGTTCAGACTACCCTGAAGCCTTGCTGGGTTGCCTGGTCAGTACTTGGATGGGCCCACTGAAGAAGGAACTGGTAACCTGCTACAGTATCTCTGCTATGAATACCAAATGGATCAGCATGGTGTGTTGCAGTCCTAGAGGTCACAGAGAGTCAGACACGACTGTACGACACACACAAACCCATAAGCGCCGCAGAAATGATTCACAAATCCGTCAAAAGTCTTCTATTAGGTTGGGGGGGAAAACACATTGCTTTAACTGTATGATAGAAAATATGTAAGTTCTACTGAGCTAAGTGAATGTTAGTTTATAGTATGAAGTCCTTACCTCTGGGAGCAGGATGCAGGCAGCATGATGCTGTGTGGGTTACGTCAAGCAATCAATCACAGTGTTTTATGTTACCTGTTTAGATTAAAATAAAAATAAAAATGCATATTACAGTTATTTCAGTAATGCGTAAGCAATCAAATAATTTAATTACAGTTGCCTGCTGCTGTCAACTGGTTAATGTGGTACTGTCATATTTCAGAATATATAGCCTTTTGAAATGGTTACATACTGTCAAAATGTTTCATGACACACATCATCACTTGCATGGTGCAGTGTGACTGTGACATTAATAAAATGGAACCGGACTAATTGAATCACATATAATAGTTGTCAAACTGAGATTTGTCGTCATGCTTGCAACAAAACGAAGTTTGACAACTATGATCGATCGCAAAGCCCCGTGCATGCGCATTGCTTCGGGGCATGTGCCAAAGGACACGGGAGGGAAGAGACACACAGGGGAAGAGACACACAGGAGGGAGAGGGGGGTAAAAGCATAGGAGGGGGAAGGAGCCGCAAGTGAGGGAGAGGAGGGGAGGGAAAGGAGCCGCAAGTGAGGGAGAGGAGGGGAGGGAGAGGAGCCGCAAGTGAGGGAGAGGAGGGGAGGGAGAGGAGCCGCAAGTGAGGGAGAGGAGGGGAGGGAGAGGAGCCGCAAGTGAGGGAGAGGAGCCGCAAGTGAGGGAGAGGAGGGGAGGGAGAGGAGCCGCACGTGAGGGAGAGGAGGGAGAGGAGCCGCACGTGAGGGAGAGGAGGGGAGGGAAAGGAGCCGCACGTGAGGGAGAGGAGGGGAGGGAAAGGAGCCGCACGTGAGGGAGAGGAGGGGAGGGAAAGGAGCCGCACGTGAGGGAGAGGAGGGGAGGGAAAGGAGCCGCACGTGAGGGAGAGGAGGGGAGGGAAAGGAGACGGACGTGAGGGAGAGGAGGGGAGGGAAAGGAGACGCACGTGAGGGAGAGGAAGGGAGGGAAAGGAGCCGCAAGTGAGGGAGAGGAAGGGAGGGAAAGGAGCCGCAAGTGAGGGAGAGGAAGGGAGGGAAAGGAGCCGCAAGTGAGGGAGAGGAGGGGAGGGAAAGGAGCCGCACGTGAGGGAGAGGAGGGGAGGGAAAGGAGCCGCACGTGAGGGAGAGGAGGGGAGGGAAAGGAGACGGACGTGAGGGAGAGGAGGGGAGGGAAAGGAGACGGACGTGAGGGAGAGGAGGGGAGGGAAAGGAGACGCACGTGAGGGAGAGGAGGGGAGGGAAAGGAGACGCACGTGAGGGAGAGGAGGGGAGGGAAAGGAGACACAAGTGAGGGAGAGGAAGGAGACGCAAGTGAGGGGAGAGGAAGGAGACGCAAGTGAGGGGAGAGGAAGGAGACGCAAGTGAGGGGAGAGGAAGGAGACGCAAGTGAGGGGAGAGGAAGGAGCCGCAAGTGAGGGGAGAGGAAGGAGCCGCAAGTGAGGGGAGAGGAAGGAGCCGCAAGTGAGGGGAGAGGAAGGAGCCGCAAGTGAGGGGAGAGGAAGGAGCCGCAAGTGAGGGGAGAGGAAGGAGCCGCAAGTGAGGGGAGAGGAAGGAGCCGCAAGTGAGGGAGAGGAGGGGAGGGAAAGGAGCCGCAAGTGAGGGAGAGGAGGGGAGGGAAAGGAGCCGCAAGTGAGGGAGAGGAGGGGAGGGAAAGGAGCCGCAAGTGAGGGAGAGGAGGGGAGGGAAAGGAGCCGCAAGTGAGGGAGAGGAGGGGAGGGAAAGGAGCCGCAAGTGAGGGAGAGGAGGGGAGGGAAAGGAGCCGCAAGTGAGGGAGAGGAGCCGCAAGTGAGGGAAAGGAGCCGCAAGTGAGGGAAAGGAGCCGCAAGTGAGGGAAAGGAGCCGCAAGTGAGGGAAAGGAGCCGCAAGTGAGGGAAAGGAGCCGCAAGTGAGGGAGAGGAGGGGAGGGAGAGGAGCCGCACGTGAGGGAGAGGAGGGGAGGGAAAGGAGCCGCACGTGAGGGAGAGGAGGGGAGGGAAAGGAGCCGCACGTGAGGGAGAGGAGGGGAGGGAAAGGAGCCGCACGTGAGGGAGAGGAGGGGAGGGAAAGGAGCCGCACGTGAGGGAGAGGAGGGGAGGGAAAGGAGACGCACGTGAGGGAGAGGAAGGGAGGGAAAGGAGCCGCAAGTGTGTCTCTTCCCTCCCGTGTCCTTTGGCATTGCTTCGGGGCATGTGCCAAAGGACACGGGAGGGAAGAGACACACAGGGGAAGAGACACACAGGAGGGAGAGGGGGGTAAAAGCATAGGAGGGGGAAGGAGCCGCAAGTGAGGGAGAGGAGGGGAGGGAAAGGAGCCGCAAGTGAGGGAGAGGAGGGGAGGGAGAGGAGCCGCAAGTGAGGGAGAGGAGGGGAGGGAGAGGAGCCGCAAGTGAGGGAGAGGAGCCGCAAGTGAGGGAGAGGAGGGGAGGGAGAGGAGCCGCACGTGAGGGAGAGGAGGGGAGGGAAAGGAGCCGCACGTGAGGGAGAGGAGGGGAGGGAAAGGAGCCGCACGTGAGGGAGAGGAGGGGAGGGAAAGGAGCCGCACGTGAGGGAGAGGAGGGGAGGGAAAGGAGACGGACGTGAGGGAGAGGAGGGGAGGGAAAGGAGACGGACGTGAGGGAGAGGAAGGGAGGGAAAGGAGCCGCAAGTGAGGGAGAGGAAGGGAGGGAAAGGAGCCGCAAGTGAGGGAGAGGAAGGGAGGGAAAGGAGCCGCAAGTGAGGGAGAGGAAGGGAGGGAAAGGAGCCGCACGTGAGGGAGAGGAGGGGAGGGAAAGGAGCCGCACGTGAGGGAGAGGAGGGGAGGGAAAGGAGCCGCACGTGAGGGAGAGGAGGGGAGGGAAAGGAGACGGACGTGAGGGAGAGGAGGGGAGGGAAAGGAGACGCACGTGAGGGAGAGGAGGGGAGGGAAAGGAGACGCACGTGAGGGAGAGGAGGGGAGGGAAAGGAGACACAAGTGAGGGAGAGGAAGGAGACGCAAGTGAGGGGAGAGGAAGGAGACGCAAGTGAGGGGAGAGGAAGGAGACGCAAGTGAGGGGAGAGGAAGGAGACGCAAGTGAGGGGAGAGGAAGGAGACGCAAGTGAGGGGAGAGGAAGGAGCCGCAAGTGAGGGGAGAGGAAGGAGACGCAAGTGAGGGGAGAGGAAGGAGCCGCAAGTGAGGGGAGGGAAAGGAGCCGCAAGTGAGGGAGAGGAGGGGAGGGAAAGGAGCCGCAAGTGAGGGAGAGGAGGGGAGGGAAAGGAGCCGCAAGTGAGGGAGAGGAGGGGAGGGAAAGGAGACGCACGTGAGGGAGAGGAGGGGAGGGAAAGGAGACACAAGTGAGGGAGAGGAAGGAGACGCAAGTGAGGGGAGAGGAAGGAGACGCAAGTGAGGGGAGAGGAAGGAGCCGCAAGTGAGGGGAGAGGAGGGGAGGGAAAGGAGCCGCAAGTGAGGGGAGAGGAGGGGAGGGAAAGGAGCCGCAAGTGAGGGAGAGGAGGGGAGGGAAAGGAGCCGCAAGTGAGGGAGAGGAGGGGAGGGAAAGGAGCCGCAAGTGAGGGAGAGGAGGGGAGGGAAAGGAGCCGCAAGTGAGGGAAAGGAGCCGCAAGTGAGGGAAAGGAGCCGCAAGTGAGGGAAAGGAGCCGCAAGTGAGGGAAAGGAGCCGCAAGTGAGGGAAAGGAGCCGCAAGTGAGGGAAAGGAGCCGCAAGTGAGGGAAAGGAGCCGCAAGTGAGGGAAAGGAGCCGCAAGTGAGGGAAAGGAGCCGCAAGTGAGGGAAAGGAGCCGCAAGTGAGGGAAAGGAGCCGCAAGTGAGGGAGAGGAGCCGCAAGTGAGGGAGAGGAGCCGCAAGTGAGGGAGAGGAGCCGCAAGTGAGGGAGAGGAGCCGCAAGTGAGGGAGAGGAGCCGCAAGTGAGGGAGAGGAGCCGCAAGTGAGGGAAAGGAGCCGCAAGTGAGGGAAAGGAGCCGCAAGTGAGGGAGAGGAAGGGAGGGAAAGGAGCCGCAAGTGAGGGAGAGGAAGGGAGGGAAAGGAGCCGCAAGTGAGGGAGAGGAAGGGAGGGAAAGGAGCCGCAAGTGAGGGAGAGGAAGGGAGGGAAAGGAGCCGCAAGTGAGGGAGAGGAGGGGAGGGAAAGGAGCCGCACGTGAGGGAGAGGAGGGGAGGGAAAGGAGCCGGACGTGAGGGAGAGGAGGGGAGGGAAAGGAGACGGACGTGAGGGAGAGGAGGGGAGGGAAAGGAGACGCACGTGAGGGAGAGGAGGGGAGGGAAAGGAGACGCACGTGAGGGAGAGGAGGGGAGGGAAAGGAGACGCACGTGAGGGAGAGGAGGGGAGGGAAAGGAGACACAAGTGAGGGAGAGGAAGGAGCCGCAAGTGAGGGGAGAGGAAGGAGCCGCAAGTGAGGGGAGAGGAAGGAGCCGCAAGTGAGGGGAGAGGAAGGAGCCGCAAGTGAGGGGAGAGGAAGGAGCCGCAAGTGAGGGGAGAGGAAGGAGCCGCAAGTGAGGGGAGAGGAAGGAGCCGCAAGTGAGGGGAGAGGAAGGAGCCGCAAGTGAGGGGAGAGGAAGGAGCCGCAAGTGAGGGGAGAGGAAGGAGCCGCAAGTGAGGGGAGAGGAAGGAGCCGCAAGTGAGGGGAGAGGAAGGAGCCGCAAGTGAGGGGAGAGGAAGGAGCCGCAAGTGAGGGGAGAGGAAGGAGCCGCAAGTGAGGGGAGAGGAAGGAGCCGCAAGTGAGGGGAGAGGAAGGAGCCGCAAGTGAGGGGAGAGGAAGGAGCCGCAAGTGAGGGGAGAGGAAGGAGCCGCAAGTGAGGGGAGAGGAAGGAGCCGCAAGTGAGGGGAGAGGAAGGAGCCGCAAGTGAGGGGAGAGGAAGGAGCCGCAAGTGAGGGGAGAGGAAGGAGCCGCAAGTGAGGGGAGAGGAAGGAGCCGCAAGTGAGGGGAGAGGAAGGAGCCGCAAGTGAGGGAGAGGAGGGGAGGGAAAGGAGCCGCAAGTGAGGGAGAGGAGGGGAGGGAAAGGAGCCGCAAGTGAGGGAGAGGAGGGGAGGGAAAGGAGCCGCAAGTGAGGGAGAGGAGGGGAGGGAAAGGAGCCGCAAGTGAGGGAGAGGAGGGGAGGGAAAGGAGCCGCAAGTGAGGGAAAGGAGCCGCAAGTGAGGGAAAGGAGCCGCAAGTGAGGGAAAGGAGCCGCAAGTGAGGGAAAGGAGGGGAGGGAAAGGAGCCGCAAGTGAGGGAAAGGAGCCGCAAGTGAGGGAAAGGAGCCGCAAGTGAGGGAAAGGAGCCGCAAGTGAGGGAGAGGAAGGAGCCGCAAGTGAGGGAGAGGAAGGAGCCGCAAGTGAGGGAGAGGAGGGGAGGGAAAGGAGACACAAGTGAGGGAGAGGAAGGAGACGCAAGTGAGGGAGAGGAGGGGAGGGAAAGGAGACGCAAGTGAGGGGAGAGGAAGGAGACACAAGTGAGGGGAGAGGAAGGAGACACAAGTGAGGGGAGAGGAAGGAGACACAAGTGAGGGGAGAGGAAGGAGACACAAGTGAGGGGAGAGGAAGGAGACACAAGTGAGGGGAGAGGAAGGAGACACAAGTGAGGGGAGAGGAAGGAGACACAAGTGAGGGGAGAGGAAGGAGACACAAGTGAGGGGAGAGGAAGGAGACACAAGTGAGGGGAGAGGAAGGAGACACAAGTGAGGGGAGAGGAAGGAGACACAAGTGAGGGGAGAGGAAGGAGACACAAGTGAGGGGAGAGGAAGGAGACACAAGTGAGGGGAGAGGAAGGAGACACAAGTGAGGGGAGAGGAAGGAGACACAAGTGAGGGGAGAGGAAGGAGACACAAGTGAGGGGAGAGGAAGGAGACACAAGTGAGGGGAGAGGAAGGAGACACAAGTGAGGGGAGAGGAAGGAGACACAAGTGAGGGGAGAGGAAGGAGACACAAGTGAGGGGAGAGGAAGGAGACACAAGTGAGGGGAGAGGAAGGAGACACAAGTGAGGGAGAGGAGGGGGAAATGAGACACAAGGGAGGAAGTAGACAGGGGAGAGACTCGCAATGTGCACCAAAGGCTCTCATCGCGAGGCCCGTAATGAGCGCCAAAGGCTCTCATCGCGAGGCCAGTAAAGTAGGGGGGGGGGGGGGGGGAGGCTAGTCGCTAGTTTACTTCTAATAGCTAATTTTTGTCCATCACAGCAACAAATTCTTCATATGTGCCACAAACAGTACACAATTGATACACAGCAGAAAAACTATATTGCCTTATAAAACAAAAAATGTTTTGTGCACGGCCCTGCCAGAACCAAATCACTCAGTGCTCCTGCCTGTGTGAAGCTCCTCCCCCAGCAGCCCAGGGTGTGCGAGCTCCATATATATATATATATATATATATATATATATATATATATATATATATATATATATATATATATATATATATATTACACACACACACACATATACACCATCCCCACACAGCAGCCACCGTTCTAAGTATCCATCCCTACATAGCTCCCACCTCACAAAGCACCTATTCCTATCTCTTTTGTATCTCCCTCACATAACCCCGCCTCCAATACTTTGCTGCCACTTTGTAGCCCTTGCTCTCTTACCTTCTTCTCCGATACACATCCCCAGCATGCTGATCTGCTCCACGCTATCACCTGTTGGTACAAATTTTTTAAACAGGCACACACATATTTCAGGCTGGTGTGTGTGTGGTCAAGGAAGTACATGGGGGTCCCAGTGGAGCCTTGGCAGGGTGGGACACCCCAGGGGCGCCCTACATTCCAGAACATTTTATTTTTACAGCACTGGGCCCTTCTAGAGGAGGGCCATGCTGCAATGCACCACCTTGCACCTCTGGTAGATCAGCCCCTGTATAAGCTGGCCTAGCAAAAACACATCTTCAAACTATAAAACGCACCAAAGATAACCTGTGACAGTATTTAAGATGTCATTGTGAAAATATTACAATTTACCTCCATTTAACATCACTGTGAATTCTAGTTCTGCCAGGTTAAAATAAAAACAAGAATATGTTAAATGACTGCTGAAAATTTTCTTTGTTACTTACCAATTGACGATGCTTAAGTTTAAATCTTCTTTACAGATTCTAAACTATAAACGGAGGTCACAAGGAGCACTCCTAAACCGGAGACCCAATTCAGTGATTTACTCTCCTACTAAAACTGAATTGTTGCCCTTGTTCCTTAAGCACAATTGTTTGTCCACAGCCTTGACTTTCAAAAAGACACTGCTAATCTCTGCTACAGTGTTGCAGAAGTCTGGATGAGCTAAATCAATGAATCAGGACTCCTATTGAGATCTGAATTTAATCTTAGAGCAGTGGTGGGCAAGAGGCAGCCTTGGGGGCTCATGCAGCCCTCAGACACTACCAATGCGACCCCTAGTCTAGAGTGAGAGAGCATGTCCATCTTCAACAATACACAGCACATTATATCTGTAAACAATTAGCAAATCACCCTCTTTTATTCTAAATCACATATCCTCATTATGCAGACTTCGATTCTATCGTCTTATGGTAGCGCAGCACAAGGCAGCAGCAGCAGTGGCGGTGAGCATCTGTTAGATGGCGCTTCCGATATTCTGGTGCCATATAGAGTCAAGGCTTAGATAAACTGTTAAGGTGAGTGTTAGGGTTAGCTCAAGGGTTAGGCTAACATTATAAGCTTAGAACTTCTCTCACATATCGGCATCGCTGCAAAATATCGACAGCGCCATCTAACAGGATAGATCCCAGATTTCTACCACTAATTAATTCAACTTCACTTCTCTCCCACGGAGATTGTACTAGTTGCTACCTGTAAAACAAAAAAATCATTGTGCAGCCATGTTATGGACTTGAAAGCCATTTAAAGTGCCTTGCAAAAGTATTCACCCCCTTGGCATTTTTTGTGTTTTGTTGCCTCACAACCTAGAAAAAACATGGGATTGTTTGAGGATTAGCATAAATGTAATTTGCCGAACATGCCCACAACTTTGAAGATGATTTTTTTTTATTTTTTATTGTGAAGCAAGAAACAAAGACGACAAAATAACAGAAAAAGTCAATGTGCATAACTATTCACCCCCCCTAAAGTCAATACTTTGTAGAGCCACCTTTTGCAGCAATCACAGCTCCAAGTCGCTTTGGATAAGTCTCTATGAGCTTGCCACATCTTACCACTGGGATTTTTGCCCATTCCTCCTTGCAAAACTGCTCCAGCTCCTTCAAGTTGGATGGTTTGCGCTTGTGAACAGCAATCTTTAAGTCTGACCACAGATTTTCTATTGGATTGAGGTCTGGGCTGTGACTAGGCCATTCCAACACATTTACATGTTTCCCCTTATACCACTCAAGTGTTGCTTTAGCAGTGTGTTTGGGGTCATTGTCCTGCTGGAAGGTGAACCTCCATCCTAGCCTCAAATCACGCACAGAGTGGTACAGGTTTTGCTCAAGAATATCCCTGTATTTAGCACCATCCATCTTTCCCTCAACTCGGACCAGTTTCCCAGTCCCGGCTGCTGAAAAACATCCCCACAACATGATGCTGCCACCACCATGTTTCACTGTGGGGATGGTGTCCTTTGGTTAATGTGTTGGGTTTGCGCCAGACATAGCATTTTTTTTGATGGCCGAAAAGTTCAATTTTAGTCTCATCAGACCAGAGCACCTTCCTCCATACATTTTGGGAGTCTCTCACGTGTCTTTTTGCAAACTCAAAAACGTGCCATTTAGTTTTTTGCTGAAAGTAATGGCTTTCTTCTGGCCACTCTGCCATAAAGCCCAACTCTATGGAGTGTGCGGCTTATTGTCGTCCTATGTACAGATACTCCAGTCTCTGCTGTGGATCTCTGCAGCTCCTCCAGGGTTACCTTAGGTCTCTGTGCTGCCTCTCTGATTAATGCCCTCCTTGCCCGGTCCGTGAGTTTTGGTGGGCAGCCGTCTCTTGGCAGGTTTGCTGTTGTGCCATGTTCTTTCCATTTGGTTATGATAGATTTGATGGTGCTCCTGGGGATCATCAAAGATTTGGATATTATTTTATAACCTAACCCTGACTTGTACTTCTCAACCACATTGTCCCTTACTTGTTTGGAGAGTTCCTTGGTCTTCATCGCAGTGTTTGGTTAGTGGTGCCTCTTGCTTAGGTGTTGCAGCCTCCTGGGGCCTTTCAAAAAAGGTGTGTATATGTAATGACAGATCATGTAACACTTAGACTGCACACAGGTGGACATCATTTCACTAATTATGTGACTCCTGAAGTTAATTGGCTGCACCAGAGCTTTTTATGGGCTTCATAACAAAGGGGGTGAATACATACGCACATGCCAATTTTCTGTTTTCTATTTCTAAAATTGTTTTATGTATATATTTTTCTCAGTTCACTTCACTTACTTAGACTATTGTGTTCTGATCCATCACATACAATTCAGATTAACAAAACATTGAAGTTAAGGCTGTAATGTAAAAAAATAGGTAAAAAGTCAAGGGGGTGAATACTTTTGCCAGGCACTGTATGCGGCCATTCAAATGAAAGTCTTATAGTAAATTAGTTTGGAATATATTATTTATCCATTCTGGATCGCTACCTTGTTGTGGTGAAGGGGCTTGGGTACCTCAATGGAGCTGTGAGCTATACCATGCAGGGTCACCCAAGATGGGCAGGTCATAGCAAAGAAGTCAGGCTAATTGAGGTCCACTGGAGAAGAAATTGGCAACCCACTCAGGTATCTTTGCAAGAAATCCTGGATCCATCCTGTTATGGTGTCGGGACAGGTCCGTAGCTGCAGTGATATTTTGCAGAGCTGACGATATGTGAGAGAAGTTCTAAGCTTATAACGTTAGCCTAACCCTTAAACTAACCCTAACAGTTTACCTAAGCCTTGACTATGATATGGCACCGGAATATCGTCAGCGCCATCTAGCGGATGCTCACTGCCACGTGCTGAGATACCATAGGGGGATAGGTGCTAAAGAGATTGTCACCCCAAAATCAGGTTGTTTTGGATATTTCCTATTTTGTCCCCGCTAGCAATGACATGCACCACCCACTAGGTGGCGTGACAGCAAGCCAAAACTTTTTTCAATTTGTTCTTAGAGTGAGGCTAGACTTAGGGTTAGGATAATGGCAGATAAGCTTAGTAAAATAGTGGTAGGCACATCCGTCACTACCATAACCCTAAATCTAATCCTAACACTAACCATATGAACAAATTGAACAAAGTCTTGTTGTGCCACCTAGTGGCCACTGCTGGCGGGGACTCAAACAGGAAAGGTCCATTATTTGTTTAGGTTATTTTTAAAGAGCATGGAAACGGTCTATATGTTGTGTTATCCATTTTTTTCCTAAAGTGAATCAATCTTGGGAAATTCCTTGTTGTTGCTGCATTTACATGCAAATGAGCAGCTCACACATATTATTTAGCTGATTTGATAAGTTAATTATAATTACAGTATGCTTATCTGTGTCTGTAGTGGGCAAAATAAAGACATGCAATGTTATCCGGTAGTTAGACCCATCTCCCACCCTTATCAAGTACTCTGAGCAGCACTTTAGCATACATGAGCCACAAATTAGCATACAGGAGCCACAAATTAGCATACAGGAGCCCACTGAATAAAAAACTGCTAGTACAATGTATAGCCCATTTTAATGCTATTTAAAATAAAAAAAATAAACTCCCTGTTGGGGAGTCCCTATTCATCCTGTCATTATCAAATTGTTTGCTGCAGGAAATTGACAGCTTAAAAGCAATCAAGAAGGGAAGTATCTGAAACAAAGTGAAGAAACAGTGCTTGGACTCACAGTGTGGTTGGGCTCAGTGAGGCTCTGCTCTTCCTTTGCTTGCTCCTGTGGTCACCAACGTACTGTGATACATGCCTAATTACACCCCCTTCCATTAAAGCTACTGAAAGAAAGGCCAGGCCTACATCACACGTGAAGCCTCGGGTCACAGTAACATTCACTTCTGTAACCGCGCTCTGTAAGCCCGGGAAAAATTACTCACATGTCACCAGGAAGTGCAACAGCCCTAGCAACTGTAACCATGCGGAAGATGCTTGAAAATTTGCACCAATCACAAGAGCCGGTACATACCAACGCATAAGTTGTAGCCAATAATATTACTCCTCTTATTTCTAGAAACAATCTGTTTGTAATAGTATTTTAGAACTAGTCATTGTTGTATATGCTCACATATTTATTGTATTTACATTATTAAACATGCATGGTCATATTTTAAGAAATATAACACACACCTTTAATAAAATTAATATTTTATCATATCAACAATTTGTTGTGCATTTCATTTTGCTCAAAATGGTTTAATTATTGTAACAAACACTGGTCAGCAGTATAGATGTATTTTAAAGGCATCATTTTGTTTAAAAGTGGAAAAAAGTGTTTGTTTTTTTTGTTCCAGATAAATTCCTGGTAGTTTTCTTTTTTTACTTAAGGGCCCTTTCACCCCAACAGGAAGCTGATTTAATTCTGAAGAGCATTACAATTGGCTATACATTGTACTAGCTGTTTTTATCTACGGAAAATAATTTCTGAAATATTTAGAATCGATTTTGCAGCTCCTGCATGCTAATGTGCGGGTCCGTATGCTAATGTGCGGCTCAAAGTACACGAAGAGGGTGGTTTTTATTTTAAAAACATGTTTTTTTCTTTTTAAAGTGGTGTTCTTTTATCCAAGACACATTTTAATTTCTCTAACCAGGCATATATAAACTGCATGGAAACAGTGGCAAGAGCTTGTCTAAAGATTACTTTACACTCACAGTATTATAAAATACTAGCAACTTGCCCGTCAAAAAATGACGGCAATAAAATTGCAAGGCAGGTAATGCTGTTCGCCACAGACATATTTTTTTTGGGTGGTCTGAGATCCTTCGGCGCTCATTGTGAGCCTCTTGGCGAATGTGTATGTTGTAGGTGGTTTGTATGATGAAGCGTCCTTGATAATGGTGTATGTTGTAGGCCGTACAGGTTTTTGTAAAAGCCGTATTTGCTTTGTGGTATTTAGCGGCTTTAGGAGTCGTGTAGCCTCGTTTTCGTTTTTTTGGCGGCCATTTTTTCTCTCGCTAAGGGGATTTTTGAGTGTCTAAACTTTGTAAATTTGACCGAATTCGACGTTTAAGCAGTGTTGCAGAGGTCCTGGGTGTCCCTCCTTGGTGTAAGTAAGGTTTTTATTTTATTTTTGTGTGTATTTTTGTGTTTTTTTATGTTTGCCGCTGTGCGTGGGTTGTCCATTAAGGTCGTATTTTTGCAAGTCCGTAATGTAAATTGTATTTTTTTCTAAGTCCCGTGGCTCTGTTTTTTTGTGTAAGTCCGTAGTCCCGCTTGTGTGGTGGTTTGTAAGGGGTTGTGAGGCGCGTAGAGCCTCCACCTCTGCAAATTCGGCCCCTCGCTTTGCGAGGGGCTGCATTTGTGGCCTGCCGCTCATTGTAGCTGACGCGGGAACCTCCACCTCCACAAATGCTTGCGGTCCGAAATCATAGGGGGTCGTAGGGATGAGCCTATGGCGCTATTCTCCACCAACGCAAGGAGCGTCTATGGCGCTCCTTGCCAGCAACTGCGGCCCTCGCTTTGCAAGGGCCTCAGTTGCGGCGGAATCGCTATGCAAGCCCGCAAGCGTTAGCAACAACCCGTACTGCTGACAACTATATATGTGATAAATACTGGCTACACTATAAAAGCTATTGCGTCCATTTTTGCATACACGAAGAAACACTAGCGATGATATCAGAACAGAGCAAATGCCACAAGTTTCAGGTTTCTCTTTCTCACATTTATTTTCTTAGATGGCATGAATAACTCCATAACCCCACACGACCATCATCACCTATTTTACTTTGGCTGCTCTTTTCCTTCCCTGCAAATTTTCTATTTACATCCCACAAACTAGTGTTAACCAGGCTGTGTTCTGAGTAACCACTGGGTTCCATTTTGTAGCCATTCCACAGGAAAATGGCCCGAAATTGTTTATTTCTGTGACAAGCATTGAGGTGCCCTTGAGAGCCTAAAAAAGGATGGCGAGAGTTTGTATGTCCTTGGTTAATGTTAGAGTACTGAAAAGGTTTTGATATAGTTACATAGTAATCTAGGATAAATACTGTTAGTCCATCGAGGTCTCTCTCTGTGCGCCCTCTCCCTCTCTCTGCCACCCTCCCTCTAAGTGACCCAGTTATTATAGTGGATAGAATGTACAATAAAATAACATATTCCTAATGCTGTGTCTTTCCACTCTGTAACAATTTAACCAATGTTTTCAAATATATTACTATATTTTCCCCCAAGCTGCTATTAAGAAAAACACTATAACATTAAAGGGACTCTCTCACTCCAACAGGAAGTCGACTTTATTTTATAGAGCATTAAAAATTAGCTATACATTGTATTTACAGTTTTTCTTTACAGTAAATTATTTCTGAAATATTTAGAAGTGATTTTGCAAGAAACACGTGGGTTCGCTTATATGTACTGTCCAGTGAAGCTCCGAAGAACTCGTACCTGAAAAAGGAAATCACATTTGAAAAAGCATGTTGTCGTGTTCCAGATTGAACACAGTGGCCAAAATTCACTGGACTCTGCACCTCTGGTTGAGCTGTTCCTTTGGGAAATTGTGTGTTTGTGTTGTTCAGTTTTGTCCGACTCTCCATGACCTCATGAACCATAACACACCATGCTGATTCACTTGGTATTCATGGCAGAGATACTGGAGTGGGTTGCCAATTCCTGCTCCAGTGTGTAACAGCATACAGCTCCTGTTATTCCTAGGTGGTCCTCCATCCTAGTACTGATCAGACCCTCCTCTGCTCTGGCTGTTTGCATTGGACACAAGCCCCGTTTTTCCCCTCAGGCTCCTCCTGTCCCCAACCTCTCGAGGTTGAGGGACATACCCTTGGCGTGCTTTCGTGGCATGCCGAGGAAGAGATTGTATTCTCTTGCGCTCCATACAGTGCACTTCCTTGCTCTTGTGACCCCTCCCGATACCATCTGGAGACGGGTCCTACCAGCTGACGAGGGCAAGAGGCCCCGGTGGAGGGAACTTTATTCTACTTTAGTTCCACGACCCACCGGGGACTTGAGTTGGAGAGTGCTCCATGGTGCACTGAGCACGAGAGAGTACTTAGCTAATTTCACGGACTCTTCCTCCACTTGTCCATTTTGTGGCAAGGGAGAGTCCGTGTATCATATTTATTTTAGTTGTGCCAGACTGCAGCCCCTCTTGTCATTCTTGAGGGGCCTCCTCCTGCAGTTCTGGCTGCATTTCTCCCCACATTTATTTATCTTTGGGCGCCCAGTGTCTCGGAGCAATAGGGCCAGGGACCTCCCCGTCAACCTGCTCCTGGCATTAGCCAAGCTGGCTATATATAAGTCCAGGAAGCAGTGTTTGATAGGGGGGGTTCCCTTGTCACCTGAGGCCATGTTCCAGGCATGGGTGCGCTCCCTTATACGGGCAGAGCACCACCTGGCTTTGTCCACTGGGGGAATGGATGAGTTTGTCTCCCAGTGGGCTGTAGATGCTGTGCTCTGCTCAGTGTCCCCCGATCCGGTTTCCTTTAGTCTCACCCTCCTAATTTGATTTTGTTTTTAGTTACAGTTTTTATATAAGGAAAAATGTTTTTATCTCTTGGACATATCCTTCCACACCACCAGGGGGGGGGGGAACCATGGAAAAGAGCCAAGTTATTGTTTTAAATGTAATAATACACTGATCAGACCCTGCCTTTCACAGCTTCAGGGTGGTGTGACCTTTTGGTTCCCAGCCCCGAATTAAACCCAGGCCGCAGCAGTGAAAGCAGCAAATCCTAACCACCTGGGAACCTGTTTTGGAAGTTATCATCATAGGAGTACTTTGTTGTTAGAAACTAATTTAAGACCAAGAACATTGAATCTGTATCTAAAAAAGGATGATTTGTTGAAGATCTGTCAGTATCAACTATAATAATTCTGGCAAGTGTGTAATGCTCCATGAATACTTCCTAAGTCGGTACAGGGCTACGCACACAGACGATGAGAGAGTGTGCACATAGTTCGCGAGCATGCGCAGCTAGCAAGCTGCAGGTTAGGAGGGGGAAGTAAGACAGGGGAGGAAGACAAAGGGGAGAGGGAAGGAAGACACAGTGGAGGGGAGGGGGGGGAGGAAGACACAGGGGAGAGGGGGAGGAAGACAGAGGGGAGAAGAGACACAGGAGGGGGAGAAGAGACACAGGGGAGAGGGGGGAACACAGGGAAGAAGAGGGGGGAAGAGACACAGGGGAGGGGAAAGGTGGGGAAGAGACACAGGGAAGGGGGGATAAGATACAGGGGAGGGAGATGGGGGAAGGAGACACAGGGGAGGGAGAGAGGGAAAAGAGACACAGGGGTGGGAGAGGAGGGGGAAGGAGACACATGGGAGGGAGAGGAGGGGGAAGGAGACAAAGGGGAAGGAGAGGAGGGGAAAGGAGATAAAGGGGAGGGAGAGGAGGGGAAGGAGACACAGGGGAGAGAGATGGGGGAAGGAGACACAGGAAAGGGGGAAGGAGACACAGGGGAGGGAGAGGGGGAAAGGGAAACAGGGAATGTACAGGGGGCAAGAGACACAGGGGAGGGACGGGGGAAGGAGACACAGGGGAGGGAGATGGGGTGAGGAAAAACGAGAAAGAGATGGGGAAGGAGACACAGGGGAGGAAGGGTGGAAGAGACACAGGGGAGGGAGAGGGGGAAGAGACACAGGGAGGGAGGGGGAAGATACACAGGGGAGGGAGATGAGGGGAAGGAGACACAGGGGAGGGAGAGGGGGGGATGGAGACACAGGGGAGGGAGAATGGGGAAAGAGACATGGGGGAGGGGGAAATAGGCCCAGGGGAGAAGTGGGGGAAAGAGGCACAGGGAAGGGAAAGGAGGGAAAGAGACACAGGGGAGGGAGGCGGGGAAAGAGACACAGGGGAGAGAGGGGGAAAGGAGACACAGGGGAGGGAGATGGGGAAGGAGACACAGGGGAGGGAGAGGGAAGGAAGGAGACAGGGGAGGGAAGGAGACACAGGGGAAGGATATATATTTATTTACTTTCCTGTATTTGCATAGCACAACCAGTTTATCATCCTTCTACCCACTGTTATGAGAGCACATGATCTACCCTGCGGATTGTGCCAATGCACTTTTCTAAACATTAAACATAATCACTATGTTCTGTGAGATTAAAAAGCATAAAATATCTTGGCAGGCACTAGTAAAAAAAGTGTCCACATTTAAGAAGTATACTGTATGAGCTTAAGATGTGCACTAGGATATTCTTTACAAAAGATGGGCATTTGGGGAGTTTGAGGTGACTTTCTCTTTAAACACAGGACTTCAAAAGTAGGTCAGTTTGGAGGCAGAATATTTTATTAAAAATAGCAAACAGAATTATTAAAAATGTACTTTCTAAATGTTTGGAGGGATGGTACACTGGTTTTTCTATTTTCCATAATATTCAGTAATTACAAGAATGATTGGCAGCCTTATGATAAAGTTGATGATGTGATAAAGTTATTTAACCAACTACAGGAGCCATCTTTTTTGCATTAGTCAAGCAGATTAGATAGTACATTAACCTATGAAAGTGCTCATAAAAGAGTAGAACTCATCTTAAAGAGGACAAACTCTTTCACTACAAAATCACTCAGGAACCATTGTCTGAGACACTGGCAGTGCAATCCTCATCTGTGATATGTACCAGTTGATATAACGGTATTGATGGCTTCCTCCTTTGCTAGATGGTTAATAATACTGTAAGACTTGCTATCGCTGATGTCACATGTCTCAAATGGATTCTGGGGGGGCACATAACCCCACTTTAAATGCCATGAATTACCAAAAGCCCTTGTAACCAGAACCTACTCTAAATCCCATTGTACTGTACTCACCGGGACTGTTAAAATAAAAGTCTATGGAAGAGATTTTCCCATGTTATTTCCCATAGACTGTATGTATGATTTTGATTAGCCCATTCAAACTTCCAGGGCAAATTGGACCGTCCATGCTATCGGCACATATGATGGCGCCTGGGATCATAGTCCCATCCCCGGATGAGGGGAAAAGACTGTTTCCCTGGTTAGTACAAACTTGTGGGCTAGGAAGATCACCAAGAGCTAACCAAACTAGGTCGATCAGACCCTGGCACAGGCTGCGGGATTCCAGGTGTGGCAGTTTGTGCAGCACTGGCACAGAGCTAGTCCCTCTGGATTTAAACCCTGCAACCATGTGTAATGTTTTACTGTCCATTATGTGGTGACCCTAAATGGCGGTTATTATTGTATACCGGTTTGAGCCACTATTGGATTCCCTTCTATTGTTTCCCCAAGAGGTAGCTACCAGCGGAGCCTTCTTGGAGATATGTTCTATCCCAGGGGATGGATTCCATCTGAGTGGTCCACGATAAATCAATTAATGTAGCTGGGTCTCTGATTGGTGCTTATACAGTTAGGCGGGAAATTCAAACATACAATCAGTCCCCTGTTTATTGTATTGTGGGCTGCCGCACAATGGTTTGTTCTGTATAAATATATATGCATTTTCCTCAATAGATCAGTTCCAGTTTGGACTTACATAAATATTGTGTGCGTGTCATTCTTGGGCTAAGGCTTCCTGAGCTAAAACACTTTTTGGTTCTTTGCTACCATTACCTGGGTTCTACTTTAAAGGAACCTATATCTGCTCTTGCTGTTCCTGCTTGCTCCTGCTGTATCCTGTTTCAGTGTTCCTTATATACTGATCTGTTCCTAACCTGGAGAAGCAAGCTGGGTGCTGAGATAACCAGAACCCTGACAATCTAGGGTGTTCATGTAGCTGAAAACAGGAAGGTTTTGGAGTGCACTTGGCCCCTGGGTAGTGACACCACATTACAACACTTACATTATTATATATTCAATAGACTACTCGAGGCAATATATTTAACTTTCACATACCTACCATACTAAATGGCCAAAATGCAATATTTCCAATGTAACTATCATACATAATTTCTGGCATTGCGGGAAAATAAAACAAGTTTGGCATATAGTAATCTCCTTGCTATATTCTAGACTACTAAAACACAGTTTACACCAGATACCTTGCCTTGAGTTTGTTAAAACAATGATAATTGACAGTTAGAACACAGTTATCTATTAGCTTCTCCAAAAACAATACATACCCATCAATGAGGTTAACCCCCAAAATACTTCAAACTATTTTGCAAAACAAAATATTTGACACAAGTAGACCAAGAGAACCAACTTCAGAAACATTTGGAAACCTGGTCTGACTTTATTCTTATACTACAAGCCCAATTACAATATCTTATTCCAAGACCTTATCTGCATACAACATTTTTCTTGCTAGACATGCTTGTAGGCAATTGGTCACATATCTCTTTGACCCATCTTCCCAGAGAAAGATATACTCTCTAGTTACATATTACTAAAGAGTTTGGAAAAAATAAATGTTAATAAAGCCCTAGCTCCTGATGGAATACATCCAAGGGTACTGAGGGAACTGGGCTCTGTAATAGCAAAACCATTATATCTAATTTTTCAAGAATCACTCAACACAGGGTCTCTACCAGATGACTGGAGAAAAGCAGAGGTGATACCTATACTTAAGAAGGGATCTAGAGCAAATCCGGGGAATTATAGACCAGCGAGTCTCACTTCGGTAGTGGGGAAGCTTTTAGAAGGGTTAATAAGGGATAATAAACAAGAATATGTCTTTTCAAACAGGATTATCAGTAGGAGCCAACATGGATTTATGAAGGATAGGTCATGTCAAACAAACCTAATTAGTTTCTATGAGGAGGTTAGTAGGAACTTGGATCAAGGCAACTCAGTAGATGTAGTCTATTTGGATTTTGCAATGGCTTTTGTTACAGTGCCACATGGGAGACTTTTGAGCAAACTAAGGGATACAGGAATTGCCATAAATATTTGCTTATGGATTGAGAGCTGGCTAAAAGACAGGAAGCAAAGGGTTGTGGTAAATGGAACATACTTGTATTGGACTAATGTGGTAGGTGGGGTTCCTCCGGGTTCAGTATTAGGTCCCCACCTTTTTAACATATTTATTAATGAGTGGGATTGGAGTGTGGTGTCTCCGTTTTTGCTGATGGCGCAAAGTTGTGCAAGGTAATTAAATCAGAAAATGGTGTCCTTTCCCTCCAAAGGGATTTGCATAAATTAGAGGAATGGGCATCTAAGTGGCAGATGAGATTTAATACGAATAAATGTAAATGTATGCATCTGGGAAGGAAAAATAGCCATGCAATTTATAATCTTAATGGAGCAAATCTAGGGGTATCAGATATTGAAAGGGATTTGAGAGTGCTTGTGGACAACCACCTAGGTAGCAGTGCTCAATGCCAAGATATCAGGTGACTCTTCCTTAAAGCTAAATAAAAAAAAGCTACATATTGCAGCAGCTGCAAAGGCAAGTAAAATATTAGCATGTATTAAGAAGGGTAAGGGGAATGGAGAGGCCAAGTTATGAAGAAAGACTAACCAAATTAAACATATTTACTCTAGAAAAAAAGGCATCTAAGAGGGGATATGATTACCTTATATAAATGTATCCATGGTCAATACAAGGCTTTGTCAAGGGAACTTTTTGTGCCAAGAGATTTTCAACTGACAAGGCGACAACCTTTGAGATTAGAGGTAAAAAGATTTTGCCTTAAAGAAAGAAAAGGGTTCTTCACAGTAAGGGTGGTTAATCTGTGGATTTCTCTACCAAAGGAGGTGGTGACAGCAGATTCGATAGATATCTTTAAAAAGGGATTGGATGTATTTTTAAATAAAAAGGGCATTAAGGGCTATCCTGGATAAATAGAGAGGGAGTATTGATCCAGGGATGAATCTGATCGCCAGTATTTGGGGTCAGGAAGGAATTTTATATTTTTTCCCATGTTGAGACAATTGGCAAAGTTTCCCTGTTTTTTTTCTTTTTCTGTTTGCCTTCCTCTGGATCAATTACCAAGAAATCTGCGTATGGCAGATCAGAGGAGATCTAAAAAGGTTGAACTTGATGGACTAAAGTCTTTTTTTCAACCTAAATTACTACCGTATATACTCGAGTATAAGCCGACCAGAGTATAAGCCGAGGCACCTATTTTACCACAAAATACTGGGTAAAATGAGTGACTCGAGTATAAGCTGAGGGTGGGAAATGTGCTGCCCCCTGTGTCCCTCTTGTGCCCTCTGTCCCCCTCTTGTGTCCCCCTCTCTCTCCCGTGTCTCTTCTCCCCTCTCCTTTCCCTGTGTCTCTTCTCCCCTCTCCCTTCCCTGTGTCTCTTCCAACCTCTCCCTTCCCTGTGTCTCTTCCCCCCTCCCTTATCACCCTCCTCAACCCCCCTCCTCATTCTCAACCTCCCTCCTCAACCCCACTCCTCATCCTCATCCTCCCTCCTCATCCTCAACCTCCCTCTTTAACCCCCCTCCTCAACCCCCCTCCTCAACCTAAACCCCCCTCAACCCCCCTCCTCAACCTAAACCCCCCTCAAACCCCCTCCTCAACCTAAACCCCCCTAAATACCTCCCCCTCTCCCCTCACTTAACTGCTTCTGCTCCGGCCTCCGCTCCTTGACCCAGCGCGCATGTGACGTCACATGCGCACCGCGTCATTAGCATATACCCTCCTCAACCCCCCTCCTCAACCTCCCTCCTCAACCCCCCTCCTCAATCCCCCTCCTCAACCTAACCCCCCCTAAATACCTTCCCCTCTCCCCTCATTTACCTGCTTCTGCTCTGGCCTCCACTCCTTGACACAGCGCGCATGTGACGTCACATGCGCACCGCGTCATTAGCATATACCGGGTGCCGGCACCTGGTATATGCTAATGACGTGACCTCACATGCGCGCCACGCCATTAGCATATACCGGGTGCCGGCACCCGGTATATGCTAATGACACGACGCGCATGTGACGTCACATCTGCGCCAGGTCAAGGAGCGGAGGCCGGAGCAGAAGCAGGTAAGTGAGGGGAGACGGGGAGGTATTTGGGGGGGGGGGGGGTAGAATGAGGAGGGGGGTTTAGGTTGAGGAGGGGGGTTGAGGAGGGAGAATGAGGAGGGGGGTTTATAATGAGGAGGGGGTGTTGAGGATGAGGAGGGGGAGGGAAAGAGACACGTGGGGTTAGAGAGACACAGGGGGTAGAGAGACACGGGGGGTAGAGAGACACAGGGGGGGTAGAGAGATACGGGGGGGTTAGAGAGACATGGGGGGGTTTGAGAGACACGGGGGGGGGGGGGAGTGACTCAAGTATAAGCCGAAGGGGCCCTTTTTAGCCTAAAAAATAGGCTAAAATATATATACTCGAGTATATACGGTATGTAACTATGTAACTAATTAACTAAAACAAGGCTGCAGACACTCTTCGTACCATGGTCCCCTTCTCTTTTTTCACTTTTCCCTTCTTCCTTACCCTTCCCCAAAAATGTAAAACCAGGGATACATTCTGGTAATTTGATAAGTGATCAGATACACATTATTTCACATTAAACCAACATGCTTTGTATAATAATGTTATAGAAGTTCTTGTAACTTTTGGCTTGACTTTTATGAAGCTTATTATTTTTATGCACATGTTTATGTAGCAAAGTGTTTCAATAAAAATAGTAAAAATTAAGATAAAAAAACTGAATACAATTAGTTGAGCATGGAGCTTTTTTCAACAAGACACAAACACAATTTGAAACTACATATTTAAAATGCATATACTGGCCAGCGCAGAGGCTGCCCCAGGCACGCCGGGTCTGACGCAGCGCTGCGTGACCCGACGGAGCCTGGGCGCTTCTGATTGACTGAGGGAGGAGGAGGGACTTCCGCCCGTTTCGAGGGCTTCCTCCTCACTCTTCGCCGGCCATTGAGCTGATTCCCTCCCTCCCCTTGAGTTGGTGGTTAGTTAGGAAAATGGCAGATATACTAATGAGGTGTCTAGGGGGTGAAGTTGGTTGAGCGAGGTTCAGGGAGCTTAAGTTAGGTTTAAAAAAAAAAAAAAAGCTGTGGAATAGAGTTAAAGGGTGAGGAGTTTGGGATTTCTAAGTTAGGATGCAAGTTGGAATGTCTTTGGTTGGCGGGAGGTGAGGCACCCGGCCCACGGGCTTAAGTGGGCGTTGCCCTGCCTCATGGGCGTGCTTAGTAAAGCACTGGGAGGCTCTGGGCGCGGGCCCAGGGCGTGAGGTTACTGACCGGGCCGCGCTCCTCCTCCGGGATGTTATTTGAGCTGTGATGTAACAATGTTAATTATGTTAATTGGTTATTGGTTTTATGGTTGCTTTAATAAAGCTGTGGCCCGTCATTTTCCCAAGAAACGATGGGTCAGTGTGTTTATTTATTCTAACGCCCAATGGATCTTGCCAGGGTCAAGTTAACCTGCTGTCTATAACTATTACATGGAAAAATATATATACTCTGAATGGTCCTTTAACAAATGATGCTTTAGGACTAAATAGCTTGTATTTGTAATTTTTGAGGAAAATTAAAATATGTTTAATTAAATTCTACATAGTTCACAATAGTCATATTTACAGCGGTTCTTTTAAAAAAAAAGCTGTTCATTCACTTTACATGGACTCTAAACTATGAGCATATACCTGACTGCTAAGGCCCAAGAGTCTGCAATGTGCTTTGAGCTGTTAAGTACTTCATTCTTGGGCAGGGGGGTCCAATCTGCCATTTTAGTGCCAAATATCCCTTGGGCTTATTTTCAGACTGATACGTGCATTAACTTTTTTCCATTTTAATGGCACATAAGGGCTTGAACCTGAGTGTTTACCCTCCAGTAGCGAAATTGTACCCTACCTTTCAGTAACATGGCACACTTCAGTAGAACAAAAGAAATCCAAGGCATGCTCTGTTTTCTCACATAAATCAAGTAGTTATAAACGCCACATTTGCTGTGGTTATATACTTACTAGATGTGTTTTAAAACTTATATACACCAATAATCACAAAGTTTAACATACAACCCACAAATTTTCTCTAAAGTCTCCCTTTTCATTGCTCTTCTTATTTTGTTTGCTCTCCAAATTTACCACTTTTATTATCATTTAATATGCCATCCAAGTATATCTTCCCCTTTCCTTCCCCTGCTCTTTACATTATCCTTGCTTCCATTATCGCTTCTTATTACATCCCCTCCATTCCATAGGTATAGCAATTATCTGTGGAACCCCTTTTCTGTAAGAAAAATAAACAGATAAAATTTTACAGATGTATAAAGTTAGAAGTCTCCATGTTTTATTAGATACATCCCTTCTGAACACCTCTGCAATAAGATAAGTTATACAGAGCTTTACATCCTCTGTTGAGCATTTTATAAACCTAACTCTATTATTTTTCCTACGTTTTTCCTACATATACTGTTTTGCACCTACTCATTTTGTATAATTGTTACCCATGTTAGCAATTGGGCCTTCTAAACCAGTGATAGTCAACCTGGGCCCTACCGCCCACTAGTGGGCGTTTCAAGCTTTCATGGTGGGTGGCGTGGTAATCGATAGGTGACGTCGCTGATGAGTGACATCACATGCCGGAGAGCCTCAGAACCATACTTGCCTGGCTGGAGAGCTGTTGAGAGAGCCTATGGACAGCAGTCAGGACCGGATCACTATCTAGTAAGTACAGGGCGATACATAGCTAGGGTCATATGATTTATGTAACCAGAAATTAGATTGGGTAAATAGCATTACTGCGGCACCAGTGGGCGATAAGGACATTTTACCATCAAAATTGGGCTGCAGGTATTAAAAGGTTGAGGACCCTCTTCTAAACCACCTCATCTATTTGGGTTTTCCTGGTCAAAGTAAAATATTTATTATGGAACCTTGTCATTGGTCTGCTTCAACTCTTTTGTGCTTCTTTGGAAACACTGAGAAATATTCAATTAGGGCCTCATTCAATTGCTACTTACATGAGATCGGGGGACGCAAGTAGCGGGCCCCATCCAAATTACTTACTGAGCGCTATTTCCGTTACTTTCCTTACAAGCGCAAGTTACTTCCCTCAAAGCGTTTGATCATTCACGGCCGTAAGAGTCCCGAGCGCAAAAATGTACACTTCGCTATTCAATTGCTCCGATTACCCCTTCCGCCAAGCCGTAAATGACAAAAAGCCAACTCCAGCCTACTTGTACCAAGGAGTTCTTGCAAAGGTCTTATTTACAAACCGTAGCACTTATTAAGCAAATAAAAGGCAACCCTGTACTTTTTATTAGAAGTGATAGTGATTCTCGGTCTTAGAATTAATAGCACAACATTCTCAAGGTTGCAAATCAGCAAAACTAAATAATCTATTTAATGTTCAATGTTCGTTCTAAAGTCCTACGGGCTTCAACCTCCAAGCCCATAGGACTTTGGAATCCGACCTCAATTATTGTGCAAAGTCCTACGGGCTTGAATAACGAGTTACGGGCTTGGAGGTCATTCAAGCCCATAGGATTTTGGATGGAAATTAAACATGAAATAAAGTATTTGATTCTGGCGATGTGCGAACTCGAGAATGTTGTGCTTATAAATCTAATGTCACCCATTGTGTTCTCCATCATTTACAGTGCTTGACAATTTGCGGGCTTGAAACATAAGTTACGGGCTTGTGTCCACGATCATGTTCAAGCACGCAAATGCTTACTGCCGATAGCATGGTTTGCGATTATCAAGAAGGGGGACTAACTTGCTGGCCCGGCCAATTGAATATGTAAGTAAAAGTAGAGCTACTGGAGCAAGTAGCCCTAAAGCAGCAAATCGCAAAGTTACTCTGAAGTAACTGACCCGAACTGAATGAGGCCCTAAGTCTTGTGGGGGGTCTAATGTCTTCTGTCTTCTTTCATGTGCTCTATTTGCTATGGGGAAAAATTGCCATGTGCATCCATTTGCAGTCCATGCTTAAGTGCATTTCTTCTACAGTTTATTATTGTCAGCTGTTTCCTCTTAATTAATTTCTTTATATGCTACAGTCAGTATATTTATTGGCTGGTTATAGTATCCATGCTCCAATTCATTTCAAACACCATAATTACATTTATAATGAACCTTGTCCTGTCATAACTAGTGTGTAACTGCATAATAATTTAATTGGGTTCTCATTTGTAGATGCCGTCATGAACCATAATACGCTGTGTAGAAAGTTTTAATAGTTCAAATGAAGTCTTCAGCCAATAAATGAATAAAATATTACATTTACTATTACTATTTACAATAAAATAGATTTAGTCTGTGATATGTTTTTTTTTTTCCGTTTTTTTAAAAGACTAATACATTTATGGAAAAATTCCCTTTAAAATGTAGAAGGAGAATTTTCTCTGCATTGCCTACAGTCCTTAAAAAACTTACTGGGCTGACCCAAAACAGAGGACTCATTCATCCAGTTGAAGAAGCTTCCATATAGATTTTATAAAGTGAAGCAATCTCCACTATGCTTCTTATTAACACAAGTTCATTAGCCACTATGATTTAATAAATGGAATCTGTTATTTTGGGTTCAACCCATGAATTTATTTTTAAAGAATGGATCTTTCCTGTTTTCTGCTCACCACATGCCGGCGCCCCACTTCCCCACTTCTTCCAACCCTCTCCCTCTCTTCCTTCTCTCGCTCCTTCTCACCCTCTCCCTCTCTCCCTTCTATCACTCCTTCCCACCTCTCCCTCTTTCACTCCTTCCCACCCTCTCCTTCTCTCCCTTCCCATCCTCTCTGTCTTTCTCTTCCCACCATCTCCCTCTCTCATCTTTCCCACCCTCTCCCTCTACCTTTCCTTTCCACCCTCTCCCTTCTATCACTTCTTCCCACCCTCTCCCTCTATCTCCCTTCCCACCCTCTCCCTCTCTAACTTCTCTTACTCCTTTCCACCTCTCCCTCTCTCCCTTTGCTTACTCCTTCCCACCCTCTCCCTCTCTCCCTTCTATCACTCACTGGGTGAACTTGACTTTGTCGAGCATGCGCAGTTGCACAATTTCCCGCAATTTTTTGGTAGTAGCATGTGAGTAACTTTTGTGCAGAATGCATCTCACAGGCGTGACAACTATTATAGTGAAGTTTTGTGAGATTCTTGAGACCAGATAAAAATTCAGCTAGTTAAAAAAAAAAATTTTATAAGAGAAAGATTAGAAATTATTTTTTCTGGAAAACTGTTCAAAGGTAGTTTGGTAAAAACTTTATGTGCTTATGAAGTATGTAACAAATAACAAGATTACCAAGTATGTAAGACAGGAACATGAAATCATTTTTAGAAAAAATCTTACACTTAGATGATGATTGCGCCATGGTGGATTCCATCTTGGACTGCTTGGTGGAGGGGTATCCTATGGGCCATACATTTTCATTGAGTTCTATACTCAACTTCTAAACTTTGCACTGCTTTAAGGTTGTGAAATACTTAATTTTTCTTATTTTTTTGATTATTCTAGGTTTTTGAACATTATGAATATGTTGAGTCTATTCGTCATATACATTTATGTTGTTTTTATTTCAACCATGAAATACATTTCTTTAAAATAATATAGAGCTAGTTATAGTTACAATAAGTACATAACACTTTTTCTTCTTAGGCCTTGATTGACATGACCCATGTACGGTATAAACCCTCAGTATGCCCTGTAAGAATCATGGCTTTTAAAATTTTCACACAGATAGGGGGGTCCTGGCCAACGTTTTGCCTTGTTACATGGTCACTATCTGCTTAACGTGTACACTTAAAAGCCTACAAGCAAAAAATACGACTTTAAAGGCCAAACCAACGAACTGGAAAAGATGGCGAAAAAACACATATGTGCCTCAAGTTCAATTACGCACTCACACACAGCACAGGGGGAGAGCCAGGGAGCCTGTGTGTGAGGTTGCAAGCTAATTTGAGGCATATTTTGTCTTTATCAACGTTCAAAAATTGCCGTAGCGGGGAAAAAAAATGGCGGCCGAAAAAACATAATAATTCTGAAACAAGATGAAAACAAGACTCAGCAAGGCCAGGCATGCAGAACTTAGAAAATACACAACGCAAAAGACAGTAACACTTACACCAACAACGCCAGGCACGCGGGACTCACACAGGCACGCAGGACTTAGAAAATACACAACTGCAATGACACACACCAACAACAACAGGCACGCGGGACTCACGCAGGCACGCAGGACTTAGAAAATACACGACGTCATTGACACACACCAACAACAACAGGCACGCGGGACTCACGCAGACACGCAGGACTTAGAAAATACACGACGTCTTTGACACACACCAACAACAACAGGCACGCTGGACACAGATGAACAATGCCAGGCACGTGGGACTTAGAAAATACACAACGGCAAAGACAGTAACACTTACATCAACAACGCCAGGCACGCGGGACTTTGAAAATAAAACCAAAGGTTGTCAACGCGCGCCACACAAAGAGTCAGCAGACACACAGAGGAGAAACACACAGGGAATGGACAGGGGGAGATGGTGGAAAGAGGCCGAGGCCTGTAATGAGTGGTGAAGTAGATGGGAGGAGAGGCTCGCAATGAGCACCAAAAGCGCTCATTGCGAGCCATGAAATGAGTGCTGAAGGTGCTCAGAGGGGGCAGAACATCGCATTGTGTGGCAAACAGCATTGCCAGGCTTCAAATTTTATTGCTGTAGTTTTTGACGGGCAAGTCGCTAGTTAATATATAATAACCCCATCCACACTATCCATCGGATGTATTTGGTTTATCTTCCCCACACTCCCTTGCGTTTAGGAGTGGGGGTCCTAACCTCCATACATAACCCCTAATTTGTCCAACTCTAGCCTCTAAGAGCTTCTAAGGTGGGTGATCAACTCCAATCTCCACCCCATATCTAACCCCTATATATGGGGACCCCATTTAAGGACACCCTCTGTCCCCTTCTCTGATTAGTATTTCATTAGCCAATCAAGGGCAACTATATAGGTATACTCTATTTGAATGGCTATTAGTTAACCAATCAGAGTAGGAGGCAGTAGTCCAATTAGATTGGAAGAATTTCAACTCCTTCATGCTGATTGGCTGAAATTTGATTGACACACGTTTCAGCCAATATGAAGCCTAGAATTTTTGTTTAAGAGGCAGTGGGAGAGGTAAAAGTATGTTATGCATCGTTTGGATCTCCTGTTTAGATTTTTATTTTAATTTCTTGTAGCATGCTTCCTTTTGCTTGTGTTTTTTTTTTAACAGGGCTTTTCTCCTGAAGAGAGGATTGATGTCTTAAATCAAGCAAAAATAATCTATTTTTTATAGACTGAAAAGAGAAATCAATGGCTTCAAGCATGATTTCTTTTACATGGATGTGTGATTGACATACACTCTATTTTTTGGCCCAGAGCAATTGGTTGCAGAATCTATGCGTCTGAATCTATGCAATCTCTTCTCATTCTCTCTCAATTTGTTTTACATGTATACTCTCTCATCCCCTCGCTCATACTCACTCTCATATGTCCTCTCATCTATTCTGTTCTGTTGTCAGGACAGGTCCGCCGCTGCAGTGCAGCCTCCAACCACTAGATGGCGCTGTTGCTATTTTGCAGCGCTGCCGATATGTGAGAGAAGTTCTAAGCTTATGATGTTAACCTAACCCTTGAACTAACCCTAACCCTAATAGTTTACCTAAACCTTGACTGTATCATATGGCACCGGAATATCAGCAGCGCCATCTAGCCGATGCTCACCGCCACTGCTGCTGCCTTGTGCTGCGCTAGCATAACAGAATAGGACCCATCACCTTTAGATGCTTTAAAAATAGTTGTGTTGCATGTCCCTTTAATTCTCCTTTGTGGTTGCTCCTCTGGCAGAGAAAGGGTTACTTTTTCATACCCATTGTAAATACCCAGGATATTACATTTAATTACTCCACCGGTGTTAGTCCCAGGGTTTATCCTTTCTCGGATGTAAAATAATTGCCCTGCATCCTGAGGTCCCCTACCAGTGCCTATATAAACCACCAAAGACTGAGGCCCTCATTCAATTGGAATTTGCCCAATTGAATAGGGCCCTAAATAAGCACATAACATATATTTTTTAAAGAACTTTTTACTTAGCAAGCATCTATCCAAAAGAAAGGTTTTCACTAACTAAAAACTTCTTTAATAAAAATATGCTATGTGCTTATTTAGGGCCCTATTCAATTGGCCACATCGCAATTGAATGAGGCCCTGAGAAACCAAATAACAGCTTTATTCTGAGTGCTCCTGGCCATTTAACAGCTCAACAACTCCCAATCAATGGCCCAGTAATATATATAGAACTGCAGCTGTGAATCAATGGTGATGCATCTCAGAACTGATTGCAATCAGAGAATATAGTTGCCAATCAATAGTCATACAGAAGGAATTATTTTAGACCAGAAATAGATTTTCTCTCTTGGCTCCAATATTCAATATTCAACGTCCTTCTGATAAGCAAAACAAAGATTTACCTTTATATCCGTAATTATTCTGCGGTAAACATTTTTTGTTTTGACAGGAGAATACATAAAGTCTATATGTAAGACGGGCTGACATGAAATGGATTATGAGCCATGAGCGCACAACGGCAGTAATTCCTGTATGGCTGACTCAAAATCTGATAAATTGTAACAGAAGTAAAACATTTTGTTGATAGATAGACAGACAGATAGATAGATAGATAGATAGATAGATAGATAGATAATGATATAGAAAATATATATATATATATATATATATATATAGATAGACACAGATAGATAGATAGATAGATAGATAGATAGATAGATAGATAGATAGATAATGAGATAGATAGATAGATAATGACATAGACACAGATAGATAGATAGACATAGATAGATAGATAGATAGATAGATAGATAGATAGATAGATAATGATATAGATAGATAGATAGATAGACACAGATAGATAGATAGATAGATAGATAGATAGATAGATAGATAGATAGATAGATAGATAATGATATAGATAGATAAATATATAGATAGATAGATAGACACAGATAGATAGATAGATAGATAGATAGATAATGATATAGATAGATAGATAGATAGATAGATAGATAGATAGATAGACACAGATAGATAGATAGATAGATAGATAGATAGATAGATAGATAGATAGATAGATAGATAGATAATGATATAGATGGATAGATAGATAGATAATGATATAGATAGATAAATATATAGATAGATAGATAGATAGACACAGATAGATAGATAGATAGATAGATAGATAGATAGATAATGATATAGATAGATAGATAGATAGATAATGATATAGATAGATAAATATATAGATAGATAGATAGACACAGATAGATAGATAGATAGATAATGATATAGATGGATAGATAGATAGATAATGATATAGATAGATAAATATATAGATAGATAGATAGACACAGATAGATAGATAGATAGATAGATAGATAGATAGATAATGATATAGATAGATAGATAGATAGATAGATAGACACAGATAGATAGATAGATAGATAGATAGATAGATAGATAATGATATAGATGGATAGATAGATAATGATATAGATAGATAAATATATAGATAGATAGATAGATAGACACAGATAGATAGATAGATAGATAGATAGATAGATAGATAGATAGATAGATAATGATATAGATAGATAGATAGATAGATAGATAGATAGATAGATAATGATATAGATAGATAAATATATAGATAGATAGATAGACACAGATAGATAGATAGATAGATAGATAGATAGATAGATAGATAGATAATGATATAGATAGATAGATAGATAGATAGATAGATAGATAGATAGATAGATAGATAATGATATAGATAGACACAGATAGATAGATAGATAATGATATAGATAGACACAGATAGATAGATAGATAGATAGATAGATAGATAGACATATATAGATAGATAGATAGATAGATAATGACATAGACACAGATAAATAAATAGATAGATAGATAGATAGATAGATAGATAGATAGATAGATAATGACATAGACACAGATAGATAGATAGATAGATAGATAGATAGATAGATAGATAGATAATGACATAGACACAGATAGATAGATAGATAGATAGATAGATAATGATATAGATAAATATATAGATAGAGACAGATAGATAGATAGATAGATAGATAGATAGATAATGATATAGATAGATAGATATAGATAGATAGATAGATAGACATAGATAGATAGATAATGATATAGATAGATAAATATATAGATAGATAGATAATGATATATATAGACACAGATATTTAGATAGATAGATAGATAGATAGATAGACAGATAGATGGATAGATAGACAGATAGATAGACACAGATAGATAGATAGATAGATAGATAGATAGATAGATACAGACAGATAGATAGATAGACACAGATAGATAGATAGATAGATAGATAGATAGATAATGATATAGATAGATAGATAGATAGACACAGATAGATAGATAGATAGATAGATAGATAGATAGATAGATAGATAGATAGATAGATATGATATAGATGGATAGATAGATAGATAATGATATAGATAGATAAATATATAGATAGATAGATAGATAGATAATGATATAGATAGATAGATAGATAGATAGATAGATAGATAATGATATAGATAGATAAATATATAGATAGATAGATAGACACAGATAGATAGATAGATAGATAGATAGATAGATAGATAATGATATAGATAGATAGATAGATAGATAGATAGATAGATAGACACAGATAGATAGATAGATAGATAGATAGATAGATAGATAGATAATGATATAGATGGATAGATAGATAGATAATGATATAGATAGATAAATATATAGATAGATAGATAGATAGATAGACACAGATAGATAGATAGATAGATAGATAGATAGATAGATAGATAATGATATAGATAGATAGATAATGATATAGATAGATAAATATATAGATAGATAGATAGACACAGATAGATAGATAGATAGATAGATACAGACAGATAGATAGATAGACACAGATAGATAGATAGATAGATAGATAATGAGATAGATAGATAGATAGATAATGACATAGACACAGATAGATAGATAGATAGACATAGATAGATAGATAGATAGATAGATAGATAGATAGATAATGATATAGATAGATAGATAGATAGACACAGATAGATAGATAGATAGATAGATAGATAATGATATAGATGGATAGATAGATAGATAATGATATAGATAGATAAATATATAGATAGATAGATAGACACAGATAGATAGATAGATAGATAGATAGATAGATAGATAGATAGATAATGATATAGATAGATAGATAGATAGATAGATAGATAGATAATGATATAGATGGATAGATAGATAGATAATGATATAGATAGATAAATATATAGATAGATAGATAGATAGACACAGATAGATAGATAGATAGATAGATAGATAGATAGATAATGATATAGATAGATAGATAGATAGATAATGATATAGATAGATAGATATAGATAGATAGATAGATAGACATAGATAGATAGATAATGATATAGATAGATAAATATATAGATAGATAGATAATGATATATATAGACACAGATATTTAGATAGATAGATAGATAGATAGATAGATAGATAGATAGATAGACAGATAGATGGATAGATAGACAGATAGATAGACACAGATAGATAGATAGATAGATAGATAGATAGATAGATAGATAGATAATGATATAGATAGATAGATAGATAGATAGATAGATAGATAGACACAGATAGATAGATAGATAGATAGATAGATATATAGATAGATAATGATATAGATGGATAGATAGATAGATAATGATATAGATAGATAAATATATAGATAGATAGATAGATAGACACAGATAGATAGATAGATAGATAGATAGATAGATAGATAGATAGATAGATAATGATATAGATAGATAGATAGATAGATAGATAGATAATGATATAGATAGATAAATATATAGATAGATAGATAGACACAGATAGATAGATAGATAGATAGATAGATAGATAATGATATAGATAGATAGATAGATAGATAGATAGACACAGATAGATAGATAGATAGATAGATAGATAGATAGATAGATAGATATATAGATAGATAATGATATAGATGGATAGATAGATAGATAATGATATAGATAGATAAATATATAGATAGATAGATAGATAGACACAGATAGATAGATAGATAGATAGATAGATAGATAATGATATAGATAGATAGATAGATAGATAGATAGATAATGATATAGATAGATAAATATATAGATAGATAGATAGACACAGATAGATAGATAGATAGATAGATAGATAGATAGATAATGATATATATAGATAGATAGATAGATAGACACAGATAGATAGATAGATAGATAGATAGATAGATAGATAGATAGATAGATAGATAATGATATAGATGGATAGATAGATAGATAATGATATAGATAGATAAATATATAGATAGATAGATAGATAGATAGATACAGACAGATAGATAGATAGACACAGATAGATAGATAGATAGATAGATAGATAATGAGATAGATAGATAGATAGATAATGACATAGACACAGATAGATAGATAGATAGACATAGATAGATAGATAGATAGATAGATAGATAGATAGATAGATAGATAGATAATGATATAGATAGATAGATAGATAGACACAGATAGATAGATAGATAGATAGATAGATAGATAATGATATAGATGGATAGATAGATAGATAATGATATAGATAGATAAATATATAGATAGATAGATAGACACAGATAGATAGATAGATAGATAGATAGATAGATAGATAATGATATAGATAGATAGATAGATAGATAGATAGATAGATAGATAATGATATAGATGGATAGATAGATAGATAATGATATAGATAGATAAATATATAGATAGATAGATAGATAGACACAGATAGATAGATAGATAGATAGATAGATAGATAGATAGATAGATAGACAGATAGATGGATAGATAGACAGATAGATAGACACAGATAGATAGATAGATAGATAGATAGATAGATAGATAGATACAGACAGATAGATAGATAGACACAGATAGATAGATAGATAGATAGATAGATAGATAGATAGATAGATAGATAGATAGATAGATAGATAATGATATAGATAGATAGATAGATAGATAGATAGATAGACACAGATAGATAGATAGATAGATAGATAGATAGATAGATATATAGATAGATAATGATATAGATGGATAGATAGATAGATAATGATATAGATAGATAAATATATAGATAGATAGATAGATAGACACAGATAGATAGATAGATAGATAGATAGATAGATAATGATATAGATAGATAGATAGATAGATAGATAGATAGATAGATAGATAATGATATAGATAGATAAATATATAGATAGATAGATAGACACAGATAGATAGATAGATAGATAGATAGATAGATAGATAGATAGATAGATAGATAGATAATGATATAGATAGATAGATAGATAGATAGATAGATAGACACAGATAGATAGATAGATAGATAGATAGATAGATAGATAATGATATAGATGGATAGATAGATAGATAATGATATAGATAGATAAATATATAGATAGATAGATAGATAGACACAGATAGATAGATAGATAGATAGATAGATAGATAGATAGATAATGATATAGATAGATAGATAATGATATAGATAGATAAATATATAGATAGATAGATAGACACAGATAGATAGATAGATAGATAGATAGATACAGACAGATAGATAGATAGACACAGATAGATAGATAGATAGATAGATAATGAGATAGATAGATAGATAATGACATAGACACAGATAGATAGATAGATAGACATAGATAGATAGATAGATAGATAGATAGATAGATAGATAGATAGATAGATAATGATATAGATAGATAGATAGATAGACACAGATAGATAGATAGATAGATAGATAATGATATAGATGGATAGATAGATAGATAATGATATAGATAGATAAATATATAGATAGATAGATAGACACAGATAGATAGATAGATAGATAGATAGATAGATAGATAATGATATAGATAGATAGATAGATAGATAGATAGATAGATAGATAATGATATAGATGGATAGATAGATAGATAATGATATAGATAGATAAATATATAGATAGATAGATAGATAGACACAGATAGATAGATAGATAGATAGATAGATAGATAGATAGATAGATAATGATATAGATAGATAGATAGATAATGATATAGATAGATAGATATAGATAGATAGATAGATAGACATAGATAGATAGATAATGATATAGATAGATAAATATATAGATAGATAGATAATGATATATATAGACACAGATATTTAGATAGATAGATAGATAGATAGATAGATAGATAGATAGACAGATAGATGGATAGATAGACAGATAGATAGACACAGATAGATAGATAGATAGATAGATAGATAGATAGATAGATAGATAGATACAGACAGATAGATAGATAGACACAGATAGATAGATAGATAGATAGATAATGATATAGATAGATAGATAGATAGATAGATAGACACAGATAGATAGATAGATAGATAGATAGATATATAGATAGATAATGATATAGATGGATAGATAGATAGATAATGATATAGATAGATAAATATATAGATAGATAGATAGATAGATAGACACAGATAGATAGATAGATAGATAGATAGATAGATAGATAGATAGATAGATAATGATATAGATAGATAGATAGATAATGATATAGATAGATAAATATATAGATAGATAGATAGACACAGATAGATAGATAGATAGATAGATAGATAGATAGATAGATAGATAGATAGATAGATAATGATATAGATAGATAGATAGATAGACACAGATAGATAGATAGATAGATAGATAGATAGATAATGATATAGATGGATAGATAGATAGATAATGATATAGATAGATAAATATATAGATAGATAGATAGATAGATAGATAGATAGATAGATACAGACAGATAGATAGATAGACACAGATAGATAGATAGATAGATAGATAGATAGATAGATAGATAGATAATGAGATAGATAGATAGATAATGACATAGACACAGATAGATAGATAGATAGATAGACATAGATAGATAGATAGATAGATAGATAGATAGATAATGATATAGATAGATAGATAGATAGATAGACACAGATAGATAGATAGATAGATAGATAGATAGATAATGATATAGATGGATAGATAGATAGATAATGATATAGATAGATAAATATATAGATAGATAGACACAGATAGATAGATAGATAGATAGATAGATAGATAATGATATAGATAGATAGATAGATAGATAGATAGATAGATAGATAGATAGATAGATAATGATATAGATGGATAGATAGATAGATAATGATATAGATAGATAAATATATAGATAGATAGATAGATAGACACAGATAGATAGATAGATAGATAGATAGATAGATAGATAGATAGATAGATAGATAATGATATAGATAGATAGATAGATAGATAATGATATAGATAGATAAATATATAGATAGATAGATAGACACAGATAGATAGATAGATAGATAGATAATGATATAGATGGATAGATAGATAGATAATGATATAGATAGATAAATATATAGATAGATAGATAGACACAGATAGATAGATAGATAGATAGATAGATAGATAGATAGATAGATAATGATATAGATAGATAGATAGATAGATATACACAGATAGATAGATAGATAGATAGATAGATAGATAGATAATGATATAGATAGATAAATATATAGATAGATAGATAGATAGATAGACACAGATAGATAGATAGATAGATAGATAGATAGATAGATAGATAGATAATGATATAGATAGATAGATATACACAGATAGATAGATAGATAGATAGATGGATAGATAGATAGATAATGATATAGATAGATAAATATATAGATAGATAGATAGATAGATAGACACAGATAGATAGATAGATAGATAGATAGATAGATAGATAATGATATAGATAGATAGATAGATAGATAGATAGATAGATAGACACAGATAGATAGATAGATAGATAGATAGATAGATAGATAATGATATAGATAGATAGATAGATAGATAGATAGATAGATAGATAGATAGATAATGATATAGATAGACACAGATAGATAGATAGATAATGATATAGATAGACACAGATAGATAGATAGATAGATAGATAGATAGATAGACATATATAGATAGATAGATAGATAGATAGATAGATAGATAGATAATGACATAGACACAGATAAATAGATAGATAGATAGATAGATAGATAGATAGATAGATAGATAGATAGATAATGACATAGACACAGATAGATAGATAGATAGATAGATAGATAGATAGATAGATAGATAATGACATAGACACAGATAGATAGATAGATAGATAGATAGATAGATAGATAGATAATGATATAGATAAATATATAGATAGACACAGATAGATAGATAGATAGATAGATAGATAGATAGATAGATAGATAATGATATAGATAGATAGATATAGATAGATAGATAGATAGACATAGATAGATAGATAATGATATAGATAGATAAATATATAGATAGATAGATAATGATATATATAGACACAGATATTTAGATAGATAGATAGATAGATAGATAGATAGATAGATAGACAGATAGATGGATAGATAGACAGATAGATAGACACAGATAGATAGATAGATAGATAGATAGATAGATAGATAGATACAGACAGATAGATAGATAGACACATATAGATAGATAGATAGATAGATAGATAGATAGACAGACAGATAGATAGATAGATAGATAGGTAGATAGATAGATAGACACATATAGATAGATAGATAGATAGATAGATAGATAGATAGATAGATAGACAGACAGACAGACAGACAGATAGATAGATAGATAGATAGATAGACAGACAGACAGACAGATAGACAGATAGATAGATAGATAGATAGATAGATAGATAGATAGATAGATAGATAGATAGACAGATAGCCTACAAATATTTAGAGCAACAACAAAGCACCTTATTTGTATTGTATTTTATTGTATTACCTGGAAAATATATAATGTGTGCCTGAAATCTGTCCTAAAAATCCACAGGAGACTATTATTCTGCAAATTTACAGACATGGGCGTTTTTAGAGATATACATCCCCGGGCTGATACTTTGTGAATCAGTCCAAACTCCAACACAAATTAGGGGCAAAAATATTGTCAGATTCTCTATAAGGTCCTTCATTTCATGACTCTCCTCTCAGCAAAAATGATTGGGGTTCATATCAACAATCCCCTTAAAGGAACACTGTACACTAAAATCAATGAAGCTGTGAGCTATACCATATAGGATTACCCACGATGGGCAGGTCCCAGCAAAGAGGTCCACTGGAGAAGGAACTGGCAACCCACTCCAGTATATTTGCCAAGAAAACCATATGGATAGGCACATCCAGACACAAGAAGTGCCTGTCATGCTGTGGCCCAGAAGGTCACAGAAAGTCGGACACCACTGAAGGAATGAACAACAAATCTGGTCTGTGTTTATAAAACTGTTTGAAAATGGGAATATATATATATATGTATATATATATATATATATATATATATATATATTTACATAATTATGCTGTATATTCCTCTTTGCACACCCACAGCTAGACTTCAAAATGTATTGGTGACTGATGGCAATTCGGTGTTGGATGTCAATTCCTGGCAACATATCCAAGGGGTTTATATTACTGTTCATATGTTTAACTTAAGAACATGAGACTTTCATGAGTGGTACATAGCAGGCTACATAGAAGAAATACATTGCAAAATCATTTATGCTGGTTCTGATCTATCCAGGTTGCCATGTTTACAGCAAGACTTGCCATGAGCTTCCAGTGTATGACCCAGCTTAGCTTTTACTATTTTATAATAATGAAAGGAGAAATTAAAGGGACATGGGAAGTTTTTAGTTATACAATATATCTAGGATCAGTATTTGGATGTGAAACCACCTAGGAATACCAGGAGCTGTATGCTGTGGCAAACTATAGAAGGAACTAGCAACCCACTCCAGTATCTCTGTCTTGAAAACCAAGTGGATCAGCATGGTATGTTGCGGCCCATGAGGTCACGGAGAGTTGTACACCACTGAACGACGCAAACATACAATATACCTATGTATCTCTTTACTTTTGTGTTCTTTATATTATCAAGAAGTGCTTAAAAGCTCTCCCTTTTCTGCCTAAAATCTTACAAATAGTTGCTAATTGGTTTCTCCACCCTGCAGCTCATAAGGACAGTGTACTTTTATATAAAGGGTGTGCATTGTCTCATAGCATTGTCTCCATCTTCTCTAAAACATGCCATAGTTATACCCACCCTCAAAAAACCCTCATGTGACCCTGACGTTGCATCTAACTACCGCCCTATCTCTCTACTTCCCCTGGCTTCCAAACTGCTGGAGCGGCTCGTCTATAACCGCCTTACAAGCTTTATTTCCTCCAACTCCCTTCTTGACACCTTCTCATCTGGCTTTCGGCCCCAACACTCCACTGAAACAGCTCTCACTAAAGTCCACCACCAAGTCAAAAAGTCACTTTTCAATTCTTCTTCTTCTAGATCTCTGTGCTGCCTTTGACACTGTTAACCACCCACTTCTACTCCCTATCTTCTTCTCCCTCAGTATTCAAGACACTGCTCTCTTGTGGTTCTCATCATACCTACAAAATCAGTCATTCAGTATCTCCTTCTCTGACACCTCTTCTTCTCCTCACCCCCTGTCTGTTGCATACCCCAAGGTCCCTCCTCTTCTCCATCTACACATCCTCCCTTGGTAATCTAATAAACTCTTTTGGGCTTCAGTATTATCTCTATGCAGATGACACACAAATCTACCTCTTCACACCAGATCTATTCCCCTCTCTTCAAACACGTCTCCAACTGCCTCTCTGGTATATCCTCTTGGATGTCCACCCACCATCTCAAATTCATCATGTCTAAAACTGAACTCCTAATCTTCCCTCCCTCTCCCACAGTGTCAGTTCCTCACATCTCTCTCATTGTCAACAATGACATCATCACACCCAACTCCCTCTTGGAGTTCTACTGGACCCCGCTCTGTCTTCCATCCCTCACATACAGTCACTAACAAAATCTTGTCTTCTCCATCTAAAAAACATCTCCAGAATTCGTCACTATCTTACACAAGACACAACTAAAATCCTTATACACTCTCTCATCATCTCTCAACTAGACTACTGCAACTCGCTTCTTGCTGGCCTACCCACCACCCGACTATCTCCACTTCAATCCATTATGAATGCCTCTGCTAGACTCATTTTCTGTACACAATGTTCAGTGTCGGCATCACCTCTCTGTCAATCTCTCCACTTGCTTCCCTTAGCCTCAAGAATAACATTTAAAATCATGACCCTAACTTACAAAGTCCTGTTTATCTTTGTCTGAACTTAACTTATGTACAGCACTATGGAATATGTCGGCGCGTTATATATGAACTATAATAATAATAATAGTAACCAATAAGTAGAAACATTCTGCAACAATCTACTTGGGAAAGGTCACTTTTAGACTAATTAGAAATACTGCACTTCAAAGTCTGTGTATTCATGAGCTACACATGTTATGTTTTTAGGCAGAAAAGATTGAGTTTATAAGCACTTCTTAATAAAATAAAATACATAAGAGTAAATAGTTACATGGGTTCATCCCTGGTGGTCCAGTGCAGGGCTGTAGGAACTGGGGAGGATGGGGGGCAAATCCCCCCCCCCCAGATTAAATGAATAGGGGACACAAAACAATAGCAAAATGTAATCATACATTTGGCCACTACTATGGAGCAGTATGTCTTTCCTGTGAAATCTTTGACCCATGATTTTTTATATATACATACATATATAACATTAAAAAAAAAAAAAAAAAGGTTTTGAGAGACACTGCATCAATGCATCCCCCGTCCTGGGAGTAGATTTTAATTATGATCTCCAATTTCTTTTGGGCTTCTACTCCCATGGTCCAGTGGTTAGAATTCTGTACTTTCACTGCTGCGACCTGGGTTCAGTTCCAGTCAGGGGACCAAGAGGTCACAACACCCTGAAGCTATGCAGGATTGGGTCTGGTCAGTACTTGGATGAGAGACCACCTAGGAATATGAGTAATGAGCAACTCCCTCCAGTATCTCTGCCATGAATACCATGAGGTCACAGAGAGTCAGACACGACTGAATGACACAAATAGATACATAGGTATATATAATATTTCTTGTGAAATCCAGAAACTTCCCATGTCCCTTTAATAGATGGCCACTTGTTAATACATGTCATTGTGAACCAACCCCTTACCATTTTATCTGTACCACATTCCCAATATATGGTATTTGTCAAATGAAGAAAAATAAAATAAACTGCAAATTTGACATTTCCAAAAGATATGAAACAACACAAAAATGTAAATTATCATATCACTTCTACATCACATGGAAAAAGGTATAACTAACGAATCGGGGACTCCATATGCTATGGAAAGAACTGATTAATCCTCTGATAAATAACATCCCTTGTAGTTATCTTGACTTGTGAGATTAAAGCAGCTATTACTTCCTAAGTACCATCATCTGATTCCTGCTATGAATGTTTTAGTGGTTATTAGCAGTACAAGAGGCTTGATACAGATTTTAATACCCTCTTAAGTAAGAAAAACACAGTGTTTATTGATTGCCTTTAAAGAAGTAACAATACACCCCCTTTGGAATTAAAGTGACACGGAAAATGTCCTATTTATTGAAGTAAATATAAACCTAAACATTATTGCAATATGTTATAATTAAAACTTATTAGTGGAAGTGCTTTAACATTGATAAAGTTTGACTTGTTTTAGGTATAAATTACCTGATTAGCGATGGGAGTGACAAATAAGACAACATGTCCGGATTAAAAAGCTGGAATAGTCACATATGGGGTTAATTAAATGGCCATTTACTATATCGTGGGTGCTCTTCCCCTTCTGGATCACTTCCTTGATGATGAAGGGTCTTGTGTATCTCAGTGAAACTGTGAGCTATACCATGTAGGGTCACCCAAGATGGGCAGGTCATAGCAGAGAGTTAAAACAAACTGGAGAAGGAACTGGCAACCCACTCCGGTATCTTTGCCAAGAAAACCATATGGATAAGCACAACCCAGACACAAGATATGCCTGACATTCTGAGTCCATATGGTCACTGAGAGTCGGACACGACTGAAGGACCAAACAACAACAAAGTTCTCTTCATGGTGTGGAAGAGCACAAGATTATATGTTAAATTTTTTTTTTTTTTAGTTACACAAATAACAGCTAAAAAAATCAAAAGTTTTACGTTTCTGTTTACATACAAGTGTATCCTGCCTTATTGAGAACGACATAATCATAACATCAGTAAAACATGGAAGTTACACGTAATCTGCAATCAGAGGCTACACATTACCTAGTGCTAACAATCAAGCGATCTATAAAATGCATTAGAGCATCTGTTTTAGTCCATGTGGGTTTCATGATATGTATTAACCCCTTGAGTCCTGGGAGCAATATTACTCAGACATAACAATTAAAAATAATATTTTTGAATTGCATATTTGTGGGTTTGAGACTGTTGTGCAATTAATTCGAATGTCTTTCCATGCCTTCCTGTGCCTTTAAAGTACAGTAGTGTGTGTTTAATTGCTGTTACAGCTCTAATAGGTGTTTGAAAAAGCCCCTGTGAGTCCAATTTAGTACTCAAAATATTTTTGACAGAATCAGAATTAATTTGCGAGCTAGGACTACGGGTCTAATAGCATATCGATTTTGTAACTTTAATTAGTTAGCACGCGTAATATTTGAGCTGTGATAAAACCAATGGAGTTCTAAGGCTGGTTTTGCATCGTAGTGATTGTGGGCGGGTAACTCGCAATTGGATTGCCAGTAGCCAATAGAATATGCGGCAATATTAAGATTTTAAGTGTGGATACATTTACGAATTGGGCAATAGAATAGGGCCCTAAATTGTCACGTTACAAATAAAGGATAATAATAATAAATGTATAATTCATGAGTGACCAATATAAAAAAGAGGTACAGTCACTGATCATTGCTGAAAATTGACCCGCTGAGTCACACTGAAAAAGGAAAGAATACTTAAAATGTTTTGGAAATGTGGACAAAGACTATCTTTATCTTATTATAATAAGACATATTTTTGTCATTAACCAGCATTCAAACAAAAAAAATGCATGTCTTGGAGTGCTGCTACAGATTAAGACATGCACACAGATTATATCCCGTCCATGTTAATACAAATATACTTTTTTAGTAACAGATGAAGGAGTTAATCTATCACGAGGAGATCTCCACCCTGCATGCTGCAAGTCCTCAGTGCATACTCCTGTCCAGCATCTTAGAAATAAAGTCCTACTGCTGGCCATGGATGTGCGAGGGGACGAGTCTTACAAGTTACCGGCAGGTAAGTGATGAGGACCAAGTGATGCACGTCACAATAACGCTGTTATGATTAAAATAACTTCATTTTTTAGGCTAGTGGCAGTTTCCAGTATATAACATGACATGTACAGGGTTACTATTTATGTGCAAATGTATTTATAATGTTCAGAATAAACAATTATAACCTTTATTTTTTAAAATATTGTATTTAGTTTTGTGTTAATGATGACAGAGATATTGTATTTGTTACTAAAAGGAATAGAAACCTGGGAGGAACAGTGGATTCAGATAAGATCTCTATTCAGTAACTCTCTAAATAGTACAGTTCACAATATAACTCTATGGAAGAGCTACTGATAGACTAGTAGTCTAAAATGGAATAGCCCATGACAGAAGCAAAGTCAACGAACAGCCACATTAAGTTTGAAGCCCGTAAGTGCAACATGAGACCCGCAACTGCTGCAGGCTTGAAATTTGGTTACAGAGCTATTAAATTAGACCATGTCGCGAGTTACGGGCTTGAGGTGCAAACCCGTAAACCATTTTGTGGATCGTGAACCTGATCAATTAGTCAAACCTGTAGTTACGGGTTTAGATGGAGCCAATGGCAACAGAGGTCGTCAGAATTACGTCACTGAAAAATGGAGGTTGGATTTCAAAGTCTTACGGGTTTCAATTACGATCGGACCGGCATTCCAGAAATAATGCAATATTAATAAATCAAAAAATATTATATTCTTGTCCATGCGAGTTCTATTATATGTATTAACACATTGATTGCCGGGATCGATATAACTCAGAAATTAAACATGAAATAAAGTATTTTATATTGCTGATTTGCGGGCTTGAGAATTTTGTGCTATTAATTCTAATACCTAACATCACTTTCCCTGTTGTTATAAGTACAGTAGTATGTGTATATTTGCATTTACAATGCCACGGATTGGACTTTACCCCCCTTACGGGTCCTCTCGTGTCCCGTGGCTTGTAGGCCCCATTGGCGGGTTACGGGCCATGAATTTGTTGCAATTTAATAGCGAAATTGGAACGCAGCAGTCACAGGCTTGACAGAACAAAGGATTTTCGGGCGCGAAGTTCCACGTTCCACGTCCCGTAAGCTTTTTTCGCTCATAATCCGTAGATTGTCAGCGGCATTCTTTACGGGGCCAATTTAAAAGCCGTATGTCCTGCAGGCTACATTACGGGCTGCAGTTTTACACATTAGGGGAATTTAATAGGGCTGTTAGTATATGATTTTGTCTAAAATGCTTTTATGTTCTTGTCTTGCACCGCTGTTAATGTTATTAGTTTGATACATACTGCACAAGCATGTGATGTTTTCCCCAACTACAATGGTTCTTTAAGGGAAATTCTGTTGAAATTGTTAAGGATGCAACTCTGGGTTAACAGAATTCTACATTTTTGTAGCTGGGAATTTTTTTTTTAAAAGAGACATCGGAGCTGCAGCATCATTTACACAAAGCTGGAATGAAAAGTACGCCCTGCTGAAGTAGGGTTGAAATATAAAATGGCTAATGGGCTATATCCCCTCTCTGGATCGCTAACTTGTGAAGAAGGGGCTTGTGAAGCTAATGTGGGGTCACTAAAGATGGGCAGGTCATAACAGAGAGATCAGAGAAATTGTGGTCCACTGGAGAAGTCACTGTCAACTTTGCCAAGAAAACCTTATGGATAAGCGCCACCGGAGACATAACGATAGATGTGTCTGACGTGCTACTGTCCATAGGGTCACATAACACACCTTTATATGCTATATTATTATACACTATCACATATATAGTTGTGAGCGTACGGGCCGTTGCTCACGCTTGCGGGCTCGCGTAGCGAGACACGGCCCTCGCAAAGCGAGGGCCTTGGCTCGGACAGTGAGCCGCGGGCCTTGGCTCGCACAGCGAGCCACGGGTCTCACGTAGCGAGCCAAGGCCCTCGCGAAGCGAGGGCACTGGACGAGGGCCTCAGTTGTTGGCATGGAGTGCCGAAGGCGCTCCTTGCCAGCAACTGAGGACCCTCGCGAAGCGAGGGCCTCAGTTGCTGGCATGGAGCGCCAAAGGTGCTCCATGCCAGCAACTGCGACCCTTGCAAACTTCACGTCGCAACGAAAATAACACGACACACACATTACGACACTCGCAAACAACATACGACACACGTTCGCACACATTACGGCCTCGCAACACTCGGACGCAACTCGCAAACATTACAAAATTAAAACCACAATACATACACACAGCACATACATAAAAACCTACAGCAACAGGGAGCATCCAGGACTTCAAAAATGCAACTCACACCTTGATTTCACTCAAAATAAAAGAGTTTGCACAATAAAAACTTTGATAAGCGACAGAAAAAATGGCCGCCAAACAAAACGAAAACGAGGCTACACACGGAAACACCATACGAAACACGTTACCACACATTACGACCTTGCAAACATCGGACGCAACACGCCGACATACAAACATTTCAAACACAATAAATACACACAACACACACATAAAAAAATTACTTACAGCAAGAGAAACCATCCAGCACCTCAAAAAAACAAGTTACACATTCATTTCAATAAAAATAAAACACTTTAGACACTAATCAAATCGCTAAACGAGAGAAAAAATGGCAGACGAAAAAAAACAAAACAAGGCTACAGCACTTTCAACACGTAAAACACCCCAACACACTCGCAAAACAACACACGAAACTCGAAAAACACCACGAAGCACCGACGGATAATCCGCAAAGACGCATATCACAGATAACCCGCCATTTAACGCCAATGCGGAAGTACACCACTACGTTAACGGTTTCGTCTCGCGCACGCACACTGTTACACTGCACACATTCATCACGCTTACACAGCAGCTCCACACCACTAATGCTGCAGCAACATCAAAACAGATTGCCAGCTCTTCAACACAATGCTTCAAAATAGGTCAAGTATATTCATTTATTAATATATTATATATTTTAGTATTACACACCAAACAGCATTAGCTACCTTACGATTTGATTGCCGTCATTTTTTGACGGGCAATTCGCTAGTCACTAATATAGTTTCTAAAGCGTGTGTAGCTCTATTGAAACTATTTGTACAGAAATTCCGTACACGGCGTAGTGCACATGCGCGGTGCCAGACGCGCATGCGCAAACGCGCCAGCCACGCATGGGCAAACGCGAGGCGCTAGGAGGGGGAATGGGAGAGAGGGGAAAAGAGACAAAGGGGGAAAGTGGGGAAAAGACACAGGGGATGGAGCAGTGGGGAAAGAGACACAGGGCAGGGAGAGGGGGAGAAACAAAAATGTGGTGGGGGAGAGACACAGGGGAGGGAGAGGGGGAAATAGACACAGGGGAGGGAGAGGGTGGGAAAGAGATACAGGGGAGAGGGTAAGAGATACAGGGGAGAGGGGGGAGAGACACAGTGGGAGAGAGACACAGGGGGTGGAGACACACTGCAGAGGGGGGAAGAGACATGGGGAAAGAGACACGGGGAGGGGGGAAGAGATATAGGGGGGAGAGTGGGGGAAGAGTCACAGGGAAGGAGGGAGAGACACAGGAGAGAGACACAGGGGAGGGAGAGGGGAAAGAAAGAAACAGAGAGGAGGAAAGGGGGAGGAAAGAAACAGGTGGAGGGAAGAGACACAGGGGAGGGAGAGGGGGGAAAGAGATACAGGGGAGAGGGTAAGAGATACAGGGGAGAGGGGGGAGAGACACAGTGGGAGAGAGACACAGGGGGTGGAGACACACTGCAGAGGGGGGAAGAGACATGGGGAAAGAGACACGGGGAGGGGGGAAGAGATATAGGGGGGAGAGTGGGGGAAGAGTCACAGTGAAGGAGGGAGAGACACAGGAGAGAGACACAGGGGAGGGAGAGGGGAAAGAAAGAAACAGAGAGGAGGAAAGGGGGAGGAAAGAAACAGGTGGAGGGAAGAGACACAGGGGAGGGAGAGGGGGGAAAGAGATACAGGGAACGGGGATGGGGGGGAATATTATCCTATCATGTTATACAAACATGTTATTATACCATCATTCATATAAACACATACACAGTCCCATAAATGACCTCCCCCCCCCCCCATAGGTATAAACTGTCCAAGCAATGTAAAACAAAAGCCCATAGTTCCCTGTCTGAGTGGGTGCCTGGGCCGGGTGGTCTTCTTCTTTTCTGGATAAAAAACTTCCAGCTCTGCAGGACTCCAGGAACTGGACTCGCCCCAGTAACATCTGGTCTGGATGATCCATGTTCCCAAATGATGTGTGAGGTGACCTTCATACACAATCTGTTTTTTAGTTATTATTTATTATTTTTTTCCCAAAATGGTATTAACAAAATGTCCTAAAGGGACATGAAAAAGAAATTGTGTCAGATAGAGGTTCTTTCATAATGTGTAACAGTGTGTTTTCTTGTTTCAAATACATTTCTAATTTTCCTAAGAAAACTTATTTAACTGTCCTTGGGGGCTTGGCCTCTGTTAGCCAATGAGATCTACCGACAGAACTATGCTCTCTTTTCCTGTTTCAATGAGGTTTTATTTGCAGAAAGCAATTTTTTGTAATATCAAAAACATGCTTTTTTAAGTGTTTGAAAAAAAAAAAGTTGCGTTACATAGTTACATAGTATTTGAGGTTTAAAAAAGATTTGGATCTATCCTGTTATAGTTACGGCACAGCCAACCGCTAGATGGCGCTGTCGATAACCCTAATCCTTAAACTAACCCTTACTGTAACTCTAACCCTCGCCCTAACCCTAACAGTTTACCTAAGCCTTGACTCTATGATATGGCAATCGATTATCGGCAGCGCCGTCTAGCGGTTGGTCACCGCACTGCAGGGGGACTGGTGCCGTAACCATAACAGGAAAGGACCAATACATTTAGTCCATCAAGTTCAACCTTTTTAAATCTCCCCCCGCAGAAGGTACAAATTTAAAACTTGGTATGTGTTTTTAACCCCTTCTGGAGCGCTACCTTGTTGTGGAGATGGGGCTTGTGTACTTCAAGTAAGCTGTGACCTATACCCTGTAGCGTCATCAGAGATGGGCAGGTCATAACAGATAGGTCAGACAAATCACTGTCCACTGGAGAAGGAACTAGCAACCTTATGGATAAATACAACCAGAGACATAATTATAGGCATGCCTGGCATGCTGCCGTCTATAGGATCGTGGAGTGTAGGACACAACTGAATGACTTCACAACAAAATGTGAAGTTGAAAAGAAAGGGGGGGGGGGAGGGGGAATAGCATATCCACTCCTGGTGCAGATCACTATGGTAAGGACTACCCCTGTCCCACCTTTATACCAAATGGAGATTTGACTCTCACCTTCACAGACCTCATATAAATGAGGTATAAAACTCTCTTTCCAACACACTCGGAAAAAAAATTGTTCCTGGATTAAAAAAAATGAAGTTCATTGTCTGACTTTTAGGGGTAGCCACCTAGAACAAGACAGTTACAACAGGAAAAGGACAAAAATGGGTGCGTGCATACCTTGCATGCTCACTCACAGGGGCTCCTCCACTTCACTGCCTAGGGGCTCCAAAAAGGTAGATCCGGCGCTGTATGCCGCTTGTGATATTTTCTTTGATGTAATAAAACATCCTTACGTATGAAGTATTCAAACTTGGAAAGAACTTGTGGGGGTAAAACAATATGCCACTTATTGTACTATTAAATGATTGACAACAACAATACAAATTATATAGTTTGTGTGTATCTTAAACAGATGCGTTTCGTCGCTTTGTGTAGCTTTATCAATGATAGATCTCCTGTTGCTAACGCCTGTAAGGCTCAAGGCAATAAAATCAGTCATTAGTAGGAGTGTAGTTGTCATTATGGCCACTCCTACTAAAGACTGTTGTTGTCAATTGTTTAATAGTACAATAAATGGCACAGCCGCACTACAGTGCATGCAGTGCAGCGAATGTGTGGTATAGCTGCTCTACAGAGAGGGAGAGTGGAGGAAGAGAGAGCACAAAGGGGGTAGAGAGAGATGGAGAGAGAGAGGGAGGCAGTGGGAGGGGAGGAGATGGAGAGAGAGAGATGGAGGGGGAGAGAGGGAGGGAGAGGGGTAGAGAGGAGGCAGAGGGAGGGAGAGAGAGAGGGAGAGAGAGGGGTAGAAAGGAGACAGAGGGAGGTAGAAAGAGGGAAGGATGGAGGGGAGAGAGAGAGAGAGAAAGAGAAAGAGAGAGGGAAGAGAGAGAGAGAGAGAAAGGCAGAGAGAGAGAGAGAAAGAAAGGGAGAGGGATGGAGAGAGAGAGGGAGGCAGAGGGAGGGGAGGAGAAGGAGAGAGAGAGATGGAGGGGGAGAGAGGGAGGGAGAGAGAGGGGTAGAGAGGAGGCAGAGGGAGGGAGAGAGAGGGAAGGATGAATGGGAGAGAGAGAGAGAGGAGAGAGAGAGAGAGAGAAAGGCAGAGAGAGAGAGAGAGAGAACGAAAGGGAGAGGGATGGAAAGAGAGACGAGTCAGAGAGAGAGGAAGGGAGAGACAGGGGGAAGCGGTAGAGAGAGCGAGGCAGAGACTGGGAAGCATGGAGGGGGGAGAGAGAGAGAGGGAGGGGAAAAGAGAGAGAAAGACAGGGAGGAAGTGAGAGGAAGGGAGTGGGGGGAAAGAGAAGAAGGGAGAAAGAGAGGGGGAGCAATAGAGAGAGAGAGAAGATGCAGGATGCAGAGAGATGGCACAGAGAGAGACAGATGGCACAGAAAGAAGGCGCACATCGAGAGAGAGAGGGCACAGAGAGAGAGAGGGCTGTGAAGGTGAGAGTTCAATCTCTATTTTTTATATACGTGGGACATACATAGTGATCTGCACCAAGAGTGGGTGTGTTGTCCCCCTCTTTCTTTTATCTATTTAGACAAAACCGTGCACAGTGTTTTGAGAGACGCTGCACACTTGGATCAAAGATCAAGATCTAATTTATTTGCTCACAAAGATATTTATTGGTGCATTTTCTTTTCTTATGTCCTTTCTTGCACCAAGAAGCTTAGCTGCCTAGTTGGCCTAATGGGTAATCCGGCCATGCTGGCAACACACTCTAGTATCTCTGACATGAAAACCTTATGGAATGGCAAGAAGTACCAGGTGTGCTATGGTCCATAGGATCACTGAGCGTCAGACTCGACTGAACAACTAAACAACAAAAAATGGTGTATTAATGTGCATATTAGTCTGTGTGTATTAGTGTCTATATCAGTTTGTATTTATTTGCATCATCTTATTAATGTGCATATTAATTACTATGTCCATGTGTCTAATGAGGCAGCCTGCAGAATATTACACACCACACTGTGTCCTATAAGGCTGATTACACATATTCTGAAGTAGGACACAAGTGGGTGTATGGATGATCTTACATGGGTCCCATGAGCTTTTGATCATCTGCCTCTTGAACTCTCACAAAGATCCTATTCTTCTACAGATGTGTAAGAGATATTTAACTGTTTTTACTAAAACTGAAGATACTAAGCTCTGATTATACAGTGCACTAAGGCTGGGCCGGGACTTCTGCAACACTGCAGCTGATTTAATTGGTTGTATAACCGCAGCACCCAGAATAATTTGGGTGAAACTACTACAAGGTTGTCAAATCATCAGAGGGTTAAGTTCTAGTGTCACCAAAACAAATTGATAACATTCACAGTATAACACGTAGGGCCCTATTCAACTGCAAGCCCGCAGTTCCCTTCATACCGGCCATAAGACTGTGAGCTTGGAATTTTGCTACAGATACAGAGCGGTTCAATTGATCAAGCCCGCAGATACATGGCCGAAAGCCTAAACCGTAAACCATGCACCGTAAGTAGCATTTCAGAGCGTGATCATGATCAATTAAGCAAGGCTGTAACTAACTAATGAGAAACAGCCAATAGTAAATGAGACCGTCATCATGACATCATTAAAACATGGAGGTTACACGACAATCAATTAGTGTTTAGAAATCCGAATGCGATCAGACTCGCAATCCAGCAATGTACAAAATAATAAAAATGAATGGCGATACTGTTCTAGTCCATGTGGGTGGCCTGATATTTATTAACTTCTTGATTACCAAGATTGATATAACATGGGAATTAAACGTAAATATAAATAAATAATTATTTGCATATTTGAGAGCTTGAGACTGTTGTGCAATTAATTATAATGTCTTTCATCGCTTTCCCCTTTCATGTCTTTCATTGCTACAATCAGGTGTTTAACCCCCTTGCGAGTCCTATCTGGTACCCATGGGATTTTCTTCTACATTTGCAATTTACGGGTGTGAAAATAATTGCGAGCTTGAGGAATTGTAGCAATTGAATAGTGATTTGCGATTGTAACATTTACGGGTTTGAAAGATCACAGGCTTAGCTGGGTCGGAGTTACGATTTTGACAACCGAAGGGATTTTCAGCCTGTAACCCGCAAATTGTTTGCGGATCGGAAAAAGACGCCAATTAAATAGCAAATTATTTTACGCGCTACATTACGGGCTCCGGTAACCGAGAAGTGCTCAATCAAATAAGAGCCTTAGTCTGATGGAACTAATTCCCTATAACAGGGTTCGACAAACACTTATATACTCACATATTACTGCTGGCTCATGACTTTTTGGTTATCATTCTTATATTTATATATACTAGCTACTTGCCTGTCAAAAATTACAGGAATACAATTTTAAGCCTGGCAATGCTGTTCGGCGCTCATTGCGAGTCTCTCCCCCTGTCTACTTCCTCCCTTGTGTCTCATTTGCCCCTCCTCACCCTCCCTTGTGTCTCCTTTCTCCTCTCCCTCCATGGTGTCGCCTTTCCTCCCTCCCTTGTGTCTCCTTTCCCCCTCCTCTCCCTCCCTTGTGTCTCCTTTCCCCCTCCCCTGTGTCTCTTTCCCCCCTCTGCCTCCTCTGTGTCTCTTCCCCTCTCTCCCTCCCTTGTGTGTCTTTCCACCCTCGACCTCCCCTGTGTCTCTTCCCCCTCCCCCTGTGTCTCTTCCCCTCTCTCCATCCCCTGTGTCTGTTCCCCTCCCCTGTGACTCTCTCCCCTCCCCTATGTCTTTCCCCCCTCTCCCTCCCCGGTGTCTTCTTCCCCCTCACCTGTGTCTCCTTCTCCCTCTCCCTCCCCTGTGTCTTTTCCCCCCTCCCCTGTGTCTCTTTCCCCCCTCCCCTGTCTCTCTTTCCCCCCTCCCTCCCCTTTGTCTCTTTCCCGCTCCCCTGGCTCCCTCCCCTGTGTCTATTCACATATCTCCCTCCCATGTCCTCCCATCTGTCTCCCCCCCCCTCTCCCTTCCCCTCTGACTCACCCCCCCTTCCGTGTCTCCTTCCCCCTCCCTCCCTGTATCTCTTTTCAGCCCTCTCCCTCCCATATCTCTTTTCCCCCCTCTCACCCTCTGCTGTGTCTCTTTCCTCCCAATCCCTCCCCTGTGTCTCTCCCCCCTCTTCCTCCTTAAATTCCCTGAAAATAACTAAATAATATTCAGACTTAGCATGGTACTTAAGTATTATTTCATAATAAACCACTTTCCAGTATTCATTTCTGCTCTGTCTCTGGGCCTCACGTTAGCATCGAGATGTTTTTACCACGTCACACTGCACTGGTTTATTCATGGACAGAGCTACTGCAGTCAATGAAATGCACTGGGGCCCTTCTCTGGTGGGGGGCCCTAGTGCGGTCTAATTTTTTTTATATTATTTTTTTTTAAAATTTCTGTAGTGTATGCCCTTCCAGACCCGCCACCCACCTTGGCCCCCTCTTGGCACCTCTGCCCCCCTTTTGAGGGCTTCCTATAACTCCCCTGCCGGAATGTACTATGACACTTCATTGCTAGAAGTACACAGCACTGCTTCACTTCAGTACTCTTCTGACAGCTTTGTGATGAGCAGAAGAGAAGGGCGAGTGGAGATGGAAAGCGTCTGTAACAGAAATCCATTTTTCAGTACAATCTTTCTTCTGGAGACCCTTGGCATGAATAGATCTGTGTCTATCTGGACAATGTAATCCCGACTCTGGTAACTAAAATATTACAGTAAACTAATGTATTGTAACATGTGCCTGCTTTGGTTTCCAGGAATATTAATTAGAAACATATAATCAGCAATCAATGCACCGTATCATCAATTACAGTGCAAGCAGTGCAATGCACCAGGGCCCTCCTCTGGGGGGCCCCAGTGCAGTCTAATTTTGTATTAAGTAAATCACCAGTGCAAAAAAAGTTCAAAAGGAGCTCTTTTTTAAATGTCCAGTATTTGGATTTGTTTTCACACATCTCCTCTTATACTTTGTTGTAAACTAAATGCAAAAACAATACCAGGGCTTAAACTGAATTCTGTGAGGCTTGCTGTTGCATCTTTAGATGCACTGTATTCCATTCCCTGGTACTCTAATCAATGCTGCAGCCAATAGCAACAGATTGACCCAGATTAATTAAAGCAATGGCTCTCAACCATTTGGATCTTGAGACTCATTGGTTACCATCAAGTACTCTTGGACACTGTCTTTGGGATCCAGAACATTTTAAACAGGGTGATATTGCATGTCAACAACACAATTTACATGTAGTTTTTCCACTGAATTAAATGGTGCATACTTTAATTGCAGATCTGCTCATCAGTCTAAAGCCATGCATACGTTTAATGGTATATTTAAAGTGTTAGACTCTCCACTCCTTCTTTCTACCTGAGGACCAGTAGATAAGTTCTCAGGATTAGGCACTGGACCTAGGGTGAGATGTTAGACTCTCCACATCCTTATTTCTACCTAAAGACCAGTAGATAAGTTCTCAGGGATAGACACTGGACATAAGGGTGCTGTGTTAGACTCTCCAAATCCTTCTTTCTACCTGAGGACCAGTAGATAAGTTCTCAGGATTAGGCACTGGACCTAGGGCGAGATGTTAGACTCTCCACATCCTTATTTCTACCTAAAGACCAGTAGATAAGTTCTCAGGGATAGACACTGGACATAAGGGTGCTGTGTTAGACTCTCCAAATCCTTATTTCTACCTAAAGACCAGTAGATAAGTTCTCAGGGATAGACACTGGACCTAGGGTGAGATGTTAGACTCTCCACATCCTTCTTTCTACCTAAAGACCAGTAGATAAGTTCTCAGGCATAGACACTGGACCTAGGGTAAGGTGTTAGACTCTCCAAATCCTTATTTCTACCTAAAGACCAGTAGATAAGTTCTCAGGGATAGACACTGGACCTAGGGTGAGATGTTAGACTCTCCACATCCTTCTTTCTACCTAAAGACCAGTAGATAAGTTCTCAGGGATAGACACTGGACCTAGGGTGAGATGTTAGACTCTCCACATCCTTCATTCTACCTGAGGACCAGTAGATAAGTTCTTAGGGATAGGCACTGGACATAAGGGTGAGATGTTAGACTCTCCAAATCCTTATTTCTACATGAAGACCAGAAGATAAATTCTCAGGGATAGGCACTGGACCTAGCGTGAGATGTTAGACTCTCCTCATCCTTCTTTCTACCAGAAGACCAGTAAATAAGTTTTCGGGGATTCCACTGGACCTAGGGCGAGGTGTTAAACTCTCCACATCCTTCTTTCTACCTGAGGACCAGTAGATAAGTTCTCAGGGATAGGCACTGGACCTAGGGCGAGATGTTAGACTCTCCACATCCTTATTTCTACCTGAAGACCAGTAGATCAGTTCTCAGGGATAGGCACTGGACCTAGGGCGAGGTGTTAGACTCTCCACATCCTTCTTTCTATCTGAGGACCAGTAGATAAGTTCTCAGGGATTCCACTGGACCTAGGGCGAGATGTTAGACTCTCCACATCCTTCTTTCTATCTGAGGACCAGTAGATAAGTTCTCAGGGATAGGCACTGGAACAGGGTGAGGTATTAGACTCTCCACATCCTTCTTTTACTTGAGGACCAGCAGATAAGTTCTCAGGGTATAGGCACTGGATATAGGGCGAGCTGTTACCATAAAACACTCTTGGTAACTGTCTTTGAGATCCAATACATTTTAAAAGGGTGATATTACATTTGTCCAATACATATTTTGACTGCAGATATAATCATAAATAATCTGTCTAAAGCTATGAATAATTTGAGTGGTATATTTAAAGTGTTAGACTCTCCTCATCCTCCCTGAGGACCACTAGATAAGCTCTCAGGGATAGGCACTGGACCTAGTGTGATCTGTTGAGAAACACTGGATTACAACTGAGATTGAAGCATCATCAAGCTAAACAGAGATTACTGCCCACCACATTACTATTGTTATTGTTCAGTTGTTTCTGACTCTCTGTGACCAATGGACTGCATCAAGCCAGGCACATATTGTGTCTGGTTGGGTTCATCCATAAAGTTTTCACAGCAAAAATATTAGAGTGGGTTGCCAGTTACTTCCCTAGTGGACCATGATTTGCCTGACCTCTCTGCTATGATCAGCCCATCTTGGGGTGACCCAACATGGTATAGCTCACATCTTCATTGAAGTACCCAAGTCCCTTCACCACGACAAGGTAGCGATCCAGAAGGGGACTTTACTATTAGCCATACACAAAACATAGACATCCTTGAGTAGTAGTAGTGTAAACTTAAATAGTTCATTACACAAATTTATACTATAACTCTATGATAATTACCATATATGTTTTTACATAGGTGCCTAGGGAAGAGCTGACCAGTCTTCTGAGTGATGGCAAGTCTTGAGATGTGCGGCAACAACAACTCAGATGAATATAGGATGGACGTAGACATGTAAGTAACTAAAAACCAACAAACATTTACTTCTGTGTTATGTCCCAATGATTATTGATACCTTGTTTTATTTTTAATTGATCAATATGTTTAAGAAAGTTGTAAATATTTGTTTAATAAAACCAAGAGAAGTAATACAGAAAATACACATCCAACAGTAAGTACAGTCGACTCTCAGTTAGGTGAGGGCTGTTCTAGCAGCAGCAGCTTTCACTCCTCACTTACACACAGGTACGTTCGGCTGGAGGGTGCAGTGCTGGGAATGTAACGCCAACACTGCCCTGGCTCAGTCACTCATGCCCGTCTGCTTCCAGGTAACATTGACTTGCAGAGACATAAAGTGGATGATATGTAGGTGCCTGTAAGCATTTTGTGGCATGACAACCTGGCTCCTGGCATTTGTTGAGCCCTAAAAAAAATTCAATTTTGTTTCTGGTTGCTTGAGAGTTCTGGTTAACTGTATATGATAACATGCATATTTGGCTAAGACGAAAAAGTAATAAATATATAAAACCAAATGACCTGTGGACTTGTACTCAAAATAAGATTTGGGAAAAAATCTACCAGTGATGCATTTATTTTTTTAGTGTAGGGGCCCCCTGGCCCACCCTCACCCTTGCCCCTTGTTGGGCCCCACTGTGCCTCGATAGCTGCCCACACCTCCTCAGCCTGAAATTGGTGTGTGCCTGTTTAAATAAGAGCATTTCTACTGAAACTCCAAGAGGTGGCAGTGTGAAGCAGTTTAGCATGCTAGGGGTGTATATCAGGGAAGAATGTAAGAGATGAAAGGCTGTAAAGTGGCAGCAAAGTACAAGGGGAATTGGTTATGTGAGGGGGAGCAAAGGAGATAAGAATGGGTGCTATGTGAGGTGGGTGCTGAGAGGGGTTGGGGCTGTTCGGTAATGGATGCTGAGAGGGGATGGCTGGTGACAAGGACTGGATGCTAAGAGGGGTGATGTATATATATATTGGAAAGGGGTGTAAGGGTAAGGCAGCAATGGGTAAGGTTGGGAAGGTTTGCTGTTATGGGAGGGGATCTTTGGGTGGGGAGCAGTGAAAAACAGATTTTATAACCCTCAGATTGCACCAGGGCCCTTCTCTAGCTCCGCTGGTGCATCTTACCATAGTAAGCATAAAGAGAGGTAAAGTCTTCCCTTTCAGTAGATTTATATAATCTGTCTGTTAATGTGACTACCATTTTGCTCCTTTCCCCCAAAAAAATTGGAAACAAAATTCAAATGACTTGCATTGCAATAAAGAAGGAATATTATATGAGAGTGCTGTATTAGTTTTTGCCCACTAGAGGGTGGTATTGGCACATTAATCTTTATGACTACATATGGCAAAAAAAGGCTTTATTATATTATACAACTGTGAAAATAGAAGCACATTCTAATTTTGTTTAACTTTTTAGTTTTTAACTAGGCTAGACGGACATATGCATCTTGGCTATGACTTGTCCCTACATATCCTATATTTCTGTACCAGCTTTGCAATTTTAAAGCCATTGCCTCAGTTTAGGGTTTTATGTGTGATTGAGCTTTTTCTAATATGAATAACAATATTAAAATACACAAAGCAAAAGTTATGGAAACCACACATTATCTAATTAATAAACTTGTCTTGGTAGAAGAATTTCTATGTTATTTTGTGTTGCATTTATAGAATGTTCCATGTTAGCAATGTTCATTATTGATATACTGTATATTTGTGCACATTAACACTCGATTTAAATCTTTATATTCAATTTAACAGGCCATTTAATTCAGCACAATCTGGATCACGTCACAATAAAGATCCCCTAAAAGCACGTTTAAATACTTTTTACATTTTTGAACAAAACGCGCATTTTTCACTGAGAAATCAAATCAAATAAAACCTATGTTTACTGACTGCATGCTGCTTCATTTTTGCATTCAATCAGTTTGCAGGGTGTGTCCCCATGCAGGCCAATGGTAAGGTTTTTGTCAGACTGCTTACATTTCCAGTTTGAAGAGAACAGACCTTGCGAGGGGTTGATTTTTTTCTTATGGCAGAAATTCAGGTTTCTGCTCTCTTGCCTCTCTGGTATTTGAGCAATGCAGACCAGCTCAGGGGGGTTAGTGCTCCACTTCAGTGCTCCATGCTGCTCTGTGTAGTGATTAAAAAAAAAAAAAAAATTAACTATGAACAAATCTATCTGTGTAGGCATGGAATGCTGGACTCACCTAAACAGGACAGATATGGGTCAACTGGTAAGTGCAGTGTAACCTGAGCCCATAGGGATGCTGGGCCTATCAATCATAGTCTTCACCATATAGACTCGCATTTGCACTCAGCAATCTGTTTTTACTCATGCAACAGCCAGTGGGCAGGATAGACTCGTATGTACACAGAAACTTAAAACTTTCGATTCTTTAGCTGTTATTAGTGTAATTAAAAAAATAGAACAGTACAATATACCATTTTTTGCTCTTTTACACCATGGAGAGCACTTAAAGTGAGGTTAGTGGAACTTTAATCATCTGAGCAAGCAAAACAGCGGCATTTGCAACTTGGTAAGGAGATTATCAATTATTATCAATCATTATCAATTTTAAAACAAATGTAAAAACAAAAAAAAGATTATATGATTTTTTTGGAGAAAATATGTAATAAGTTAAATGATACTCATGATAAACACATAAAATATATGGAAAATTTGGATTTTAAGAAAAAAATGTGCCATTCTTTGATACAGCTTAAAGGCATATCTAAGTGTCCCGAATAATGAGTGCATCTGAGGATAATCAGTAGTGCGTACAAACTTGTTTTGCATGAAAAAATACCAAAAATACACATTTACAAACTCACCCTGCTGCTTGCTAAATCTTTTCAGTCTGCAAGCTGAGGCTTTTGTTAGTTGACACCCCTGAAAAACCCTGCTAAGATTAGCATAAAATTCATAATTTGTTTTGGCCAATCAGGAGAAAGCAGAGGTTAGATTATACATGTGTATCATATTCTGTGGTTCCTGTCTTGCAATGCACCTTGGGATGTGTAGTCTCTCTCTCCCTCTATCCTTGTGGTCTGATTCAGCTTTGAGCTCAGACCCCACCCAACTATGTGATTCCATCCAGCAGAAGTTACTTCCTCTGGTATCTAACAGAAAGGTCAAACTCTGTATCCAGTTGTATTTCCTGTGTGTACATGGGTTATGTAAGCTCCCTGTAGTGTGCAAAGCTGGATTTTACTCTCCTGCTTATAACTTTGTAAGTACCCTGAACCTATCTATTTAACACATTTTATTCTGATAATCACTGCCTGTTTCTTGCTAAACATTTGAAACCCAGGAGACTTGCATATACCTTTAATATTAAATTTTATTAGCTTAACACAAGTAACTCAGTTGTCGTTATATTTGTATTCTGTTGCTTTTGCTGGTTAACTACTAAAATGGTGAAATCCCTTTCAGAGGGAGAGAAGGAGTGAAACATAGGAATATAAAGAGAAGATGACTTACTTTGTGGGGCAAGAGAGAGTTATATGCTCTTTATGTAAGGAAAAAATATACTGTGTGTTTTTCAAGAGACATTGACATCACTCCCATTTTCCCCATGGAGCAATATTGGAACCATCTAAGAGCCACATGCGTTCAGTAGGCCTCACATTGCCCCTACTTTTTTATACATAAAAACATCTTCATCTGGTATCCATTCATGAATAGGGACACATGCTTATGCAATGAAAATATATCAGCCACGAGTAGCTGCTCAAATTTACCTGCTATTGATAAGAGAAGTTAAAATAATGCTCAGCTTTGCAGAATGCAGTTTGGAAGGCTCATACACTACTTGGATAACTCCCTAAACTACAGACAGACTGACAGTCTAAGATAAAATAGCCCATGACACAAGCAGAGTTAGCTAAATCTACAATTTTCTCAAAAAATATTTGATGTTTCGGGCTTGCAGAGCCACTAATGTTTATTACACACTTCACAGCTATGTGAAGTTTTCCCCAAACTACAGTGGTCCTTGAAAGAAAGCTTTGTGTTGTGGATGGCACTAGTATATGTTTTTATTATTATAACACTAGCGACTTGCCCATCAAAAATGACAGCAACATTTTTTGGAGCTTGGCAATGCCTTCGGCGCTCATTGCGAGCCTCTCCCCCCCTCTACTTTACAGGCCTCGTGATAAGGGCCTCATTGCAGGCTGCAGTGTGCGCATGCGCAAGACCATAACTTTGCGAGCGTTACAAACTCTCTCACTCCTTTGTCTCTTTCCCCCTATCCTTCCCCAGTGTCTCTTGCCCCCTCTGTCCCCCAGTCTCTCCTTGCCCCCTCTCTCCCTCCCCACTCTCTCTTTGCCCCCTCTCTCCCTCCCCACTCTCTCTTTGCCTCCTTTTTCCCTCCCCTGTCTGCCCCCCCTTCCCTCCCCTGTGCTCCCCCTTCCCTCCCCTGTGCTCCCCCTGGATACCCTCAGCCTCAGCCCCCTATCCCCTCTGCCTTACCAGGAATCCCCCCGGCCCCACTCCCTGATCCCTGTGGCCTCACCAGGACCCCCTCCCCCCGTTCCCCATGGGCTCTCCCTTTTCTACTTTACAGGCCTTACGATGAGCACCTCACTGCAGGCTGCAGTGTGCACATGCGCAAGCCCATAACTTTGCGAGCATTACAGACAAACTCTCTCACTCCTGTGTTTCTTTCCCCACTCTCCCTCCCCAGTGTCTCTTGTCCCTTCTCTCCCTCCCCAGTGTCTCTTGCCCTCTCTCTCCCTCCCCAGTCTCTCCTTGTCCCCTCTCTCCCTCTCCAGTCTCTCTTTGCCCCCTCTCTCCCTCCCCACTCTCTCTTTGCCCCCTCTCTCCCTCCCCTGTGTCTTCCCCCCCTCCCTCCCCTGTGCTCCCCCTGGATTCCCTCAGCCTCAGCCCCCTATCCCCTCGGCCTCACCAGGAATCCCCCCAACCCCACTCCCTGATCCCTGTGGCCTCACCAGGCCCCACTCCCCCCGTTCCCTATGGGTTCACCAGGAACCCCCCCCCCCCCCCGGAACCCCTCTGCCTCATTGCTATATCCTCTTCTGGTCTTCTTAAGTTGGTCATGTCTCTCTGCGCCTGCACATCCTTCTGTCCTTCTGCAGAAGCAGGGAAGTCCAAATAGTGACGTCACCACTCAGGTTTCCCTGCCTCTGTAGAAGGACGCAGAGGTGCAGAGCGACAGGATCAACGTATGAAGACCAGAAAAGTATAGAGTAGTAAGATTGAGGGGATCTGGGGGGTCCTGGTGAGGCAACGGGGTTCGGGGAGTGCGGCTTGGGGGTTCCTGGTGAGGCCGAGGGGATAGGGGGCTGAGGAGATCGGGGTCTGAGGTTGCTGAGTCCCTGTTAGGGTCTGCAGGGAGCAAATACCTCCATTGTATTGTAATCTGTTTTAGTCCATTGTATGACAGATAAGCTAATTATATCTCCCATGTGCTAGACAGCTAGAGACGTCAGGATGTGTATTGAAGGTTAGGTCTATTGCTCTCAGGAAGCTACTGTTAGATGCCTGTGGAGTGGAGTCTGTCTCCTGTGATTGTCTGCCACTCCCTGCCACTTTTGTGTTGTATACACCCCCTCTGTATCTAACTGTTATAAATATTATTTGACTTTCAAAAAATAAAACAGCTGCCTGCTGAGACATATAGCAATTATATGTTCTCTTTTATTTGCGCTTGGTGGCTGTGATACTGATCCTATCTCCACCCTGCAGGTAACTTGTTCTGGTCGCTACCACAGGAAGGTTACTGAGACTCCTGGAAGTTCTGATTCCTGATGGAAAGACCCTGACTGATACATAAACCAGATATCAGGGTGCTGGTGCAGATATTTCCAAGAGCCCAAATGGTCCTTGTGGGTAGTTAACCTGTAGTCTATTGCAGGTGGCCTTGGGCAGTAATAGCACCTACCCCTGGATCGTCAGAGAGCAAAACTGGGGACCTGAGTATAGACCCAGGGAGTAGGGGATCCAGACAGGAGACATAGTAAGAAGACAGATCCTGCTGGGATGGAGAGGTTAACCATGACTCGGGCACGAGGAATGGTATTAGTCCTTTGTCAAAGTGGATATCAATGTTTGCTAGCAGTTTATGTTCAATTGATATCAAATTATATTTTTAATTAATTACATCTGATTTCCAGTATTTTTAAAGTGCTGTATCCTTAGCAAGCATGATATTTGCAAAATGGGCACAGCAAAGGTTCCAAATATGTTATAATTTAAAACTATAGGTGCTGCATGTACTTTATCAATAGGATGTTATTAAAAAATAAATATATCTTCTTGCAGTAATTTTACATTGAAGCTTGCAAGTTTTATCCGTTTGACCCTCTCACCAAGCTTGACATCTTATATTTTTCTTAGAGTGTAATTAATTCATACTATTACTTGGCAGTTTGCACATGCTCATATTGATTGAATGAAATAGCAACTAAAATACTGAACATTGTTCTCAACCTTCAAACAGTTGCAGATAAGTGGAAGTGGTAGGGCCAAGCTCAGTAGCATAAGTCAAGTGTGCCTTGGATAAGCATAAGCCAATTTTAGGTAGATATAATTGGCATGATATGGGCTGTGAAACCTATTTTTTCTGTTTCATCACATGCTTCACTCTTGATATACTGTATGAAAATAATAACAATGAACTGATAAAGTACTTGTTACTACCTATTGTTTTAAATTATGTCATATTTGGAACCCTTGCAGAGTCCCTTTAAGTGTTATTACAGTATATTTCCCTGAGTTTTCCCCTGGGTGATAGGGCTTTCTGAGTGCAATCCAGAGCTTGTAGGTGTTGTAATTTATCTTGTGGGAATAAACTGTCGATAAGCTCTACCATGACTAATGTGATAACAACAGCAATAAGTGTGTTTGATTCCTAAGGGCTCTTTTACCATCAGGGTTGTCTTCAGACAATAAAATATTTAACATGATTAATGTGAGTGGAAAATGAAATTGTTGACCGCCCATGTCTTTGTGACCTTAACCAGCTCTGATGTGATCAAGACTAGGCAGTACGGTTCACATACTGCCACATGTTAATGAACAAATGTGGCGTACATTGTACTAACACGGCTCACTCCAAACTTTGCCCACATGCCCACGATTACCAATCTTTGCCATAAAAGTCTGTAGCTTCACAAAGTTGCCATTGACATATTGGTAGTTTCTCCAATCAGTTTCCTTCTTACTCCAGGATGAATAATCGCCCTAATCTAAGTGTTGTCTGGTCTGGGTGGTGCCATATGCCTACCACTTCTTAATGATGGTCTTGGCTGCACTTCCTGCGATACTTAAAATCCTTTGAAATCTTTTTACACTCATCTCTTGTGATTTTCCACTTCATCTCAAAGTTCTTCTGAAAGACCATTTCAATCCACAGTCATGGCCGGATTACCCATTAGACCAACTGTGAGGGGCGCCACTTGAAAAAAGAAATGCTGCAGTTAATAGACTGGCTACTACGGGGTAACCACCTAGAACAAGAGAATTACAACAGGAAAATGGAACTTAAATGCACAAAAAAGGCAAAATGGGTCTGTGCATACCTTGCATACTCACACACAGGGGCTCCTCCACTTCACTGCCCAGGGGCTCCAAAAAGGTAGATCCGGCCCTGTCCACAGTACATTCTTTACTTTGAAATGCACTTTCAAACAATGGAATTGTCTAGAAACAGTTGGTTTTATTCTGAGCTAATCAAAATAACCACAACGAATCACTGTTGGAAGCCAATTAGTTTATTGAGTAATTTGTGTAAGGTAATTGGTTATATCTGAGCGGGTTTACACATTTCAATTATAAGGGAGTGTTCACTCATCCAAATAAGGAATGTTACTGTTGTAATAATTCATTTTTAAAATGTATTATAATTTTATTTTCACTTGGGTTACTGTATGTAAATAAAAATAGAACAAATCTAACCATACCACCCCATTCTTCCCTAACCCCTCCTGAAGCAAACCCCCCCCCCCTCCAAAAAAAAAACAATACAAGACCAAGTGGAACATACCGTAACTCACATACCTTTAATACAACTAGCGGTAAAAATTTTATTATATTTTATGAAGTTATAAAAATAAATTGTACAACACTCTGTTATGTATTTTGATTTTGCTTATGCAGCGAACCCACCAGTTATTGTTACCAGCTGGTTGGCATCAAGGATTAGCATGGTGGGTACATAGTTATACAATGTGTGTTTTGGGGTCATACGCTTATGGAATATATTTGCTGAGTGTCTCTTACTTTAAAATAAAAACAAGTTAAATTTTTTTTTTTTTTTTTTTAATTTTGGCTGATATTTTTCCATTCTGAGTAACTTTTTTACTTGGTTGGCTATTCTCTAGCTACAGGACAGTAGCACACAGGACAGGAGAGAGGTATATCAGTCACCCTTTTTAAAAAAAAATAACTGTATTTAAATTATATTTTCTGGGTAAAGCACTTTTTTGCTACTGGTTGCACATGTATTTTATTGTCGAATAATGATAAGCAAAAAAAATATTTAATTTGAAAAGCCCTTACACTGGCTCTTTATAAGGCTTTTCTGAGATATAATTTACCCATATGTATTTGTAAATGAATAAAAGTATTAGACAGGCCATGGCAGTCAAAGCCCAAAAAAATCTGGGGGGGAGGGGGTAATTCAACTCTACCCACAAGGACAGGATGCAGGGGCGGATCTAGTGCCTGTTTATCCAGTGCCTGCTCTGGGAGGACCCCATTGCTGCAGAGACACTCATAATTTTTTATTTTTTATTTCTTTGTTTAAATTCTCAATGCCCCTGGCCCCCAACTAAAAATTATATATGTATATAATATAGATGTACTTTTTATTTACTATATATATATATACTAGCGAATTGCACGTCAAAAAATGACGGCAATCAAATCGTAAGGTAGCTAATGCTTGCGAGGTCGTAATGTCTGGTAACGTGTCTCGTATGGTGTTTGCGTGTGTAGCCTCGTTTTCGTTTTATTCGGCGGCCATTTTTTCTCTCGCATATCACATTTTTTATTGTCCAAACTCTTTTATTTTTATTGAAACGAAGGTGCAAGTTGCCTTTTTGAGGTCCTGGATGCTCCCTGTCGCTGTAGGTAAGTTTTTTATGTATGTGCTGTGTGTATGTATTGTGTTTTTAATTTTGTAATGTTCACGAGTTGCGTCCGAGTGTTGCGAGTCCGTAATGTGTGTGAACGTGTGTGGTATGTTGTTTGCGAGTGTCGTAATGTGTGTGCCGTGTTATTTGCGTTGCGACGTTAATGGCCTCCAGCCCATGATGCCATGTCCCCCCAGGCTAAGCCTTCATGTCCCCCAAGGCCAGGCCTCCATGGTCCCGATCAGTCAGATCTGTCACTATCAGTCAGACCCATCAGACTAATTACATTCATCGAAGCTGTTCAATTTGCATGCATGTGAGGTAATTCTGAAACTCCCTGCCTCTGCAGAAAATGTGCAGGCAGGGGAGACATGGCGGAGGTGAATTGAAATGCTCCAATAAATGTAAGTAGTGTGATGGGTGTAATGGGGCATGGAGTTCTGCTCCCTCTCTCCAGCGGCGGGGTATTGTGGGGAGGAGGTGGCTGCAGGGTCTCAGCGTGAGCAACGGGCCGTACGCTGCGGGCAAGGGCCTCAGTTGCTGGGATGGAGCGCCATTGGCGCTCCATCCCAGCAACTGAGGCCCTTGCCCACAGCCCTCGCTACGCCGCGGCCCTCGCTTCGATGAATGTAAGTAGTCTGATGGGTGTAATGGGGCATGGAATTCTGCTCCCTCTCTCCAGCGGCGGGGTATTGTGGGGAGGAGGTGGCTGCAGGGTCTCAGCGTGGAGCAACGCGCCGTATGCTGCGGGCAAGGGCCTCAGTTGCTGGTACAGCCCGTAGGCTCACAACTATATATGTGATATATATATTTATTTATTTATTTATTTAAAGTATGACTATATGTCAACTTATTATGTATGTATATATATATAATATAAATTATGGGTCAAAGCTTACATGGGAATATCATACTGCTCCATAGCCCATCTGGTAACGCATGTTTAAGTTTAATTTTGCTATTTTTTTGTGTCCCCTGTGGAATATTTGTCTTCCCAGTACCTACACCACTGAGACAGGCCAATATCTATGTTTATGCGTCATTTTAAAATCTACATTATATTTTTACTAATCAACATATTCCTGCTAGGAATTCCCATTTGGCTTCACAAATTAAAAGGAAAGACCCTTTATACACCAGGTAAACAATTATGAAAAATAAAGCAAAAGAATACTAAGAATGTGAATACCATTAAAAACATTTAAAATGAATGTTTAAACAATACACTGGTTCTTGGGCATAAAAATATTGAATTGGTTTCTAATACCCATATGCCATCATGCAGCAGAACCATGTTTGAGTATGTATTGACCAATACTTGGATTACCTATATGTGTGTAAAAAAATATATTTGCAATCTACTGCTTTTTGTTATTACTCTACCTCTTCCACCTATCACTACCAGTACCCCTACACAATCTACTATTCCCCCATTGTTACTAACCTCCTTAGCTCACCTGCTGTCACTTTTCCCACACTAGCAAATACAGGAAGAACCTCTAATTGCACTGGAAATGTTAATCTATGTATCAATGTCCGATATATAGAGCCTCATTCAATTGCAAGCCCTCGAGTCAAATGATGTAGGCTGTAAGTCTGCGGGTCCGCAGCGTCCACAACTTATGGTGCTATTCAATTGGCCATATCCGCAAGTCCCAGCCCGATAGGGCACATTGTAAACCATGCTATCATACGTAGCATTTGCGAGCTTAAACATGATCAATTAAGCAAGGCCGTAACTCCGGAGTTAGCAACAGCCAATGGAAACATAGATCGTCTTCATTATGTTAATGAAAACTGGAGGTTGGATTTCAAAGTTACGATTGTACCCACATATTTGACATATTGCAATATTGATAAAGCCATAAATATGATATTCTATTACATTCGAGTTCCATTATATGTATTAACACATTGATTGCTGGGATCGATATAACACGGAAATTGAACACAAAATAAAGTATTTTTGGGGCCGATTTGCGAGCTTGAGAATGTTGTGCTATTAATTCTAAGACCTAACATCACTTTCACTTTTAATAAAAGTACAGTAGTGTGTGTATATGTGCATTTAAAGTGCTCCGGACTTGTCATTGAGCCCTTTGAGATTCCACCTTGGTACCCGTGATTTATGGTTCGATTTTTGCCATTTGCGGGCTTGACGGCTTGATTTGCGAGGGTGAATCAGAGCAATTGAATATCGATTTGTGATTTTAGCGTTTGCAACTCTTTTGGCTGTGAAAGATCAATGGCTCAGAGGGGCATTAACTTGCAATGTGAACCATCGCGGTGAATCTGAGGCTGGAGCCCGTAACCCAATCGGAGCCCGCAAAAATACCCCAATTGAATAGCAAAATAAGTTACTGCCTCCATTTCCGAAGCCCGGATCTCCTGATGCCTCAATTGAATGAGGCTCAAAGTCCTTATTTCTTTGCCTGTTACCTATTCTTCACAAATGCTGCTGGTAACTTTCACCTATATTAAGCAACATGAATGAGACACTCCCTTATCTAAACTAAATAAATTAAACCAATTATTTAAAATTTCACAAATTTCCTAATGTGCATCATTCCACTAAGGTGCTTAGGTGATTATAATCAGATGGCATATTAACTGCTTACGACCAATTATTGTGACAGAAATTATCTATCAATTAAAGTAATCAGAATCATTGATTGCAAATAAACGATCAATTACTTTAATCAGAATAAATAAGCATACCTGATTAATATCAGGGGGTAAACTCCTTTAATTTGAGTTCCAAAATTAGTTTTATTTCTGTTGCCGACATTGCCCCAAATCCTCAAATTGAAGTGCCACAAGTGTAACCCAAAGCTGGTTTGAGTGGCATTTGTGTTAAAGCCAACAGCTGCCAAGGATGGTGTGATATGGTAGGTTTGATGAAATGCATGTCAAATATGCCATTTTTTTCTGACATGGGGATTAGGGTTATTTAATGAGACTGGGATACAAAGTGGTTTTAAATGTTGGAGGGTTAATGACAACCAAGTTTTCATTTTTATGACTTCATTGGTTGAATGTTTTAAACATATAGATACGATATAGAAGAGAAGTGGGGGCCCTGCCCTGAGCAACCATCTAGAGCTTAGATAGCTTCTAACCAAAGCACGGAATAGCTAAGGACTACTGCTCACAAATTTACATACTAAAGAAAACCAATGGGATGCTTAAGACAAAATAAATCATGGTACAGAGGTGGTAGTGAAGTGTGATATAATATTGGGGGATTAGTGAAGTGAAACACTGGTGTATGTAAGCTGAGACAGCCCTCATAAAAGTCACCAATGACCTGCTCACCGCCAAGTCGAAAGGCCACTTTTCTATTTTGCTTCTCCTGGATCTCTCTGCCGCCTTTGACACCGTTGACCATTCAATTCTACTCCACATTCTCTCCTCCCTCGGCATTCGAGACACTGGACTCTTGTGGTTCTCATCATACCTCCAAGAACGATCATTTAGCGTCTCCTTCTCCGGCACATCTTCTTCTCCTCACCCCCTGTCTATTGGCGTACCCCAAGGATCAGTCCTAGGCCCCCTCCTCTTCTCCATCTACACATCCTCACTCGGCACCCTAATAAACTCTTTTGGGTTCCAGTACCATCTCTATGCAGACGACACCCAAATCTATCTCTCAGCACCAGATCTATCCCCCTCTCTTCTAGCACACGTCTCCGACTGCCTCTCTAGTATATCCTCTTGGATGTCCACCCACCATCTGAAACTCAAAATGTCTAAGACTGAACTCTTAATCTTCCCACCCTCTACTACAGCTTCAATTCCTCACATCTCTCTCTGTCAACAACGCCATCATCACTCCCACCTCCCAAGCCCGTTGTCTCGGGGTTCTACTGGACCCTGCCCTCTCTTTCATCCCACACATACAGTCTCTAACCAAATCCTGTCTTTTCCATCTAAAAAACATATCCAAAATACGCCATTACCTTACACAAGACACTACTAAGATTCTAACACACTCTCTTATCATTTCTCGTCTTGACTATTGCAACTCGCTCCTTGTTGGCCTGCCCATCACTCGCCTCTCCCCACTTCAATCCATAATAAATGCCTCCGCCAGACTCATCTTCAGTACACATCGTTCAGTGTCGGCAGCTCCTCTTTGTCAATCACTCCACTGGCTTCCCTTAGCCTCCAGAATAAAGTTTAAAATCTTGACCCTAACTTATAAAGCCCTCAACAACAGCGCACCCCCATACATCTCTGCTCTCATCTCCAAATACTCCCCCACACGCCCTCTTCGTTCTGCTAACGACCTTCTTCTTTCTACCACTTTTGTCACCTCCTCTCACTCCCGCCTCCAGGACTTTTCTCGCGCTGCCCCTATTCTCTGGAACTCCTTGCCTCGCTTCACCAGACTATCCTCCTGCCTTAAATCCTTCAAAACATCAATAAAAACGCACCTCTTTAACGAAGCCTATAACCTTCCTCCCTAACATGCTCAGCACTGCTCAGCACTACTCTCTCCCTACTGTACCAGATACAAACTTTAACCTTTAGATTGTAAGTCTGCGAGTTTCAATCCTGCGCAGTGCTTTAGGGAAAGCGCTATGGACACTGGATTCCAAGCTCAAAGACAGGGCCATACACTCTTTGCAATGTATGAATCTTTAACTTGTCATTGTAATTGTCATAATAATTTTGGGGGCTAAGTCAAAAGTAACGTAGACAATTTGATGAGACAGAATGAGAAGGATCTCAAAAACCTGCAGCTTAAAGTATTCAGACACATGCTGTACAATGGAAAAACAGAAAGACAAAAGGAAAGGCAAAGAGTATACCTAATAGTGGCATATGTAGTTTAATCTGCTAGTTCAGTTAATTAAGCATTCTGCAGACAATCTTCTTAATTCTTATTACTGGCACCAGGACTGGATCTAGCTTTTTGGAGCCCCTAAGCAGTGAAGTGGAGAAGCCCCTGCGAGTGAGTATGCAGTGTATGCACAGACCCATATTTGCCTTTTCTGTGCATGTAAGTTCCTTTTCCTGTTGTAACTCTCTTGTTCTATGTGCTTACCCCTGGTAGCCAGTCTATGAACTGCAGCATTTCACTTTTTTACAGTCAGGAACCATTTTTTTAAAAAAGTGGCGCCACTCACAGGGAAGAGCCCCGGGGGCTGCCTAGTTGGCGTAATGGCTAATCCGGCCATTACTGGCACTCAATATTTTAAATAAGGGTAAATAAATAAAGACTTGCAACCCACGTCTGAAAGGCTATCTACCCTGATACATACTAAATCCCCCTGTTGATAAATGTGACCTATACTAATCCAAATCTTCTTGCTGCTCAATGTCACCTATTCATTTTACCTGTACTGCCCTGAATAACCTTGATACTTATTTCACATGCACTGCTCTGAATTAATGACTGTGGCAATCTGCTTTCTTCAGTTGGGTTGGATAAGGCTATTATGTTATGGCCAACCCTACCCAGCAGATCTTTCATGTTCTTTTTGGTCCGTTCACCAAGGCATCATAACATCCTAACATCCACTTCACTAGTTATATAGAACCAGGGCAAACTAACCATTGCATAGTTAATTATAATACCCCAAATTGTCTCATTACTGTCACTTATTTTGCCCAAATCATTTTGACATTGTCATCTAAGGTGCAAGGGCTCTTTCAATTGTCACACAAATAGCATCAAATTCTCAGGCAGCTCACTGTCACATATACTGCCCAAAATCCTCCTGCTGTTCACCATCACCTTCATTGCTCCAAATGTCCAAATTCATTAACTACACCGTTATCCCCCTAATGCACACTGATGCCTGCCCTAAATCATCCTGCTGCATCCTGGATCATCCTCCTGCACACAATGTCATGTGTGTTGGCACAATTTTCCTGCTGCTCTATTATCTGTCCTGCTTCATGTTACATGATCTGTCCTAAATCATCCTGCTGTTCACTATTACCTATATTGCCCCAAATTCTCCTGCTGTGCCCCTAAACATCCTTCTGCTTGTTGTCATCTACTCTGACCCAAATCCTCCTATTCATTATTACCTGTACTGCCCACATTCACTGCTGCTGTCATCTATGTTGTTCTAAATCCCCTGCTGCTCAGTTATCTATTCTTCTGCTCAACATTACCTACTCTGTCCTAAATCTTCCTGCTTCTCATGATCACTTCTATTTTAATATTTATTACCATCTATCTAGTGCTGCAACCTATAATTCTGTTCATCGTCCTACTACTTATCACCCACAGTCCCAAATCCTGCTATTTATTATCACCTGTCGAAATCCTTCTGCTTCACCCCATCATTTACACTGCCTCAACCTTCTTGTTGTTAATGACCACAGATAGGTCCCTATTCAATTGGCCAAGTCGCAATTTGTTGTTGTTTTGTCATTCAGTCGCATCCGACCCTCCGTGACTCTATGGACTACAGCATGTTAGGTGCATCTCTCAGTCACTGCCCCTCTGAGCTCCATCAAGTTCATTTTCATTGCTTCAGTGACCTCATCTATCTATCTCCGCCTTTGTTGTCCCTTTCTTCTTGTGCCTTCAATCTTTCCCAGCATCAGAGTCTTCTAGGGAATCCTTCCGTCTCATGATATGGCCAAAATATTTGAGCTTCAGCCTCATGATCATACCTTCTAGTGAACAGTTTGTCTTGATTTCCTGAAGTACTGATTTATTGGATCTTCTTGCAGTCCAAGTGATTCTAAGCAGTCTTCTCCAACACCACAATTCAAAGGCGTCAATTCCACAACACCCAGACTTCTCTATGGTCCAACTCTCACATCCGTATGTTACTACAGGTAATACCATAGTACTATAGTTAAAACTATATAGAGCTTTGTTGATAGTTTAATATCTTTACTTTTTACTAGCTTGTCCAAGCTTGCCATAGCATTCCTACCCAGAAGCAAATGTCTTTTAATACTTTCTCCACTTCTTCCCCATCTATTTGCTGATTGTCTTTTGCCATGATCTTTGGCTTTTTAACGTTGAGCAGCAGGCCAACTTTTGCACTTTCTTCTTTTACCCTCATCAATAGATCATTTAGTACCTCCTCTTTTAAATGCACTGAGATAATTGGTTGGCAAACTCTATAAAAAAAAAGTTAGTAAAGCAATCTGGGCCAGGTGTTGAATATAATTTTAGTTCTTTAATGGCCATATCAACCTCCGCTACCGTAATAGGGCTATTAAGCTCTTCTAGCTGTAATTTTGATATTTTCGGAAGGGTTATATCATCAAGAAAATCCTGAATTTCTTCAGTAGTAGTTTTTTTGAATTGGGGGTTTGATTCTAAATGATAGAGTTCCATATAATAAGTAGAACATTCTTTAGCTATTTCAGCTGGATTTCTAATAACTTTGGCTTTAAAGTATAGCGATTCTATTCTCTTCTTTGAAATTTTATTTTTTATTTTATTAGCATCATTTTGTTCCCATAGTGGAACAGCCTTTGTTGAATTTTATCAGATATTATTTGATTTGTTTTTTTTTTTAAATTGAGATTGACATTACTTTATTTTATTCAGTAAATTTTTATCTGGTTTAATCTTGTTAAGAGTCTCACATTTTAAAAGTTGAATGTATGAACTGTCTTAGTAGAAGGCCCCTTTGTTTCTTCCTATTTGCTTTTCAACTTATCAAAATGCCTTCTGTGCATTTCATAAGATGGATTTAGAGTCAACTGAGTCAATATTTGTATAAAAAAACCTCTTAATTTCCTCTTAAATTTATCTTTTTTACTTTCATTGTCAATCAAAGAGTTATCCATTTTCCAATGGGGTATAAGTGGTTTGTCTATTCCCAGCTTGAGTTTGAATACGATGTAAGCATGGCTTTAGATGACTATTGGGCCGATTTTTACTTCAAGTACCTTAGTAGTAGTTTTAAGATCTGTAAATATGTAATTAATCCTTGAGTAAGTGTCATTTGGGAAGGATAAAAAAAAAAGAGTAATTTCTTTGTTAAGGATGTAAAACACTCCAAGCGTCATATAGATTGTACTTCACTACTGTATTTAAGAATTGTTTAACTTTCCTTTTCCCATTTGGGTCACATTCTGGATGTTTCGTGGATTTTCTATCTAAATCTGTGTTTATTATCATATTGAAATCTCCTCCAATTATTTAAGTGCCTTGTGCATATCTGTTACAAAGGGCCAAAACCGGATTCAAAAAACGATTTTGTTTGTTATTAGGAGCATACATATTTAGCAGGGTACATTTTTCAGTACCAAATTTTCCTGTCCATAATATGTATCTTTCATTGGAATCACATTTAACAAATTCTTCCTTCAAAATGAGAGCTTTATTAAACCAGATCGATACTCCCCTTACTTTCTTATTATAAGTCGCGTTATATACTGTATCAAAAATATTTGAAGCGCAGTTTGGAGTCGTATTGTGTTGCCAATGTGTTTCTTGTAGTAATAAGATGTCGACTTTCTCTATTTTAGATAAATTACATGATTTCTTTTCGCCAGATGGTTAAGCCCCTGGCAATTAAAGGATAAGGTATTCAAGGTAATTTCTTTTTAAAGAACCGCAATACTATTGTTAACCACATTTCTCCCACAACTTCACCTCCGAGAGAGAGAAAGAAAGGGAGAAAAAAAAGACATAGACATAACAATACATACCAAACAAACTCACACACTACCTCAGTATGTTCCTGTACCCACTTGATCCCCCAACACCCCCATTGAATGCTCAGCCATCAGAGTAGTATCATCGGTGTATATGAGGTTGTCGATATTTCTTCCAGCAATATTTATTCAGGTTTTGGATTCATCCAGCCCGGCCTTACACATGATGTACTCCGCATATAAGTTGAATACATAAGGTGACAATATACAACCTTGTCACACTCCTTTTCCAATCTTGAACCATTCTGTTGTCCCATGTTGGGTTCTGACCGTGGCTTCTTGGTCCACATTCAGATTCCTTAGTAGGAGGTTGAGATGATCTGGTACTCTCATCTCATTAAGGGCATGCCACATTTTGTGATCCCCAAAGTCAAAAACTTTAGAATAGACTATGAAGCAGAGGTAAATGCTTCTCTGGAACTCTCTTGATTTCTCTTATTATCCAGCGGACATTGATAATTTTATCTCTTGTGCCTTTTCCTCTGATTAAGCCGGCTTGCACATCTGGTAGTTCCCGGTCCATATATTGTTGGAGTCAGACTTGTGGAATCTTATGCATTACCTTACTGGCATGTGAAATGAGTGCAATTGTTCGATAATTGGAGCACTCTTTGACACTGCCGTTTTTTGGGATTGGGATGTAGACTGAGCTTTTCCAGTCTATTGGCCATTGTCGTGTTTTCCAAATGTGTTGGCATAAGGCAAGTAACACTTTCACAGCATCATCCCGTAGAGTTTTGAATAGTTCAATTGGGATTCCATCACCTCCTAAAGCCTTATTATCAACAAGACATCCTAGGGCCCATCTCACTTCTCTCTCCAAGATGTCTGGATCCAGCTCATTGGACAAACTATCGAGGTCATCACTGCTGTTGAGATCCTTCCTATATAGATCTTCAGTGTATTCCTGACACCTCTTCTTTATCTGATCTTCTTCTGTTAAGTCCCCACAATTTTTATCCTTTATCATGCTCACTGGCATAAAAGGTGCCTTTTAGGTTTCCAATTTTCTTGAAGAAATCTCTTGATTTACCCATTCAGATATCTTCTTCGATCTTATTACATTGCTCATTGTAGAATGTCTCCTTGTCTCTTCTTGCCCTCCTCTGCAATTCTGCATTCAGTTGGACACATCTTTTCCTATAACCACCACCTTTCGCTTTCCTTCTTTCCAAAGCTACTTTTAAAGCCTCATTATATAGCCAGTTTGGCTTCTTACTTCTCTTTCTTTTAAGGATATTCTGTGCTGCTGTTTCTTGGATAATGTTGCAAACTTTGGTCCAAAGTTCTTCAGGCATTCTCTCTTCCATGTCTAGTCCCATACATCTATTAATTACATCCACTTCATATTCACAAGGGATATTATTTATTTTGTACTAGCGATTGTCCGTCAAAAAATGACGGGCATGAAATTGTAAGCCAGGGAAAGCTGTTTTAGACATAATGTAAAACGTGTTTTACCGTGAGGACCTTCGGCGCTCATTGTGATGCTTGCACTGAGCGCCTTCGGCGCTCATCGCATGCCTCGCAATGAGTTCCTTTGGGTTAATTGCGCGGCGGTTGAATGTTTTTCTATTTTTGTTATTACAGGGGCTTTTGCTGTCATTGTAAGATCGGGCTAATGTGCTTTTTGCGCTTATTGCAAGGCTGTCCCCTGGTGCATTTTGTGTGGTATGAGCAGCGTTTGCATTGGTTGTGAGGTGCGCAGTGAATAACTTTTGTGTTTATTGCGATAATTTTTTTAAACATTTTTTGTGTATATGTATTTCTTGTATGCCAATGAAATAATGAATAAATAAATACATTAATATACTTTACCTATTTCTAAGTAATATATGCAGGAAGCATTGTGCAGAAGAGCTGACAATCTGTTTTGATGTTCCTGCAGCATCCAATGTAGGTTTGCACGGTTCTGGAGCTGAGGTGTAAGTGTCAGCAATGTGTTCAGTGTGTAGTGTAAATAGGCTGCTTGCGCGAGGGGAAGCCTTTAGTGTAGCTGTGTACTTCCGCATTGTGTAAGTTAGTGTTGTAAAATGGCGGCGAATGTGTATGTGGTACGCGGGTGTGTATGATTTAGCATCCTTGCTAAAAGTGTATCTTTACCTTGTACGGCTTTTTTGAAAAGCCGTTAGTGCTTGGTCGTGTAGCCTTGTTTTCGTTTTTTCGGCGATCATTTTTTCTCTCGCTTTCGTGTGTCTAAACTCAGGAATTTGGACTTAAATTGAGGTGTAACTTCACTTGCAGAGGTCCTGGGTGCCCCCCCCCCCCCTTGCTGTGGGTAAGCCTTTTATGTATTTTTTGTGTGTATTCATTGTATTTTTAATGTTTTCAGGTGCGCACGGTTCGGCCGTTAAGGTCGTATTTTTGCGAGGTCTTAATGTTTTTTTTTGTAAGTCCCGTGTCTCGTATTTTTGGGTGTAAGTTCGTATATAGTGATTGCGTGTTAGATCTATTTTGGTAAAGTGCAGCTTGTGTGGGTGTTTGTAACAGTGTGTGAGGCGCTGTAGAGCCTCCACCTCCGCAAATGCGACCGAGTCTTCGGCTCATTGCAGCTCGCAAAGCGTGACGACGATTCGTAGTTTGACAACTATTATATGTGATGTACTTGGTCTGACAATTTTCCCTCTTTTATTTTCCATAAATGTTACTGGTATTCAAATGCCTACTTTTAGCTACTCGCATTCCAATTGCGACTTACAGTCTCAAAATCTCTGCGGTTGTCAAAAACGTAACTGTCTAATTTCCTCCTTTGAGCCCGTAAATGTTACCTGTGAGAAAGACACAAAACCGATATTCGATTACAACAAGCCTGCAATTGCCTTCAAACCCGAAAGTGGCAATTATATAAAAAATGTATACGAGTACTAGATAAGACTAGCAAGTGGGTTAAACACGTGTTCATAACACTGCAAAAGCAAATAAACAATCACACAATGATACTTAAAAATACAGGGAAAGCAATGAAAGGCATTGGAATTAATTGCACAAAAGTCTCAAGCTCGCAAATCTGCAATAAAAAATATTTTTTTACGTTTTTTTTTCTGTGTTATATAGATCCCGGGAATCATTGGATTAATACATATCATGGAACCCGCATGGACTAGAACAGTTGCTTCTTTGGTTTTTATTGATTTCCAAATTTTTGGATTGCGAGTCCGATTGCAAATCGGACTTCTAAACACAAATTGATTGTAGTTTGAACTCCATGTTTTACTGACGTCATAATGACGATCTCATTTACTATTGGCTCTGTCTAAATTGTAACTTATGGGCTTGCTTAATTGATCATGATTGTGCCCTGAAATGCTACTTACAGGTTGATGGCGTGTTGGGTCTGTTAACATATAATTACGGGTTAGTGACAACTGAATACGTCTACATGTTTGGAAACATTTAGAACCGCAGCAAAAGTTCAGTTTGAAGGTAATTATGGGCTTACAATAGAATAGGGCCCATAGAGCCTCATTCAATTGAGAAATTGTAAGTTACAATAGTCTATAATGGAGGCCATAGGTTAATTTGCTATTCAATCTGCGTCACTTTGTGAGCCGCAAACTGTCTACGGATTAAGGGGTTTGGAATCCATGCTGTTGTTACAACCGTAACTTACACCCCATCTAAGCCTTTGATCTTTGACGTCCGTAAGAGTTGCGATGGCTAAAATCGCAAATCGCTATTCAATTGCTACAATTCCTCAAGCCCGCAAATGTTTTCACACCCATAAATGGCAAATGTAGATGAAAATCCTATGAGTATTAGAGAGGGCTTGCAAAGAGGTTAAAGACATATCCATAGCATTGTAAAAGCAAATAGAAAATCAATACTGCACTGTAAATAACTGGGAAAGCGAAGAAAGACTATAATTTTTTGCTCTCAAATCAGCAATAAAAAATAATTGTATTTTATGTTTCATTTCAGGCTTATATCGATCTCGGGAATCAATGAGTTAATAGCTTCTCTAAGGTGTTGTATGTTTTTGACCATATATGGGCAATTTTAGGGCAGTCCCTTGGGAGTCGCAGCTTCTGAAGCAACTGCCATCCAAGGATGTATTTGAGAGCTTCAGTCTGGCTGGAGTCAAGTACCCCCTGATAATGGCTTTGTATGAGTTTTCTCTCAGAATTATGTTAAGGGAGGGACTTGTTGCATGTATATGTACAGTGCCTTGCAAAAGTATTCACCCCCCCCCCCCCTTGGCATTTTTTGTGTTCTGTTGCCTCACAACCTAGAATTAACATGGATTGTTTGAGGATTTGCATCATTTAATTTACAGAACATGTCCACAACTTTGAAGAGGTTTTTTAATTTTTTTATTATTGTGAGGCAGACAACAAATAGGACAAAATAACAGAAAAAGTAAATGTGCATAACTATTCACCCCCCTAGAGTCAATACTTTGAAGAGCCACCTTTTGTGGCAATCATAGCTCCAAGTCTCTTTGGATAAGTCTCTATGAGCTTGCCACATCTTACCACTGGGAATGTTGCCCATTCCTCCTTGCAAAACTGCTCCAGCTCCTTCAAGTTGGGTGGTTTGAGCTTGTGAACAGCAATCTTTAAGTCTGATCACAGATTTTCTATTGGATTGAGGTCTGGGCTGTGACTAGGCCATTCCAACACATTTACATGTTTCCCCTTAAACCACTCAAGTGTTGCTTTAGCAGTGTATTTGGGGTCATTGTCCTGCTGGAAGGTGAACCTCCGTCCTAGCCTCAAATCACTCACAGAGTGGTACAGGTTTTGCTCAAGAATATCCCTGTATTTAGCACCATCGATCTTTCCCTCAACTCTGACCAGTTTCCCAGTCCCGGCTGCTGAAAGACATCCCCACAGCATGATGCTGCCACCACCATGTTTCACTGTGGGGATGGTGTTCTTTGGGTGATGTGTTGGGTTTGCGCCAGACATAGCGTTTTCTTTGATGGCTAAAAAGTTAAATGTCTTATAAGACCAGAGCTCCTACCTCCATACATTTTGGGAGTCTCCCACATGCCTTTTCGCAAACTCAAAACGTGCCATTTTGTTTTTTACTGTAATGGCTTTCTTTTGGCCACTCTGCCATAAAGCCCAACTCTATGGAGCGTACGGCTTATTGTCGTCCTATGTACAGATACTCCAGTCTCTGCTGTGGAACTCTGCAGCTCCTCCAGGGATACCTTAGGTTTGTGTGCTGCCTCTCTGAGGTTAATGCCCTCCTTGCCCGGTCCGTGAGTTTTGGTGGGCGGCTGTCTCTTGGCAGGTTTGCTGTTGTGCCATGTTCTTTCCATTTGGTTATGATAGATTTGATGGTGCTCCTGGGGATCATCAAAGATTTGGATATTTTTTTATAACCTAACCCTGACTTGTACTTCTCAACAAAATTGTCCCTTACTTGTTTGGAGAGTTCCTTGGTCTTCATGGCAGTGTTTGGTTAGTGGTGCCTCTTTCTTAGGTGTTGCAACCTTGGGGCCCTTTCAAAAAAGGTGTGTATATGTAATGAAAGATCATGTGACACTTAGATTGCTCACAGGTGGACATAATTTCACTAATAATGTGACTTCTGAAAGTAATTGGTTGCACCAGAGCTTTTTATGGGCTTCATAACAAAGGGGGTGAATACAGACGTACATGCCAATTTACAGTGGATATAAAAAGTCTACACATCCCTGTTAAAATGTCAGGTTTCTATGCTGTAAACTTTTTCCACCTTTAATGTGACCTATAAACTGTACAACTCAATTGAAAAACAAACTGAAATCTTTTAGGTGGAGGGGAAAAAAAACAACAAATAATGTGGTTGCATAATTCTGCACACCCTCTTATAACTGGGGATGTAGCTGTGTTCAGAATTAAGCAATCACATTCCAAATCGTGTTAAAAAGGAGTCAGCATACACCTGCCATCATTTAAAGCACCTCTGATTAACCCCAAATAAGGTTCAGCTGCACTAGTTGGTCTTTCCTGAAATGTTCTTAGTCGCATCCCACAGCAAAAGCCATGGTCCACAGAGAGCTTCCAAAGCATCAGAGGGGTCTCATTGTTAAAAGGTATCAGTCAGGAGAAGGGTACAAAAGAATTCCCAAGGCATTAGATATACCATGGAACACAGTGAAGACAGTCATCATCAAGGGGAGAAAATATGGCACAACCATATTACCAAGAACTGAAGCTCACTCCAAAATTGATGAAAAGACGAGAAGAAAACTGGTCTGGGAGGCTACAAAGAGGCCTACAGCAACATTAAAGGAGCTGCAGGAATATCTGACAAGTACTGACTGTGTGGTACATGTGACAACAATCTCCTGTATTCTTCATATGTCTGGGCTATGGGGTAGAGTGGCAAGACGAAAGCCTTTTCTTATGAAGAAAAACATCCAAGCCAGGCTACCTTTTGCAAAAACACATCTGAAGTCTCCCAAAAGCATGTGGGAAAAGGTGTTATGGTCTGATAAAACCAATGTTGTACTTTTTGGCCATAATTCCAAAAGATATGTTTGGCGCAAAAACAACACTGCACATCACCAAAAGATCCCCATACCTTCAGTGAAGCATGGTGGTGGCAGCATCATACTTTGGGGCTGTTTTTCTTCAGCTGGAACTGGGGCCTTAGTTAAGATAGAGGGAATTATGAACAGTTCCAAATACCAGTCAATATTGGCACAAAACCTTCAGGCTTCTGCTAGAAAGCTGAACATGAAGAGGAACTTCATCTTTCAGCATGACAATGACCCAAAGCATACATCCAAATCAACAAAGGAATGGCTTCACCAGAAGAAGATTAAAGTTTTGGAATGGCCCAGCCAGAGCCCAGACCTGAATACGATTTAAAACCTGTGGGGTGATCTGAAGAGGGCTGTGCACAGGAGATGCCCTCGCAATCTGACAGATTTGGAGTGTTTTTGCAAAGAAGAGTGGGCAAATCTTGCCAAGTCAAAATGTGCCATGCTGATAGACTCATACCCAAAAAGACTGAGTGCTGTAATAAAAACAAAAGGTGCTTCAACAAAGTATTAGTTTAAGGGTGTGCATACTTATGCAACCATATTATTTTATTTTTATATCTTTTCTTCCCTCTACCTCAAAGATTTCAGTTTGTTTTTCAATTGAGTTGTAAAGTTTATAGGTCACATTAAAGGTGGAAAAAGTTCTGAAATGATTTATCTTTGTCTCATTTTTTTTACAGCACAGAAACCTGACATTTTAACAGGGGTGTGTAGACTTTTTATATCCACTGTATCTAATTTCACTTCACCAACTTAGACTATTGTGTTCTGATCCATTACATAAAATTCAGATTAACAAAACATTGAACTTAAGGCTGTAATGAAACAAACTAGGTAAAAAGGCAAGAGTGGTGAATACTTTTGCAAGGCACTGTATTTTGTTCCATTGGGAATCGGTTAGGGTGACGTCAAGTTCAGATTCCCATGAATTCTGATGGTGGAGGTTATATGGCGTGACCTGGTCTCACAGGTAATTATAGATGATAGAAATATTTTTATTGCCAATTGAGTTATCTATGCAGCATTTTTCAAAAGGTTTGTTTCTAGCTGATGTATTAATTTTAAGTACATTAGAGATGTTAGCATTGTCTTGTGATAGATTGAGCCATTACTTTAATGGAAGGTGGTTTTGGTCTCTAAAAGTCGTGAGGACTACTGCTGATTTTCCCGTAATAGGTCAGCAGCTATAGTAAAATTGTTGTCTATCCCCCATTTTAGTTGATTGAGTCTAATAATTGATGGATTCTTATGGGGTGTCCATAGATGAGTAAGCCATGAGCCTGGCTCTACTAGTGGAGCCCTTTTATTAATTTGAGTACATAAGCATATAGATTGAGTCACACTGCTGGGGAGGAGGGATTGATTTAATTTGTGATGTAGGCTAAGCCAGAGCACCTGATTTATAAGGAGATTCCGTTCCTTAAAGATATGCTTTTCAATCACTTGGTTAATTGTGCCAGTCTAGTATCTTTATCCCCTTCTGGATCGATACCTTGTCGTGGTTAAGGGGCTTGTGTACTTCAATGAAGCTGTAAACTATACAATGTAGGGTCAGCCAAGATGGGCAGGTCATGACAGAGAGTTAAGACAAATCACGGTCCCCTGGATAAGGAAATGGCAACTCACTCCAGTATCTTTGCTAAGAAAACTTTATGGACAGGCACAATCAGAGACATAATGATATGGCACTGGAAGATGAGCCTCTCAGGTCAGAAGGAGCCTATCACATTACTGAGGAAGAGCAGAGGGCAAGTACAAGTAACACCAGATCTAATGAAGTGGTTAGGTCAAAGCCGAAAGGACACCCAGCTGCGGATGTGTCTAGAGGATAAAGGAAAGTCTGATGCTGCAAAGAACAATTCAGCATTGGAACCTGGAATGTTAGAACTCAGAACCAAGGCAAATTAGATGTGGTCAAGAATGAAATTACAAGGTTAAACATCAATATCCTGGGAATTGGTGAACTTAAATGGACTGGAATGGGACATTTCACATCAGACAACCACCAGATCTTCTACTGTCCAGAATCCCGCAGAAGAAATGGAGTAGCCATCCTAGTCAATCACAGAGAGACCAAAGCAGTGCTCGGTTACAACCCAATAAATGACAGAATGATCTCAATTCGAATTCAAGGCAAGCCATTTATATGACAGTGATCCAAGTCTATGCTCCAACCACGGATGCCGAAAAGGCTGAAGTTGTCCAGTTCTGTGAAGACATTCAACTTGTCAGATATAACACCAAGAAAAGATGTTACTATCATCATGGAGATTGGAATGCTAAAGTAGGGAACCAAAAGACACCTGGAATACCTGGCAAATTTGGCCTTGCAGTACAAAATGAAGCAAATCGGAGAATAGTAGAATCTTGTCAAGATAATTCTCTGGTCGTAGCAAACACCGCCTTCCAACAGTATCCGAGATGACTCTACGCATGGACATCACCAGATGGACAACATAGAAATCAGATTGACTATATACTATGCAGCCAAAGATGGAGGAGCTCTATACAGTCAGCAAAAACAAGACCTGGAGCTGACTGCGGCTCAGACCATTAGCTTCTTATTGCAAAGTTGAAAATTAAACTAAAGAAAACCATCAGACCAAGTAGATACAAAATAAATAATATCCCTTGTGAATATGCAGTGGAAGTAAAGAATAGATTTAAGGGACTAGATATGGAAGATAGAATGCCTGAATAACTTTGGACTGAAGTTTGCAACATTATCCAGTAAACCGCAACAAAGAATATCCCTAAACGAAAGAAAAGTAAGAAGTCAAACTGGCTATCTGATGAGGCTTTGAAAGTAGCGCAGGAAAGAAGGAAAGTGAAAGGTAGTGGAGAGAGGAAAAAAAATGTCCAACTGAATGCAGAATTCCAGAGGATAACAAGAAGAGACAAGGAGATATTCTACAATGAACAATGTAAAGAGATTGAAGAAGATAACGGAATGGGTAAATCAATAGATCTCTTCAAGAAAATTGAGAACCTAAAAGGCACCTTTCATGCTGAAGTTCGCGTGATAAAAGACAAACATGGTAGGGACTTAACAGAAGAAGATCAGATAAAGAAGAGGTGACAGGAATACACTGAAGATCTGTACAGGAAGGATCTTAACAGCAGTGATGAGTATTTTGTCCAATAAGCTGGAGCCAGACATCTTGGAGAGAGAAGTGAGATGGGCCCTAGGATGTCTTGCTGATAATAAGGCTGCAGAAAGTGATGGAATCCCACTTGAACTAATCAAAATTCATCAGGATTATGCTATTAAAGTGTTGCTTGCCTTATGCCAACATATTTAGAAAACTCAACAATGGCCAATAGACTGGAAAAGGTCAGTCTACATCTCAAAAAAGGCAGTGCCAAATAGTGCTCCAATTATCGAACAATTGCACTAATTTCACATGCCAGCAAGGTAATGCTTAAGATTCTACAAGCTCAACTGCAACAATATATGGACCAGGAACTACCAGATGTGCAGAGCCAGGTTCCGCAGAGAAGGAGGCACAAGAGATCAAAGTGCCAATGTCCGCTGGATAATAGAGAAAGCAAGAGAGTTCCAAAAAAACATTTACTTCTGCTTCATAGACTATTCTAAAGCCTTTGACTGTGTGGATCACAACAAAATGTGGCATGTCCTTAAATACCAGATCATTTCATCTTCCTCCTAAAGAATCCGTATGTCGACCAAGAAGCCACGGTAAAAAACAAAAATGGGACAACAGAATGATTCAAGGTTGGAAAAAGAGTGCGACAAGGTTGTATATTGTTACCTTATTTATTCAACTTATAAGCAGAGTACATCATGTGTAAGGCTGGACTGGATGAATCCAAAGCCGGAATCAATATTGCTGGAAGGAATATCAACAATCTCAGATACGCCGATGATACTACTTTGATGGCTGAAAGTGAGGAGGATCTAAAGGACTTATTGATGAGGGTAAAAGAAGAGAGTGGAAAAGTTGGCCTGCTACTCAACGTTAAAAAGATGAAGATCATGGCAAACGCCAATCTCACTTCCTGGCAAATAGACAGGGAAGAAGTAGAGGCAGTGACAGATTTTATTTTCCTTGGATCCAAGATCTCTGCAGATGGTGACTGTAATCATGAAATTAAAAGGTGTTTGCTTCTGGGGAGGAAAGCTATGGAAAGCTTGGACAAGCTAGTAAAAAGTAAAGCTATTAAACTATCAACAAAGGTCTGCATAGTTCGAACTATGGTATTCCCAGTAGTAACATAGAGATGTGAGAGCTGGAACATAAAGAAATCTGAGCGCCGTAGAATTGACGCCTTTGAATTGTGGTGTTGGAGAAGACTGCTTAGAGTCCCTTGGACTGCAAGAAGATCCAATAAATCAATACTTCAGGAAATCAAGACAAACTGTTCACTAGAAGGTATGATCATGACGCTGAAGCTCAAATATTTTGGCCATATCATGAGACGGCAGGATTCCCTAGAAAAGACTCTGATGCAGGGAAAGATTGAAGGCACAAGAAGGGGATGACAGAGGCGGAGATGGGTAGATGAGGTCACTGAAGCAATGAACATGAACTTGATGGAGCTGAGAGGGGCAGTGACGGAGAGATGCACCTGGCGTGCTGTGGTCCATAGAGTCACAGAGAGTCGGACACGACTAAACAACTAAACAACAACAAGTAGCTTTATAGTATTTTAGTAAATCTGGGAGGGCTAGGCCACCCTTGTTTTTGGATGCCATCATGGTAGTTTTATTTATTCTTGTTTTTCTGCGATACCAGACAAAGCAGGAGATTGCCCTCTGAAGAACCAAAATGTCCTTTGTGTTAATCGCTTTTGGAATTGTACGAAAGAGGTACAAGAGCTTGGGTAGTGCATTCATTTTGAAAGTGTGGATCTTTCCTAGCCATGAGATTTTATAGGAAGGCCACGTATTTATGTGTTTAAGAAGCTTTTTTATAAGCATAGGATAGTTTGCGTTATAAGTTAGCCCAGATTGCCTAGGGATAAAGACTCCCAAATATTTAATAGGTCGTTGGAGCCAATTAAAAAGATAAATTAGCTGATGATAGAAATTCAAAAAGCTTTGGTAAAGAGACATTTAGAGCCTCATCTTTGCTAGTGTTTATTTTGAAACCTGAGATGGCTTGTCAGTGGTTCGGTAATGGTAATCATGATGTTGTCTGCGAAAAGGCTCAGTTTATATTCGTTCTCTGTTATATCTATTCCCTTTATATTTTGATTTTCTCTCAATGCTATGGCTAATGGTTCAATGCACAAAGCAAAGAGAAGAGGGGAATGGGGGCAACCCTGTCTTGTCCCTCTTGCTATTTTAAAAGCTTGGGATTTAAAGGCCTGATATGCAATATGTGCTTTTGAGGCAAAATAAAATGCTAATATTCGTTTCACTAGTCTGTCACTCAGGCCAATCTTATGTAGGGTCTCAGACATGTAAGCCCAATCAATCCTATCGAAGGCCTTTCCTGCGTCTAGTGAGAGCAACATCATGGAGATTTTTTTTGCCGATTCGTCTAGTATTATCCGGAGCTTCTCGGCCCTGAATAAACATTACCTGGTCCAAATGGATCAGCTGCGGTAATACTTGAGATTTAAGAAGTCACTATTGATCAAGGATATAGGTATGTAGCTCTTACATTGGGAAGGATCTTTGCCTTCTTTAAGTAAGACAATTACTTTGGCTTCTAGAAATTCTGCTTTCATAGGCTTACCTAAAATAAAGTCATTAAAAGGGTTTGTAGGTGAGGTAATAAAGTTTCCATAAATAGCTTATAGTAGTAATTGGTGAAACGATCCGGGCCAGGGACTTTGTGCTGCTCAGTTTCTTTAATGGCCTTTTTGATATCATCCTGGATACTGGGATATCCAGGAGATCAGATTGATCACTATTAACTTTAGGGAGATTAATGGTGGAGAGAAAGTTATTAATTATTTCTATGTGACCAGTTGAGCCCGACCGTGGGGACGCTGAGTATAAGTCAGTGTAATACTTTTTGAATGCATCTGTGATTTCACTTGGTTGATAAATAGCCTTATCATTCTCCGCTTTGAGTTTGGGGATAATGCATTTGCTCTTTGCTGATTGAGTTTTTTGGCAAGCATTTTGTCCGTTTATTTGCAAATGTAAAATATTTAGACTGCGTTCTCTGCAGAACGGTTACAACCTTCCTCCGTGGAACCTCATTCAAGTCCAGTTTGAGTTTGTGAATTTCTGCTTGGACCCCGGGTGGTCTCAGAGGAGGCACGATTTTTTGGAAGGCTGAAATCTTAATGTTTAATTCTTTATTTTGGGCTAGTTCAAGTTTGTTTAGAAAGAGAACCTATTTGAATGCATATGCCTCTCAATACTGCTTTGGGTGCGGCCCAAACTCCTGCGTGGCCCACTTCCCCTCTAATGTTCAAATTAAAGTAGTCTACAAGTGCCTTGTGAATGTTTTCCCTAGACAAAGCGTTGTTAAGGAGGGCTGGGTTTAGGGCCCATGTTGGAGCGTCCCTTGGCTAGTAAATCACTCAAAGAGATACTAACCAGTTCATGATCTGACCAGGAGATGGGCCGGATAGCTGCACCTGATAAATTTGAAGCTAAGTGTTGCTGAATTAAAATATAGTCAATACGGAAGTGTGAGTTGTGTCTAGCTGAGTAATGTGTATATTCCCTATCATTAGGATGCAGCATCCTCCACGTATAGAGCATACCCTGAGTTTTGAGCAGTGATTTAAAAGATTTGGTGGACGTAGGTATCACAGAAGGAAGTGTAGTGCCTGATCTATCTTTTGCAGGGTCTAGTACTGAATTCATATTGCCCCCTAAAATCCAAGCAGAATGGTGCCAATCAGTGATCAGGTCTGCTATTCTATGGAAGAAAGCTGTTTGCCCAGTATTCGTGGCGTATACATTTAGCAGTGAAATATTTTGTTCATTAATAGTGCCTTGTAACAGGATATATCTTCGTTATCTCTATGAGCAGATATATGCTGAAAATTCAGTCTTGTGTATAAGTATTGAATCCCCTCTTTTTTTCTGGGGGCAGAATCATTCTTTATTATTTCAATACATGTTATGCATTGCAGGTTGTAAGATAAGTTATGGCTCAATACATATATCAATCTTTATTGTTGTAAAGCAGCAAAATAAATACATCTGGGGATGTGAGGACTGAGTGAGATGGGGCAGAGTGAGGTGAAGGGGGGCAATGAAGGTGATGGGGTCAGGGACAGGGAGGATTTTAATCCTCTTCCTCAGGACTATCGAAAAAAGGAACTGTATATTAGCTGGCTGAGAACCAGTCTGTGACAGTGCTGGATGGTCACCGCAATCCTCTTCAGTAGCAGGTGGTTTCTGGCAATCCAGAGAGCATCTTTAGCACAGCACCCGAGGAGCCAAGCATCTTGAGTAGTCCCAACACTGAGGATGACAGGAAATAGTCCATAAAGTATAGTGTGATACGCGGTACACAGTCCTCAGGTTCCTCAGTCCACTGTAAAACAGGTCCTGGGCAAACCTGTAATGCCAGAAAACACGCAGAGCTGTTTCTTCTGCGGCCATTTTTTTAAGAGATGGCGCCCCTCACAGGGAAGCGCCCCTGGGCAGCTGTCTAGATGGCCTAATGGGTAATACGTCCAGATCTGCACAGTTTCCTTCCATGCATGAACTGTCTCAAAGGGAGATCCCTCTGAATACTTATCCATGCAGTGTCCTTGTCTCTTTGATGCAACATTTTCCCAAATAAATTCAACAGTTTTGACTGGAAGGCCAGGAACTCTCTATAGTGTCCTACTTACAGACAGTCACTGTTTTGATCTTAAATAGATCTCATCAGTTTGGGTCTCGGTACACAAATCATGATTTAAGGGAAGGCTATTATCTAGAACAGCCCTTCACTGTACACAGTAAAGTAAATACATACTACATTTGTGTTCACATTTGGAGGTCTAAAAGTAAGGTAAAGAAAACCTATTTCCCTCTCAGAATTCCAAGAAATAACATTATTGCACTGCAGATATATTAGCATTTTGTTTCTCTGCATATCTGTGTAAATATATATAGGGAGAGAATGAGAAGTATAAAAAAGTATACACAAGGACGGAGTGAGAGTGGGCTGTTGTTTCACATCTGGTCTTATATTGAAATTAATGGAATACAAGGTTTTGGTGTCTAGTGATAAGCAATGCCCCATTTGTGGAACTAATTTGTCATTCAGCTAGAATATTCATCTAGGTATTATAAACATAGATCCACTGAAGTCCACAATTTCAAGTATACTTTTATAGAATTAAATCTATTAATTATGCAGTTATACTGTCTGATTATCTTATTTCAGTTCTAGAGAACTTTGGACATTGTTCACATGTAGTGGCATGCACCCCGAAGCAAATGTGTTTCTATAAAAACAATGGGAAGCTTATTTGCATCCTAGGCTCATACACTAAGAAGATGATGAAATACTGCAATGGTGCCTCCCTACACTGTGGACTTGCTTACAATTATTAATAAACTAGGAACTTGCCCGTCACAAATGACGGGATTAAAATTGTAAGACTGGAAATGCTGGTTGCAACACAATGTGAGGCTTTTGGTCCTCTGCGCACCTTCAGCGCTCATTGCAAGCCTCTCCCCCACATGTACTTCAATGTTTGAGTGGCGCGCGGTGACTGTTTTTTAGAGTTATGAGCTTGAACAGTTCTGCGCGGCTGCTTCGCCTCGCTTTGCGAGGCTCGCATGTGTTAAGGCCCCGCTGGCTGCAATGAGCACCTTCATCACTTATTGCAGCCTAAGTGCTTTGCGGCTGAGGTGTGCGTGACCAACATCGCAAACGTTCTGAACAGAGTTCTTGGTCCACAACTATGTATGTGATTAGGGGGGTATTTATTTTTTTTATTTTCTAAAAAACATTTGTTTATGTTCAAGTCAGATATTGAAAAAGAGCATATGATAAAAATTACAAAGATTTCCTGAAAATTCATTTAAAATTGACTAATGACAATTGCATTTAGATTTTCTCCATCAAGTCATGCACAAGCTAATCTTTAAAATAGGAAGGAATTCCATATGTTTCCTGAGCATACTTGTAGCAATATATAATCTATATAATTTCAAATGTTCAAAAAGCTTGGAATGATACTTCTTGTGAAATGCCATTTGCAGAGTAAGGGGGGGGGGGGGGGTTCAGCCGGTACCCAAGATTTTACTTTAGATCCATATTCCTCCCAGCGCACAAATGAAATAGTTCTCAACCTTGAAGTTTATAGCCAAGTATCTTCAAAATCTCAAACCCATCTTGACCATTAAGAGAAATGGGAGGACGAGGACTGGATACCACAGAGTAACAGTAACAAAAGGTCTGAGAAGGTCATGGACTGTAGATGCTAATTTTATGGAAGGAGATCATTTCAGGACCAAAGGATTTTGCTTGTACCAGTGTGTTGAGAACCACATTTTTCAGAAGCTTGTGGCAGAAGATGGTTATGAGTGGAAAGCCAGAACAGATCACAAACTGGGACATATAGATTGGAACAAGAGATCTAGTTTTGTCAGTATTTTTCCTGTAGTTCTTTTAATATTGTATTGTATCTTGGTCCAGGCTGGTTGAATTGTTTCAACTATTGGTATCATTTGGCAGAAAGTTCTATAGAAGCAGGCCACAGTTTGCAAGATCAGATACAGATGGTTGTTTAAATGGAGGTACCATGGCTTTGCCTCTGAAAGATGGAAGATACACTTAGGGGCCGGGAGTGGTTGCAGAAGACCAATAAGAGCTTGAGGAGACTGATACTTAGCACAAATTAGCACATTTATTGACATTCTGAAACAGATTATGCCACCATAAGTTCCTTCTAGAAGCTCTTGGCTCACTTGTTGTCCAACCATGAGAGACTCACATGCCCATTTCAAGGGAGATTCAAGAGTCAGTTGTTGATTGGAAGCAAAAAATATTTGGTGGACGGAGGTGTCACAGAAGGAGATCTTGGTCAAGGAAGTAATGGGATTAATGATCTTAGAGAAGTTTTTAATTCACTTATGGTAAAAGTTAAACAATCTTATAATATGATGAAAGGCGAAGGCCATTTATGGATGACTGCCAATCCATTACGATCAGTGGAAATTTCTTTGGCAGGAAAGTATGCAAGAAAGGATATTTCTTCTTGATAAAATTCACATTTTAATAGCTTTAGCCACAAGCTTGTGATCTCAGAAACACTGCAGTATCATTGCAGTATCCTTCTATGATGTATCACCCTATGATGTTTTTCCAAAGACAAACAGAAAAAAATTGCCCATTGCAGGTATCGAACGTGGATTTTCACCTGTTGACTTCCTTTCTCCTAATAAGATTGCAGACCCCTCACAAATCAAGTTTTGTATAGATTAAGGAGATCAGATAGCTTGATTACATGAATAAAAATTTTTGCACTGAATTTTCTTTATGAGTTAATAGAAGACCATAAGCCCTATCTTTCATTACAAAAAAAGTAACCTGCTCCCAGGGCTGGATCATCCATTAGGTGTTATAGGCACTAGCCAACAAGTAGTCCTCTGAGAGAGGCACCTCATTTTCACTTCCTAGAACTAAACACAGCAGGAAGTGAGTAGGGGACATTTTACCCAGCGTGCCCAAGACTGCATCAGCAATATGCAGGGAGCTGGCTCCTCCCCCAGCCCTGATGGCTCCTCCCCAGCCCTCCCATTTCCTCCAGAGGCTGCTTCTGCCCATAAGGAGCAGGAGCTTCACCTGCCTGATCCTGAGTGTCCAAGAGAAAATTAAGATTTGTATTCTGCCTAGTGTGTATGTATGTATGTGCTGTGTGTGATGTTCATGTGTGTTTATGTGGTGTGTGTATATATTTTGTGTGTTTATGTATGTAGTGTGTATGTATATGTGTGTATGTATGTATGTGGTGTATGTGCCTGTATGTGATGTGTGTGTGTGTATGTGATGTGTGTGACATATGTGTGTGTGTGGTGTAATTATGTGTGTGTCTGTGATGTGTTTTATGTATGTGATGTGTATGTCTTTAGGTGTGATGTGTATTTATGTGTATATGTGTGTGATGTATGTAAGCATTCACAAAGCAAAAAAATGGTATTGCACACTACATGTGCACAGGGGCGCCTTAGAGTTCACTGCCCAGGCGCTCCAAAAATGTAAATCTGTCCCTGCCTGCTCCTGCCATTACACATCATTTCTTCACTGTATTTATCCATTGTTTGTGTGTCTGGCACAAAGAGAGGGTAGAGCACAGTCATAATGCTGGTGGTATAGCAGTATTTGACACTTGTGCTTATAAAAATGTTCAGGTAAGAATGGTAACAGCTGGTACTAGCTGGCGATGAGCTGAGTATGATTATCTACAGAATCCAGATGGATTTCTGGATACAAATCATGTGACAATCAAAACTCCATGTAGCTATCTGTCCCTTAGTGGAGCCATGTGAACATCAAGATGACAGGGCCACATGAGCATCAATGACATAAAATTAAATGGATTCAGAATGAAGCTCTCCTACAGTTAAAACCACAAAGACTGTTTCTTCTGTGAGCATATGGGTGTCACGGGGCTACATAAATTGAGTCAGTTTCCAGCAAATATAGTCCCAAGGAGAAACTCCAATTGCACTCTTGAAAGGATCATTTGGATATCCCCAATTGATTGGCTCTTCAGAAGGTTTTAGATCTTCTTTCTTTAATTAGGGGACAAGAGAAGCATACTTCATAGTAGAGACTATTCAGGTTTGTTCCCAAACCTTAGACCAGAGGTACCCAAAACTGTAGTACATCGACCACCTGTGGCCCTTGACAGTGACAGAGCAAAAAAAAAGTTTGGGCCACCCTTGGGATGTTGTAAAAATGTTTTGCACTGGGCCCTGTACTCAGTGCTACTACTGCCTGTCCGAAGCTCCTCTTTCTGCAGCAGAGCTCCAGGGCACGCACACTCCACTTTTCTGCAACATCCTCTATGAATATATATACACATATATACACATATATAAACATCACCCACACACAGCACCCACTCCTCTTAGCATCCATCCCTACATAGCAACCAATTCTTGTCAGCAGCCATCCCCTCTTAGGATTCATCCCTCTGAGCACCCACCTCACATAGCACCTATCCCTATCTCCTTTGTTCTTCTCTCACATAACCCATCCCCTTGTAATTTGCTGCCACTTTGCAGCCCTTGCTCTCTTACCTTCTTCCCTGACACACATCCCCAGCATTCTGAACTGCTCCACACTGTCACCACTTAAAGATTCAATAGAAATGTTCTTTTCTAAACATGCACACACAAATTTCAAGCTGGGGGGTGGTCAAAGAGCACAGGGTGGTCCCAGTCAAGAGGGGTCCCAGGTTCACTGCACCACCGGCACCACTGGTAGATCCACCACTGGCCCTTGAGCTTCATTTCAACAGCAGAACAGGAATAAAAAATATGAAAGTAAATTAGAAAAAAGCATAAAAAGCAGTACATAAGCACATTTGATTTCATGAGTTATTAGTGCACAGGCTATATTCTAAAGTTGCAGAGTACAGCACACTTTTTATTAGACAAAAACAAACATGAGGTGGTTCCACCAAGACTCTAGTCAACTTTTAAGTGATCCATCAAAATAAAAGTTTGGGAACCACTGTTCCAGTCATGTTGAATACAGAGTGAGATTAGTAAATGTAAGAAGGTGGGTATATCTCTGTAAGAAAACTAATCTTGAAGCTTGTCAGAGAGGCCAACCAGGAATTCTGTAGATAGATCAGCCTCATTCCAGTCATTCTCAGTGGTAACACTGGCACGGGCCATTGGCAGGTCTTTACAGTATGAAATTGGCACAGGCATCGATGTGTTGGCACATGTGTTATTGTATCTTAACATGCTTCTGGGAAATGTTGGCTTATCTTAAAAAAGTGCTGCTGATCTGTGCATGTCCATCAGTGAATCAAATCTTATGCCAATATGTTTTTATGGGGTAGGTTACAACATGTTTTAATAGTTTTTTTGCGAGGTCGTAATGTGTGGTAAGGTGTCTCGTATTTTATTTGCGTTAATACATAAAGTTTGCGAGGTTAGCAGTTGCTGGCAAGGACCGCCTTTGGCGCTCCTTGCCAGCAACTGCGACCCTCGTAAATTTTGTGAGAGTCGCGTGGGTCTCAGTTGCTGGCAAGGAGCGCCCTCGCTCACAACTATATATATAATAACAAAACATGTGATTATTATCCTATAGCTATAAATAAAATACAGAGTATAGAACCATAAAATATGGCAAGAAAAAATGTCAAAAAGGAAAAAACCTATAACTAATCTATGTGGTGGTACTAGAGCCCACAACTAACTCCCAAACAGCAAAAACTACACCAACTATACTGACCCTAATACAAACACTGATGTCCCTGAATCTCTAAACTGGTGTGATGGTACAGGGGATCCAACACTTACCCCCCTGAGATTCTAGCTAGCTATACAGAGCAAGCTAACTAGAGATCCCACCCTGACTAAGCAAAGTAAAATGTAAATACATACAACATCCAGTAAACAGGAGACAAAAAATGGAGGGTGCTTCCCTGCAAACACGGGCTTCGCAAATGGCCGTGACATCATCACCAGGGGACCAACTCCAGCCAACACGCACGTTTCGCGTAGCCGTTCCTTCCTGGTCCCAGCCTTAATAAATTTCATGGGCCTGTATATAAGTGTCTTAATTATGTTTATGTCACTCTAGAATTCAACCACTTACATTGTATCTTTAACACTTGGGCCCCTATTCAAATTGAGCAAATGTTAGTTACTAGAGCCTGTAATGTAGCCCATAAACTAATTTGCTATTCAATCAGCGTCTTTTAGCTACCCACAAATGATTTGTGGGTTACAGGCTGAAAATCACAGGAGTTGTTAAAATCATAACTCTGACCCATCTAAGTCTTTGATCTTTCAAGCCTGTGAATGTTACAATCACAAATTGCTATTCAATTGCTACAATTCCTCAAACCCGCAAATGTTTTCACACCTATAAACGGCACATGTAGAAGAAAATCCTACAAGTACCAGATAGGACTCGCAAAGGGGTTAAACACCTGTTCGTAGCACTGTAAATGCAAATAAAAAAATCAATACTGCACTTTAAAAGACCGGGGAAAGTGATATAAGACATTATAGTTAATTGCACAAGTCTCAAGCTCGCAAATCTGCAATCAGAATTTTTTTTTTTTACGTTTTCTTTTCATGTTATATCGATCCCAGGAATCAAGGAGTTGATACATATCAGGCCACCCACATGGACTAAAACATTTTCTTCATTTATTTTTATTATTTTGTACATAGCGGGATTGCGAGTCCGATCGCATTTCAGACTTCTAAATGCTAATTGATCGACGTTTAACCTCCATGTTTTAATGATGTCATGATGATGGTCTCGTTCACTATAGTGGTAGTTACGGCCTTGCTTATTTGATCATGATCACGCTCTGAAATGCTACCTACGATTGCATGGTTTACGGTTTTGGCTTTCGGCCCTTAAAATTGCGGGCTTGTTCAACTGAATTGCTCTGTAACTGTAACCAATTTTCAAGCATTCAGACTTACGGCCTGTATAACGTAAACTGCGGTCTTGCAATTGAATAGGGGCCATAGATATGGGGCTTGGTGCATTGTGGGTTTAGGTCTTATGTGGACAGATTGAGGTGTTGATGAGTATATGACAGTAAGTTGTTTTTCTTTTAGAAACAAATTATGGATGCATCCTGCAGAGGCATTACAATATTTTTTAAAGATAATTCTCTTGATATAAATGTTGGGGGTTAGTGAAATATGTACACCCAAATACTCTAGACTATTAATCAGCTACTAGGGGTTAGTCACCAGCAGTCATAAGTAGTTTGAGAAGAGTGCCATTTTATATTTTTGGGTCAATATAGGGATTCCATGGTCTGGTAGACCTTGCAATGTTTCCCCAGGGTTCGGATAAGACTGACATTCAAAGTAATTGAGCCTATACAATGTTGGTACAATGTTTAGGAAGTCCTGACCTATAGCAAAAAGCCTCAGTGCCTTCAATGTAAAGGACCAACTGATGTAGTTGAAGACTTTTTCAGCATCGGTAGAGAATAGGGCCATCAGTATTATGGTTTCCTTGGCATATGTCATTATGTTTTCTACCTTCCTAAATTAACCTGGACTAATTTTAAAATCCTTTAACATGATGATAGAATATGCATTGTTCCAGATTTGTCTTTTTCTGCACCAGTTTGAATACAGTGCATCTAATTTGTGTACATTTCTTTCTGTGACCAAAATACACCTACGTTTCGAAACTCCTTGTCTCCACATCCTTCTGCATACACCGTCATCATCACACTTCTCATTCCTGTTTCTCAGCATATTCATTATTGTTGTTTGTATTCTTAAACTTCATCCCTATAATACACTCCATTCCTTATCCTAATTTGTTCCTGATTATTAATCCAGTCCTTGTGTCTTTCTCACACCTTGCTCTCCCTAATTCTCTTCTTCTCCTCTTTCTTCCTGAGCAAATATTTAATTGACCAACATTAGAAGACTAAAATACTGACTAGAACCACACTCTAAACCAGTGATACTCAATAGCCAATACAGGAACCATGCACCATTAGACATTGGGGCACATGAACTAAAGAGTGAAGTGATGGAGAGATTGATGGATCGTGGAGATGTCAAATCTTAATACACAAGATAACAAAGTAAAATGTTTTTGTGGCAGTTCCAAAATCTCTCCTACGCATATCCTCTTATCTGCCAGGAATACTGTGATGAAAAACATGCACATAGAATGCCTTCAGCATGGCAATATTATTAATACACATTGAATGGACTATTCCAATAAAAATATCATGTGTCGCAGTTATAGATAAATTATTGAAGTGGCATGTAATTAAAATAAATGTTTACACTGGGTCAAAATTCCGTTAATATCTGAAATACTATCACTGTAGATATGAAGAACTGGTCCATGTTTTTTAGTTCGTCTACTGAAAATATTGAGAACCACTTGTCTAAACAGCTTTGCTCTGTTTTACAGTGGCAAATACATATATATATATATATACACATGTGTGTGGTGTGTGTAATCCTCCTGAGTGCTCCTCTCCCCTGCCTGTCTTCTCTCTCCGTTAAATGGTTCCTTTCCCCACTGCGGGAATGGAAGTGATTTGTGCTGGGACTCTCCATTCATATTTCATGTTTTCCCTGCAGCTCAGCTGTTTACTGAGCTCAGCGGCTGCTTTGATGGAAATTGGCAGAGACATAGACCAGCTAAAAGTAAATCAGGGGCTGTAAGATAGTGAGTCCAACTGCTTGGTTTAGATGTACTGGAGCAGGCAGTGTATAGTCCCTTTGTGTGTGAGCATGCAATTTGTGTTGTGTAGTGTATAATGGGTGACTATGTATTTGTGCAGAGTTTGTATAATATGTGCTTGTGATTCTATGCATTATATGTTTCAGTTTTGCATAAAGTATGTGTTGATGCACTCAGTGCATAGTGTGTATGTGTGGTATGTATGTATGTGTGTGTACGGTTTATAGTGTCAGTTGTATGTTGTCTGGCAATGCAGTTTAGTGAAAGCATGCTGATTTAACATGTGCGCATTCACTGTGTAATTTGTGCATAAAAATGCGGTGCATAATACATGTGTATATGGAACTGGCCATTGGCAATTGCGCTCTAGGCCAGTGATTTTTTTGCCTGTGAGCACCATGCATGTAGGAGCCAAAGAAAATCTGGGGGGATACCGAATGTAACGGAACCCATCACTGTTTTACCCTGTTTTATGATTATTATGGTTAAAATATGATCCTACTATATGTATGTTGGTTTATGCTCTGCAGAATATTAGCCAGACTATTGCAGGCCTTGGCTAATAGATAATCCTGTTACAGATAAAGGAAGTCTATTGTATACAGTGTTTTCATTCTCAGATAAGAACAAAGAAGTGTAATTGAATCAATGTCTGATTGTATCAAAGTTGCCAGGGAGCCTCGGGGAGGTGTGACCATACCTATTGTTCTCTTTATGTGTATTTGTGTGGCCAACTATGGGGGATGTGGATTGCCTGTGGGAAGAGATGTGTATAAATATTTCTGCAGATAACAAAATAAAGTCAGTATTCATTTGACTCCCAAATTGTGTGTCGTCCAAATTGAGAGGTCGGGAATGGTGAAACTGTAGTGCTTCTTGGATACCAGCGGAGATATTGGACTGGGTGTTCCAGCTCCGTTACACCGAATATAGTATAAAAATACAACACACACAATGAAAAATCTAGGGGGGTATTTTTCCCCCTCGCCCCCCCCCCCCCCCCTCATTTTCTACACCCATGCAAAAAAAGAATAGTTCGGCCACTGATTAAAGATATGTTCTTGCCCCAATCTAAAAATTGCAAGTGTGTGATGAGGAATGCTGTGTATTTAGTTTGTTTGAGCATGCATAATATAATTTATGCTGTTTATGACTTTTCTATGACTCTTCAGTGTTTATGTGTGTAATGTCTATATTGTGTATGAGTGCCTGAGCATGCAGTGCTAATTGTGTGCATATTATGTACATGAACAACTAGTGCTTAATGTGCATATGAAAAAGATTAAAAAAGAATGCAATGTAATGCAGTCACATTTATCGATTAATTAAAGTATGTTAGAGATCTCAAAGTTTGCATGGAGTCTGTAATCAAACAGATGAATTTGTTAATTGGAAAGAACTGATTTGTTATCTATCTGGAGTTGTTAGATCCACCACTGCATGACCCAAGCATGATCCATTTAGGCTTATATAAAAATGATTGACACCACACCGATTTTTTGGGAGAAAACACGGGCCACAGCTTTATTATAAATTAACCATTTTAACATAACTTAAAACCTGTATATATTATACATATTAACATATTAACATAAAAGGGGAGGAGCCCTGCCACGGACAGTGACCTCACGCCTTGGGCCCTGCCCAAAGCCCCAATGCTTATATTAAGCATGCCCTGTGAGGTAGGGCCACGTCCACTTAGGCCAGTGGGCCGGGCAACTCACCTCCCGCCTAGCCAACAATACATCATAATATTTATTTTTTTCTTGCATAACAATACCATAACAACTTTTTACATACAATTAAATTAGGATGGGAGGGAGGGATTTTCCACGGAGACCGCGCCAAACTGACACCCGGCGCGCGAATGCGGCGGAAGTCCCGCCCCCGATGCTTCTGATTGGCTGATGCAGCCTTACAGGCTCCGCTGGGTCACACAACGCTGCGGGCTGACCCAGGGAGCCTGTGCAGCCTCCGCATCATCAGAAATACAGGTGCAAGTAACCTGTTAATACAATTTTGTTATGTTTTAGTGACATGATTCACTTCATTAGATGTTCAAATACATATGACCATACGGTGCATGGGTTGCAACCTTTAAGATTAAATAGCCAATTTAAGTCAAACTTTTGAGCAAATAAAAAGATTTAAAAAAAAGAGCTGTTGCAATGACACAGGAACTGGGAACTGTAGCTTGAAGGCTCTTTCCTGGTGTTGTCAGAAATGGATTGGAAAATTAACTTCACTTTTACAGTAAGAGTGACCTGCAGTCTTGTTAATCCACCAGAACCATCTAGAAGAGGGTGTCTAAAATTTAGGATTGATTTAAAAAATGGATAGCTACAAGATCATTTTGCCCACGTAAGGTCATATTTGCAGTGACTATGTCCTATTGCTGTGATACCCAACCCTCATTTTAAGGACCTCTTAGGTCATGATTAAGGTCTAACACTTTAATTACAACGCAAATTATATTCAACAGACTGTGGAGCCTCTTTTTGCCTAAACCGCATTCACATTATGTTAAGCCTAAATCATGGCCTCTCTGATGGCTTTGAGTAGAGGGTTGGGCATCAATGCTCTATTGTATGTATTGTATTTTTTGTAATTGTCCTTGGCTTATAACCCAGTCTACCCCATCCAGAACCGATTCCCCTGACCTTCTGCTTGTCTTATTTCTCCAGTTTGCTGCCATCCCCACCGTCTGCCAGTGACCATGACCTTAACTTCTGCAGTTGGACATCAGCTATTATACGATGGAAGGTCTCATCTATTTACCTCTGTTTCTTGGGTCCTAGTTTTGATTAGCAACAACGTTAACCAAAGTACATTATATATTAGGGAGGGGTTCATGAAAGAAAACTCTGTTCTGTTATTTATAACATTAAGAAGGAGGAGAAGAGAAGGCACCCAAGCCCCTGGTGCAGACCCAAAGGTTTTTCTTTAGATTTATACAAGTCACTGGATTTTGATGTGACTCTCATCTGAGCAGCCCTCAGACAATATGAGGTGTGAATACCACATGGAAATCATTTCAACCTTTATTTGATAACATCCAACTGCTCGACTCTTCTACTGGCTTTACTTGTCACTGGAGGTCTCGTAGGTACACTTTTGAGTTGTTGGTATATTATCAGCCACATTAAAATCGAAGCTTGTATGTGCAACATGAGACCAGCAATAGCTGTGAGCTTGAAGAGTTGCGGATTTACGGTGCTATTAAAATAGAACATGTTGCAAGCTACGCGCTTGAGCGGCAAACCAGTAAACCATTTTCCGCTTGTTTGATGTGCGGCCGTGAACATGATCAATTAGTCTAAATCATAGTAACGAGGTTGGATGTAGCCAATGGAAACTGGGATCGTTAGAATTATGTCACTGTAAAATGGGGGTGGGATTTTCAAAGTGTTACGGGGTTCAATTACGATCGGACCCACATTCCAGATGTGATGCAATATTGATAAAGCCGTAAATATGATATTCTATCACATGCAAGTTACAGTATATGTATTAACATTGATTTCCCGGATCAATATAACACAAAAATTAAACATGAAATAAAGTATTTTTCGGGGCCGATTTGCGAGCTTGAGAATGTTGTGCTAATAATTCTAAGACCTAACATCACTTTCCCTGTTAATAAATGTACAGTAGTGTGGTGATATTTAAAGTGCTATGGATTGGCCTTTATCCCCCTTGTGGGTCCTCTCTAGCACTCGTTGGCTTCTTGGCTCCATTTGTGAGTTACGAGTTTGAACGTCAGTGATCTTGATGCAATTTAATAGCTGAATTGGAAACATAGCGGTTATTGGCTTGAGAGAACAAAGGATTTGCGGCCGTGAAGTTCCATGTTCCACGTCCCGTAGGTTTTTTTGGGGCCTTTTTCACACCTAGCCGCAAGTTGTCTATGGGTAGCGTTAAGAGGCCAATTTAATAGACTTAAGTCTTGCAAGCTATTTATGGGCTACGTTTTAACACATAGAGGCAATTTAATGGGGCTGTATGTATGTATTATTAAATTAGTACCGTTGAATGTACAGTTTAAACAACAAACCTCTGGTCCAATATATCGATTGTGTAAGATGCAGTGGTGGTGTGGTAATGGGAACTTAAAAGTGGTGAACTGTAAAAATTCCACTCAAGACTATATATCTATATATCTCAAATAAATATAAGATCGTTATTTATAAAAAGTTTAAAACATATGTATATATATATATATATATATATATATATAATGAGGACAAATATAGGTATGAATACTTAAACGCGTTTCGCCGCTGATTTCAAACATGTTAATTTAAGTGCATGGCAGATAATTTGGGACTTTACAGAAAGAGTAATTTATAACTACTTATGGATAGAGTAAATTATAAGTGTTTATGATTATTCTGAAGCTGCAAGGGAAATTCTTTACTTGTGCTTTTGCTATGGCCTGTTAAATGAACACAATGGAGAAAGCCTTGGTCACTTATTATAAATCCAGTCTACTGTGAATTAGTAGCACTGTTTTAAAGGCCCAATTGACTAAGGAAGCACAGCTAACTCATTTACGATCCACTTAAAAAAAATAACTTTATTCTAACACGGTTGAATTAATTAGTTTAGGGTTGGATACAAACAAACACTGCTGTGCCATTAGAGCCAGAGATCTGTGCACAGTTATAAGTGCAGTATATGTCAAAATGAATATATATATTAATATAATCCTTTAGTAATATTTAGGCTGTGTGCGTTAGTTTCCCTTACAGATATCACCAGTCTTCTCTGGGTGGGGTTTTGTTGAAAAAAAGATGATATTGTACCTGCAATGTAATGCAACTATATAAATACTATAAATCATTTCACACCAATAATAGTAAAATAAAAACAATAGCAAACATACAACAAGTCTGTTAAATGTATCTGTCAGGTAAATGCAATTTAGGCTATGTATGACTGTAAAATTGTGTTAAGGAATTGGTGGAAAGGCTAAAAAGGTCCTATTTTAGGGACTAAATGTTTTTATTACAATTAATATATTCTTCTTGTTCTTACTCCATTGATGAGTATGAGATCTCAGTGCAGTGATGTATTATAATATATAATAAATATAGATTGATGAAGTATTGCATGCAGCACCATCTCATTAGCACTTAGCTCTGCTGACAATGGTCATTTTTCTCATTAATATTCTCTAGTTATCTATCTGGATCCCGAATCATAGTTCACGCCACAAAATTGCAGATATTTGTGATTTGCTTGAAACGTTGCAAAAAAAAATAAAAAATATATGAGAAAAAGGCAAAATAGGTTTCTAATTAGTTGAAATCTATCTTCGAAGCCTACACTTCTAATATTCTCTACTGAAACCTCTCACAGGAGGAGATCAATGAAAAATACATAGAAACACAGAATTTAAGGTCAGTACTGATTGGCTAATCTAATCTGCCTAGTCACTTAACCCTTCTTTGCCAGCAACCAAAGGGTAAAGCTGTAAGTCAGAAATCTGAAAATAGACTAATGCATTTGAGCAATGAGGGCAAAATATTATACTCTATCTTGTAAGGTTGAATATTGTCAGAAATGATTTAGCAGAGGTGCAAAGAATAAGATAAGTAGTGTTAGGGGGAGAGGTGGAGGAATAAAGTCACAGATTAGAAGGAGCAGTGAGAGGAAAGGGGGGTGGTGGGTAGAAAGGATTTGAAAAGGGAAGGAGGGGCAAGGATGGAGAGAGAGAGAGAGCGAGAGACGGAGAGAATCGAAAAGGCGAAGACATCTATAAAGGATGGGGGGAACCTCTCTATTGGTGACTGACAGAGAGGTGATCCAGGAGCTTTACTGTCATTAAACATTCCTGAGAGCATCAGACAGCGAGAGAAAGAGACTGAGAAGGGAACGGCTGGTAGGATCAGACTGCGGGGAATGATGCCGTTGCTGCTGTGGTATCCTTTGACAGAACATTAGGAGGTGGATAGCGACACAGAGAGAGGAAGGAGATGCAGACAGCGCTGTATGTGTACATGAAAGAGGGGGGAGGCTGCAGACCCTTTGCACAAACAAATATGCTCATACAGGTAGAGGTATTAATAGTCAAGCCAATGACACCCCATAAAATGCAGGGATTATATTGCAGGGTCTGTATTTGTGGCCAATACATTTTGCATACTATAGATAAATTAAATTGTTGGCAATGGCCAACTGGTAAAGGATATATTTTACCAATATGCCTCTTGCTGTCAACTTTGCACCTTTCTGGGTTAATCTCTTGAACATATATATGACATGCAGGAATGGTTTTCTGCTCCTTTTTCTGGCAAGAAGTGATGGGCTAAGGTCTATTGCTGATTGCGTTAAATGCCACCAACCTCTGCATCATGCCCCTGTCTGCATAGAACTGTTACAGACTCCAGCATCTGATAAAGTCATCTGCAGATATTGTTAGGGACAGACGTCATATCTCATGTTCCTCTGAACTGTTGGGTATGACGCCCCACTTTGCTAGTTCACCCTCTCCCCCACTACAGACAATAACCCCCAGTGGATGTGACCTCTGTGCCAGAGTGTAGATATTTCCTGGCACCAATACATTATTGGTGCCAACTGAGTGATTCAGGAGCCATCGTGGGATGGTTAGGATTCAGAGAGTGTCTGGGTGACCTCATGTCTGGGCCACTGATATCTGTGTATAAGGACGGAGTGAAAATATATATTTCTGATGTTTGTTTTTTGTGAGGAGGTGACATTTTTATGTTTCTGATATCTACATATAAGGAGGAGGTGATCGATATATATCCTAGTGTCCTCTTAGTTATATGTCCTAGTGTCTGTGTATAAGGAAGAGGTGTCTGTCTCCTTGATGTCTCCCTAATATCTTTATATTACTGAGAGGTATATTCCCTTGTCTCTGGACGTTCCCTTATATCTGTTTATTAGGAGGTGAGAGATATGTGCCATGATATTTGTGTAGGAGGTAACATTCATGTGACCACTGTGTATTGGTTTAGGAAGAAGTTAGACATTTGTTATTCTTGATATCCGTGTATTAGATTAATATAACAATTATTTAAGAAGATGAGTTTCCCTGATTTCTGGGAGCTGATATGTGAGTGCTTTAGTTGCTCTGTATATTATGGTATATATGCTATAGATACATTATCTTTGAATAGGAGTGTCAATAATGGTTGCATCTAGGTAGAAATGCATGCCTAAACATACTACGGGCGGCATGGAGTCGGGCAGAGGGCCATACCCAACTTTTGGGTTCCTCATCCTTGTCCTAATATTTATCTATTGGTTGTACGTTCGCCTTCAAGATATCTTTATATTAGATGGTGTTGTGTGTAATGTGATGTTTATTTTAGGAAGAGTTAATAGTTATATGTCTACTAGCAGGGATGAGTAGTATGTCCCTATGTGTATATTTGTTAGCAGGTGAGTGTTATGTATCCTGTGTATTTAGAGAATGTGAAAGCCAATATTTCTCTATGTGTAATAAAAGTTGGTAATTCTATTAGGAGAAGGTCTTGATGTTAGCATTAGGAAGAAGTGACAGGTATATATCTAGATACTTGTGCATTATGAGGAAATGATCGTTATGTATTAAAATGAAGGTTTACGTGTTTATGATATAGGTATGACTTTATACATATATCGATTTTTCAACTGGAACATAATTAATGATAGTTAATATCAAATGATAACCAAACTCCTGTAGTACAGGATGGAACTGATCATTTCTTCCTTCTTACAATGCACCCTCGAGTCTCTCCGGTTTTCTTCACACATCACTTCTCGCTGCTCTTTCTCTGCCTGGCATTTTGGCGCCTTACAACCTGTGTTAAAACACAAACACTATTAGCAGCGTATGTGTCTATCTGGTATATAGAGATCTGATGTATAGAGCATTACAAATATGCCTACGTTTGTCAATCAGTGTCTCAGGAGGTATACCTGTGATCTTGTGTATCAGTTTGTATGTGAGAGCGTATATTGAGGATGGTCATTGAAGTAGGAGATAGGAAGTGAACATTACCAAAACAATTCTCCCATAAAAGCAACCTCATTGCTATCTTGAGATATATATACATATGTAGTGAATACATAGTGCATTTGTGTTCACATTTAAATGTCTAAAAATAAGTTAAAAAAAAATTTCCTGCCCAGAATTCCAAGAAATACAGTTATTGCAGTGCATTCTGGGAACCTGGGCAGGGAACAAAATACCAAAATAGAGATGCTCAGTCAGAGAACGAACTAACCTTTAATAGGTTAGTTCTATGGACATGATAACTTACTCTGAGAGCAACTTCTTTTAGCCACTTGTGCCCTTCACAGGGAGAAATATCCTGTAGTATATCAGTCTGGTCTCACTCAAAAGAGTGACCCAGCCCCGAAATACCAGGCAATCCTACCCTGAACAGGAGAAGCAGGAAACCCCAGACATACGTTTCGGCCTTCATTGGGCCAGTGAGGTGTAGCTGATATCTCCCTAAGGTGCAGTGAGAAAGGGCTCCACTTCTGGAGTACCCTATCGCCCTTAGGGAGACTAATCTCTGGAACAGGAACAAGCAAATGAGCCCACCATGCAGTTATACATGGCTCATTTTAGGCATATCCTTGCTATAAAGTATACCATAGTAGGCCATATATATTTATATATATATATATATATATATATATATATATATATATATATATATATATGTGTGTTTATTTGCATATCTTAAAAAAACCTGTTTACAGAATTCAGAGAAATGCAGTTATAACACTGCATTCTGGGAAGCTGAGCGGGGAGATACAAATGAGCCCACAAATGCCTCGCTCTTCAATCCATAAACCATTTCAAATATATATATATATATATATATATATATAGTTACCTAGTAATTGAGGATGGAAAAAGACTTTAGTCCATCAAGTTACAACCTTTTTAGATCTATCTGATATGCAGTAGGCGGATTAGTTGTTCATTGATCCAGAGGAAGGATATATCTGTTTTATATTTACCTAGATTGTATGTTTAAAGGCACCACGCTTGCAAGTAGAGTGTTCACATGGCAACCACTAGCCAGCTAATTCTCACATGCTTTTACCACCTCTAAAATATTTCTCAACTATTTACAGTGCAGACTCCACATTAATATTTATTAGAGACCATACGTTGTCTTGAACTTCCATAACTGTGCTCACTATTGGTAATGTATGTCTAGTGGTGTTATATTAATATAGAACAGCACAGCTGGAGCCCATTTTATCAGTAAACCAGATAAACAGTCTTTGTTTTCCATAGAATTAAGCATATTGTATAGAACAGTAGATGAATGCATCAACAATCTGTTAGCGTAGCCAGAATATGGAATCAATTGGTGGTTGTTGACATGTACATCTTATTGCTAATACCAATAGTTCTCAGCTTCACCTCTCTCAGTTTAATATGGATGGCCTACGACATTTCTCGCAAACATACAACACATTATATTCATTGTGGAAATCGTTTGACTTCCTTGGAGTGTTTTTTTTCCCAACCATTCCAGCCATGGAACACCAAACTTTTAATGGAACCTCTGGATTCCAAAATGGCGCATGTGCTAAGAATAAGCTAAGAATCAAAAAAATTATCTTGGTTTACTGTAATAAAAGATATATTTTTTTGTAAATAACAATTGATTAATACTTATTATTACATATAACTTCAAATTATACCATATTTGGAACCTCTGCCATGTCACTTTAAAAAGGACATCTGAAGTCTCATATTTATATTGTGCTTTCCCGAGGAACTTTACTTGGTCACTGAAAATGTTTTAAAGTATAAAAATTGCGAATAACAGCATTTGATATTTTTATTTGACCTTTACTAAATAATAACAATTTTTATACAAAATATTACTAGGAAAATCAAAAGTCTGCATCTTATTTATTGCAAAAAAGGTTACATACTGTAAGTATGCTTATTACCTTTTCTAAAACCCACTACAATTTTGCTTTCCCTAACTTGATTAGTCACCAGTCAAAAACCTTGGATGCTGATACTATCTCCATTAAGTTTTATATTAAAGGACCATTGAAGGTCCTGTAATCATGGGACTTAAGTGGTCCGTGAAAACACTGCAATGCTTATATTGTGATAAATTGCAGTAGGTGAAAATTCACAGAACAGTATATATATATATATATATATATATATATACTAGCGACTTGCCCGTCAAAAATGATGGCAATAAAAAGTGAAGCCTGACAATGCTGTTTGCCACACAATGGGAGCTTCTCCCCCTCTACTTTACTGGCCTCGTGATGAGCGCCTTTGGCGCTCATCATGGGCCTCACAATAAGAACCTTTGGCGCTCATCACAGGCCTCGCAATGAGCACCTTCGGCGCCTATTGCGAGCTTCCACTCCACCTCTCCCACCGTCTACTTTACTGGCCTTTGGAGCTTATTGTGAGTCTCTCCCCCTGTCTACTCTCCTTGTGTCTCATTTCCCCCTCCTCTCCCTCCCTTCCCCCATTGTGTTTTACCCCCCCTCTCCCTCCCGTGTCTCTAACCCCCTCCCCTGTGTCTCTTTCCTTCCTGTGTCTCTCCCCCCCTCTCCCTCCCATGCATCTCTTCCTCCTCCCCTGTGTCTATTCCCCCCTCTCCCTACCATGCGTCTCTTTCCCCCTCCCCTGTGTCTCTTTCCCCCCTGTCCCCCCTCCTCCTGTGTCCGTTTCCCCGTTCCTCATGTCTCTTCCCCCCCATTTCCCCTCCCCTGTGTATCTTCCCCGCTCCTCTCGCTCCCCTGTGTCTCTTCCCCCTCCTCTCCCTCCCGTGTGTCTCTTTCCCGCCTCCTCTCACTCCCCTGTGCCTCTTTCCCTCCTGTGTCTCTTCCCCACCTCTCCCTTCTGTGTCTCTTTTCACCTCCTTTGTGTCTCTTTCCCCCCTCTCCCCCTCTTCCCCCTTTTGTCTCTTTCCCCCCTCTCCAACTGTGTCTCTCCCCCCCGTGTCTCTTTCCCCTCCTCTCCCCCTGTGTCTCTTCCCCCCTGTGTCTCTTTCCCCCTCCCCCCGTGTCTCTTCCCCCTCTGTGTCTCTTCCCCCCCCTCTCCCCGTGTCTCTTTCCCCCCTCACCCCCCTGTGTCTCTTTTCCCCCTCTCCCCGTGTCTCTTTCCCCCCTCTCCCTCCCATACATCTCTTTCCCCCTCCCGTGTCTCTTTCTCCCCCTCTCCCTCTGTGTCTCTTTCCCCCCCTCTCGCTCTGTGTCTCTTCTCCCCTCTCCCTCTGTGTCTCTCCCCCCCCTCTGTGTCTCTTCTCCCGCCTCCTCTCACTCCCCTGTGCCTCTTTCCCTCCTGTGTCTCTTCCCCACCTCTCCCTTCTGTGTCTCTTTTCACCTCCCCTGTGTCTCTTTCCCCCCTCTCCCCCTCTTCCCCCTTTTGTCTCTTTCCCCCCTCTCCAACTGTGTCTCTCCCCCCTGTGTCTCTTCCCCCTGTTTCTCTTTCCCCCTCCCCCCGTGTCTCTTCCCCCTCTGTGTCTCTTTCCCCCCCTCTCCCCGTGTCTCTTTCCCCCCCTCACCCCCCTGTGTCTCTTTTCCCCCTCTCCCCGTGTCTCTTTCCCCCCTCTCCCTCCCATGCGTATCTCTCCCCCTCCCCTGTGTCTCTTTCCCCCCCTCTCCCTCTGTGTCTCTTCTCCCCTCTCCCTCTGTGTCTCTCCCCCCCCCCTCCCTCTGTGTCTCTTCCCCCCTCTCCCTCTGTGTCTCTTCCCTCCCATTATGCGCCGGGCATGCGCAATGTGCGGCTGATGCTGCGCTTTGCACATGCGCAGTTCACGCCGTGCTCTGCCCATGCTGCGCAATGCGATTGCGCGCTACCCGATCGTCTTTGCGATTGGATCATTGTCAAACTGCAATTCGTCGCAAAGCGTGATGGCGAATCGCAGTTTGACCATTATAATATGTGATATATATATATATATATATATATATATATATATATATATATATATATATATATAAATAAACAGTATCTAATAGACGGCCTTTAAAATTAAAAAAAAATTGCTGCTAGGCTTCTATATATAAATATATATCCTTAAATGTAAAATGGTGAATGAAATATATGTATACACTGGGTTTAGGTATATACATTAGGTGTGTGTCTGTAGCAATATAAATCTGGGAAAATTATAGAATAAAATAGGCCTTTTTGAATATCACATCATGTTAGATATCCTTATAATTGTCACATCATGACCAGAAAATACCCATTGCAAGGTTTAGGTTCTAGGTTTTCCAAGCAGTTTATGTTTTTTAACTTGAGCTCCTAGAGTTGGGTGAGTCTTTCCAGCACTAAGCTCTCTCCTGACTCATCCTGGACAAGAGGAACAGGACCATAACAGAAAAAACACTGCTAATTTCCCCTCAGGGGATGCAGTGGGTGTTATCAGCACACCTGCCCTGGCTCCGTGGGCAGAGGGTCAGTTATTTGCCACTTGACGCGAAGGAGTGGCAGCATGTCTTCATTTGGGAAACTGACCGAGTACTTCAGCCTGAGGAAGTCAGGAGAGGACATCCGGCCAGGACGGAGCACAGGGAGAAGGAGTGGAAGCTACTGCTGCACCATCACACAGTCCAGGTACAACATGCCAATGCCATTGCAAGTTATGTATACGTTGAATGCCATTTATCAATTTATGTAAATCTGGGCATTAATGGGACACAATCACAAGCAGAACGACTTTACAGAAATCAGTACACCATGCCCAACGATCGATGATGTCATCCTGTGGCTCAATATGCATCATAATCTCCCCAGCACTTGCTTGAGTGATATTTTTGGGGGAAGGTAATGCCTCTTTCATGATATAAGTGGGTGGACAAGAGCTGAAATGGCCATTTTATTATAATTTTAGCTTTTCTGGACTTCCCACGGGGAGAGGAGATGACGTCACATTAAATTACTTAACTTCATTTTGAAACTAAGTACATTTGGGACGTTTGCTAACATGGCTGAATGACTACTCATTTGTTTCTCGACAAAGCGGAGCATTTTGCCTAAATTCTGTTCAATTAAAAGTCCCAAGCCTGGATTCCAAATAAGATTTGAGGTTTTGACCGTTTTGACCTACTTTACCAAGTCTGACCATATTGCCATAACATGGCTCACGAAAAAGCCATCAAGTTAAAGACTAAGGGCCTCATTAAATTCCGAGCCCGCATTACGTCACTAAAACATAGAGGTTAAATTTCAATCACTTATGGTTTTGAAGTCCGAATAGCGATTGGGCCCGCATTCCGAAAAAATCAGTAAATATAATATTCTGGTAAATATTGAGTTCTATTATATGTATTAACCCACTGATTGCCGGGATCGATACAACGCGGAAATTAAACATGAACAAAAAATATTTGTATTTATTCTTTAACAGTGCTACGGAGAGGAGTTTAACCCCCTTGAAGGTCCTCTCTAGTATCCGTAGGTACCCGTAGATACAAGCAGTGGCCAGAACATACTATTACCTCCATTAGAATGTGCAAACGGAGGGTTTAAAGGGCCAGTACAAGCACTTTTTAAGTTAAATCTTTTTGTTTTTCATTCATTAACCTTGTACTGGGCCTTTAAATCCTCCGTTTGAAGCCAGGTATGGCACTTGTAATTGCAAAATTTGCTACATTTACAGAGTGATTCCATTGAATAAGCCCGCAGCTACCTGGCCGAAAAAGCCTAAACCGGAAACCATGCAATCATAAGTAGTATTTCAGAGCGTGATCATGATCAATTAAGCAAGGCTATAGCTACCGATTTAGAAACAGCCAATAGTAAATGAGAATGTCATCCTTATGTCAGTAAAACATGGAGGCTACACGTCAATCAATTAGCGTTTAGAGGTCCAATATGTGATATGTCCAGACTCGCAATCCGGCAATGTACAAAATAACGAAAAAGGAATGAAGGAAATGTTCTAGTCCATGTGGGTGGCCTGATATGTATTAATTCCTTGATTCCTGGGATCAATATAACATGAAAATAAAACGTAAAAAAAAAAATGATTGCAGATTTGTGAGCTTGTTGTGCAATTAATTCTGATGTCTTTCATCGCTTTCACCCGTATTTTAAAGTGCAGTATTGATTATTTATTTGAATTTACAATGCTATGATCAGGCGTTTAACCCCCTTGCGAGTCCTATCTGGTACTCGTAGGATTTTCTTCTATATTTGCCATTTACAGGTGTGAAAACATTTACGGTCTTGAGGAATTGTAGCAATTGAATAGTGATTTGCAATTGTAACATTTACGGGCTTGAAATATCAAAGGCTTAGATGGGTTGGAGCTACAATTTTAACCCCCCCCCCCCCCGCACCCACTGGAATTTTCAGCCTGTAACCCGCAGATCATTTACGGGTAGCTAAAAGATGCTAATTAAATAGCAAATTAGATTGCGGGCTACATTACGGGCTCCGGTAACCAACAATTGCTCAATTGAATAGGGGCCTATGGGTTTGATGGTTGTACTACTGCTAATTTTAAATGGATGGTGACTTACAGGTAAAGAGGAAAAAGATGGTTGAGATATAGAGTTACAACGGGAGAACTCAAATGCTCTGTAGGGTATTCAAGTTGGAGGGAATCAGGCACTGCTAAGGAACTTTGAAGCACTCACAGCCCTATTAAATTCCCCTAACGTGTAAAACCGTAGCCTGTAACGTAGCCCACAAGACTTACGGCTATTAAATTGGCTCCGTAAAGCAAGCCGCTGGCTGTGGGTTATGAGCGAAAAATGCCTACGGGGACTTCGTGCCCGGAAATCCTATGACCTGTCAAGCCCTTAACAGTTACGTTTCCAATTTCGCTATTAAATTGCAACAAATTCACTGGCATTCAAGTTCTTAACCCGCAAATGGAGCAAAAAAGCCTATGGGTACAAGAGAGGACCCGCTATTGGATTAAAGTCCTATCCGTAGCACTGTAAGTGCAAACATACCCACATTATTGTACTTATAATAAAAGGGAAAATGATGTTAGGTGTTAAAATGAATAGCACAACATTCTCAAGTTCACAAATCGGAAATATAAAATAGTTTATTTTCGGTTTAATTTCCGTGTTATATCGATCCCGGCAATCAATGTGTTAATACATATAATGGAACCAGCATGGACTAGAATATAATATTTACGGTATTATCAATATTGCATTATTTCTGGAATGTGGGTCCGATCGAAACTTGTAATTGGAGCCCGTAAGACTTTGAAATCCAACCTCCATTTTCCATTGACGTAATGATGACGATCTCTGTTGTCATTGGCGCCATCTAAACCAGTAAGCATGGGATTGATTAATTGAACATGTTCATGGCCGTGCATCCAAAGTGCGAAAAAATTGCGTCTCAAGCCCGTGACTTGCGCCCTGCTCAAATTTAATAGCTCTGTAACTTGACCAAAATTTCAAGCCCGCAGCTGTTGCAGCTCTCACGTTTCACTTAGGGGCTTGGAATTTAATAAGGTGGTTAGAAATGTTTAAAGAATAAGGATGTTTACTCATTTTGAAAGGCGTTTATTTTTTAGTATTACTTTTAGTAAGCACTTGCCAGACTAACTACAAGGAATACACCATAGTGAAAAGGGGTGGTTGAGGACCACAATTAAGGAGGCTGTTTCCCCCTGACTCTTCTTCAATATTAAACAGAGTCTTACAATTGAAGAAGTTGCCATTTAATGATGGCGTTGGCTGTATACATCCCCATACTGACCAGTTTGCCATTCCTGAAGGAAAGCTTCAAATATGTTTACTTCTTCAGAGCTTAATGCAAAAAAAAAAGCTGTCACCTGTATATCATGTCACTTATTAAAGTGTCACTATGCTGTCACAGTAAACAATCTGCTCTTAATACATTATGCATCCATGAAGTATATTAAAATGATGTTATTCTATAGCAGTGAATGTGACTATCATCAAAAATAATAATACACATCCTATAGACCATAAGTTTTATATGGAAGTTGATTCAAATCTGGATGACATTGCTATTGGAAGAAACGTCTTTAGATTATGTTTTCCTTAAAAATCTAGCCTTGATAATTGACACATTTTTTTAAAAAGTATTAAAAAATACTAATTAATAGATTTATTAAAGTGACATGGAACGTTTCTGGATTTTACCAGGAATATAATATACCTACTGTATGTATCTATTTACTTTTGTGTACTTTATTTTCTGAAGATCTGATTAAAATCTGTTTTTTTTTCCTGCCTAAATCCATTCAGTTTGTACCTGTCTGAGTCTGCCTTTGGTAGCTCATGCAACGCATTCATATAAAGAGCAGTGTTTCAAATTAGCCTGTCAATGATCTCTCTCAAGTAGCATGTTCCAGGATGTTGCTACTGATTGGTTACTATGAAACAGTGCAACTCCTGCAACATATAATAAGACATAAAGAGATTTGCATATAAGGGTTAGACACAGTGGTGTAGCTAGAGAATGGAGGGCCCTGGTGCAATAAAAACATTTTGCAACCCCCCCCCCCCCCCTCCCTGGGGCCTGCCAGAACCAAATTACTCAGTGCTCCTCCCCCAGACCCCTTGTCATAAAAGTTAACTTTCCAAAGACCCCTACCCATTGCTGCTCCACCCCCAACACCCTATTCCTATATATATATTATAAATATATATTTATACACATCACCCCCACACAGCACCCACCCCTCTTAACATCCATCCCCACCCAGCAGTCATCCCTCTCAGCACCCATCCCTATCAGTACCCACCTCACATAGTACCCATCCTTATCTACTTTCTTCCTCCCTCACAGAACTCTTCCCCCCTGTACTTTGCTGCGACTTTGCAGCCCTTGCTCCCTAACCTTCTTCCCTGTTACACACACACAGTGTGCTGAACTGCCCCACACTGCCACCTCTTCAGTAGAAATGCTCTTATATGAACAGGCACATACCAATTTCAGACCCCCAGGGGTGGGGGCTGCAGGCAAGAAGTCATTAGATTTTAAAAAGCAGTTGTGTATGGAGCTAACTGAATATGATAGGGGCAGACTTCATAATTATTATTATTATCATTATTATTAATATTATTATCCTTTATTTGTAATGCACCAACATATTCAGTAGAGCTATACAGGGTCATCATATGTTTAATATTGTATTGCAAATATGAAAACTTAACTTTTTCATAGTTTATTGATCAGTTCTTAAAAATTAACCTTGGCAATGCCCATTTGCCCTGCCATTACTGTAGACTTTTTTGTGCTGCTGTTTTTCATGAGTAACAAAAACTTTTTTGCCCTGAACAGCATATTTTATGCATAAATATATACATGTTTTTGTTGCAAAAGTTATTAATTTGTATTACTTTAACATAAAAAAATGTGACTCACTAAAATACATATGCAAACAACAGCAAAGAAAGGCTTGGATTGTAGATGAAGAATGAAAATGAGTCTTTTGTTGAACTAGAACTGTTCATTAAATAAATGACACAGCTCAGTAATAATGCCTTCAGTGAGCCTTTAATGGCCATAATATCATTTATAGAAGAGAAGGGAGAGGGCTGACTTGGTAGGAGCCTAAATCCACTATAATAGGTATAAGCATGTGAGTAACGCCTGTGTGGTGCGATCTGTGCAGGCGCTACTCACGTGCTACTAACTGTAATTTGCAGAGATCGATTAACTTTGTCACGCATGCATGGTAGTGACGTGTCTGTGCATGTGCGGTGATGGGCTCGGGGAGAGTGAGGGAGCGAGACAGAGAGGGAGGAAGGAAGAGTGAGAGGGAGGGAGTTAGAGTGAGGGAGAGAGGGGATGGAGAGGGGGGAGAGAGAGAGGGAGGGAGTTAGAGAGAGAGGGAGATAGGGAAGGGAGAAAGAGAGAGGGAGGAAGGGAGAAGGGGAGGGAGAGAGAGAGGGAGGAGGTGGGAGAGGGGATGGAGAGAGAGAGGGAGGGAGAGAAAGAGGGGTAGTAAGAGGGCAGGGGGAGAGAGAGGAGAGAGGGAGAAAGAGAGAAAGGGAGAGAGGGGGAAGAAGGGAGGGGGAGAGAGAGGGGGAGAGAGAGGGAGGAGGTGGGAGTGAGCAGGATGGAGAGAGAGAGGGAGGGAGAGAGAAAGGGCAGGGGGAGAGAGAGGGGAGGGAGGGAGAGAGGGAAAGAGAGGGGGAGGGAGAACGACAGGGGGAGAGGGAGGAGGTGGGAGAGAGGAGGGTGGCGAGAGGGAGAGAGAGGGGGGAGAGAGAGAGGCAGGGGGATAGATAGAGAGGGGAGGGAAGGAGGGAGAGGGTAGAGGGAGAGGCAGGGGGATAGAGAGAGAGATGAGGGAAGGAGGGAGAGGGGAGAGAGAGAGGAGGGAGAGAAAGAGAGAGAGAGAGACAGAGGGCACACAGAGAGAGACAGTACTGAGAGACAGAACAGACTATATGAAACCGTCATTTATGACGGGCAAGTTACTATTATATATAATAATGTTCAGCAAGGATGCACAATTCAAAGAATAGGATTACTAGAACAAGAAGATGATTTGAAGTTGGAGGGTAGACAATTATGGTTTAATTTGTGAAAAACGACTTCACAGTAAAAGAAAGAATTATCACTTTACAGCGAGGAAATACATTTGTATATAGAATGTTTTACCATGGTCATTATACATATATAATATATTTATCTCTAATAGGTCCCTGGATAGGAAGCTACAGAGACCTGTTCTGGGCAAGTCCCTGACTCTTCCCAGCATCCCTCAGTCCCCAGTGCTGACTAGAGTCCCACAGCTCCAGGAGGGAGTTTCAAGACTTCCACAAACCTGTTCTACTTCTTCAGACACTTTGATATCTTGCAAATTGCCCTCTGCAGGTATGTGATTAGACACCGTTAAATTGATAGACACCGAAATTGATATCTTCATCAGTAATGCATAATGCTGCGTTCTATGTATATTGTCAGTTTATTACCATTTATGCACATGTTCCCAGGAATCACACTACTATAATGCTGTATTTTCTGACATTTTCACTTGCAAAGACATATAATAAAACCCATTGATGTATTATGTTGTAATATTGTTTAGCTTCCTTCATTCCACCAAGCATCTTGAGATATTTTTTGATCATTTGGCAGCAGGTTACATCTTTGAAGTTGTATCTACCGTGAGCTCTAGTGTAGACTAAGATGGGGATAGGGCCTGGAGCAGAGCAGAGAACAGACTATAGCCTCAAAATACATGGTTATCACTAATATAGTATAGATTAGTACAGTATGTGTGTAACGCTCGCAAAATTAAGTGAAGGATTGAAGGAGATGGAGGGAGAGAGAAGGAGAGGAAGGGAGGAAGAGAAGGAGAGGGAGGGAGAGAGAAGGATGGAGGGGGGAGAGAGAGTGAGAAGGAGAGAGAGGGAGAGAGAGAGGAGAGGAAAAGAGAGAGAGGGATGGAAGCAGTGAAGGAGGGAGAGAGAGAGAAAGGTGGAGAGAAGGAGGAAGAGAGATAGGAAGGGAGATAGTGAGATGAAGGAAGTGAGAGGAGGAAGGAGGGAGAGAGGAAGAGAGAGAGAGGATGGAGAGAGAGGGATGGAAGGAGAGAAGGAGGGAGAGAGAGAGAGAAAGGAGGGAGAGAGAGAGTGGATGGGAAAGAGTGAGAGGAAGGAAGACAGAGGAGAGAGAGAGAAGGTAGGAGAGAGAGAGAGGAAGGTAGAGAGAGAGAGAGAAGGAGGGAGAGAGAAACAATGGAGGGAGAGATAGAAGGAGGGAGAGAGAGAGAAGGAGAGAGTGATGGTGCACAGAGAGAGAGCGTGAGCACAGAAGGAGGGAGAAGGCGTGCAGAGAGAGAGACAGAGTACACAGAGAGAAAGAGAGACAGGGTACACAGAGAGAGGGCGTGCAGAGAGAGAGAGACAGGGTATACAGAGAGAAAGAGAGACAGGGTACACAGAGAGAGGGCGTGCAGAGAGAGAGAGACAGGGTATACAGAGAGAGGGCGCACATAGAGAGAGACAGAACACAGAGAGAGGGCTCACAAACAGACAAAGGACACAATTTTAAGACAATTTTATACTGTCATTTTTTACCGGTAAGTGACTAGTTCTAGGTCATAACAGAGATGTCAGACAAATCACGGTCCACTGGAGAAGGAACTGGCAACCCACTCCAGTATCTTTGTCATGAAAACCTTATGGATTAGAACAACCAGACACAAGATGTGCCTAGCGTGCTGCAGTTCATAGGGTCATGGAGAGTCAGACATGACTGAAAGACTAAGCAACAACAATAATTGTATATCTAACTCAACTAAAGCAGTCAATAAGTGTCCATTCTGTTAGGTTACATTGTTACTGATAGAAAATACTAAACAGGGTTTATTAGGTAGTGAGGTCATGAGACAAGACTAGTGAGTATTAAAGAAAGGTACTCTGGAACTATTGTTACTAATGCACACTATCCATATTGAAGTAATAGTTGACAATACCCAGTGCAATGTATTACATTTTGTTACAAGTTCATCCTTATATTGTCATTATCATTCATGTTAATGAATTTTCTATCTTGTAAGAAGCGTTACAAATGAAATATAATAAATAATAATAAAAGGTCCCCTGTTTACCCCCTTGCCCTGCTCCCAAGCTCTGTACACAGCTTTGCCAGGGCCTTTCATGCATAAAGACATTGCCCTGGTTCCATAGTGATTATGGCGCTCTCTTGTGGCTGGTTGTGAACATGCAGCCATAGTTCCTTGCTTGCTTTCATGACTTTTCTAGTCTCCATAGCGACCCGGTGATCAGAGTTTTTTTAGGCCTGTACAAAGCTTAGTAAACTAAATGAAAAGAACGGTATGAGTGCACAACAGTGTAAACATTTAAGTAATTACATTACACATACAGCCCAGTTTTGGTAAAGCGATGTTTAATCAACACAGTGTAGCAAATTAAATACACAATTGGGCCCTTCAGCATCAAAGTTTGTTATTTAACATTGTCACCCAGTTAAATGCAGTCCTAACCATGGTATTTATTCTTTAACTAGCAAATTGCCCGTCAAATATGACGGTATAATTTCTAATTTTTCTCTCCCTCCCCCTTCCCTCCCCTAACTCTTCTCCCCCTGTGTCTCTTCCCCCTTCCCTCCCCTGTGTCTCTTTCTCCCTCTCCCCTTAGTCTTTTTCTGCTTCTCCCTCTCCCCTCCCGTATCTCTTTCTCCCTCTCCCCTCCTCTGTCTTCCCCTTTCCCTCCCCTGTGTCTCTTCCCCCCTCACCTGTGTCTCTTCCCCCCTCTCCCTTGTGTCTTTTCGACCCTGTGTCTCCTACCCCCCTTTCCCCTCCCCTGTGTCTCTCCCTCCCCTGCCCCTGTGTCTCTTTCCCCCTCCCCTGTGTCTCTCCCCCTGTGTCTCCTCCCCCCCTTTCCCCTCCCCTGTGTCTCTTTCTCCCTCTTCCCTCCTCTGTCTCCCCCCTTCCCTCCCCTGTGTCTCTTCCCCCCTCCCCTGTGTCTCTTCCCCCCTCTCCCGTGTGTCTCTCCCCCCTGTGTCTCTGACCCCCCTTTCCCCTGTGTCTCTTCCTCACCCTCCCCTCCGTCTCTTACCCCCCCGTGTATCTTCCCCACTCTCCCCTGTGTCTCCCCCCCCGGGTCTTTTCCACTCTCCCTTTTTCTCTTCCCCCCTCCCTCTCCTGTGTCTCCCCCCTCCTATGTCTCCCCCCCCCCCTCTCCCTGTGTCGCTCCCCCCCCCCCCCCCCCCCCCACACACACTTCCCTCCCCTGTGTCTTTCCGGTTGTAACACCCACAGAGATTTTCAGCCCGTAACCCGTAGATCGTTTGCAGCTTGCAAAAAGACGCCAGTTGAATATCAAACTAGTTTACAGGCTCCCTCACTGGCTCCCATAAGCTGCAATTTCCCAATTAATTGAGGCCCCAAACATGGTAGAGAAGGTCACTGGAGTCAACCACCTCCTTTTCCCTTTTACTCAATAAACCACACCAACTATGGAAAAAAAATGGCCCCCATCACTTTTGTTAAACAACTGTCAACATGACAGACACATAACTAATCACCTGACCAACCACAAGGTCCAGGCACCAGCGTTTGCCACCATGTAAGCCCCCCTCCCATATGGATTAACCAGCGAGAGGCATCCTTTTGCTTACTAATATTAAGTGAACCAGGTCCAACCCCTAAGGAGCGGCACTTAAGCCAACTCCTAACCCAAGTCCCTGGTCTCTCTCTTACTCCATAACCGTAGATGTTATCAAATTTGTTGCCGAGGGTTGAAGCTTCTTAAGTCAAAGAGGAAGCGGGAAGCTGAGGCAGTCCTTAAATAGCCTTCTTCCTCCCTCCTCCTCTTCCTTGCTTGCCGTCCCATATCGGTAATGGTAATGCCCCCTTCTTGTCCTCCAGGGGTCGCTGGATGAGAGGGTGTTTTATCTCTAGAAGCATAGACTTCCTTCCCTGTCCAGTATCTCTGCTGTTGACATGTATATTATTTCAACTAATGGTCTATGATGAAATACATGTTAGAGAATGTTAGTGAGAATGTGTGGCCATTATCCATGATTATTTTGCATTATACTGAAAGGTCTTGTTTGATATGGAACAATGTGAGAAGTTGTTTAGTCATTCAGTTGTGTCTAACTCTCAGTGACCCTATGGACACAGCACACTAGACACATTGTGTTGTGCTAATCCATAAGGTTTCATGGCAAAGATACTGGAGTGGGTTGCCAGTTCCTTTTCCACAATTTGTCTGACCTATCTCCTCTGATGTAATGAATAGGGTCCATGCAAAACATGAAGTTGGGTGGGAACTTCCCAGTAGCTTGGGAACCAGAGCTCCTAAAATTTTAAATTTATATTGCTGCCTCCATAATATTTTTCCACAGTATAATACATCTTTATATATATAATACATCTAGAAAAAATCTCCTAAGTTTTAAATATTTGTGGTCAGCACCTGCATGGGGATGTTAATTATTAAACATTGTACTTGTACCCCAGCATCTATAAGCCTCTCTTAAACTTCTTCGCAGTTGACCCATGGCATTCAGAGGAACGGGTGATGAACACTGGCGGATTACCTCCAAGGCATGTTTCTTCACCAGAGGCTCCCCATCTCAGTCACCATCAATCTTTCCACATAAGGAAGAGTATCTCTGTGGACAACCACCTTAGTTCCTGTCACTACCCCCTGCATCCACCGGACCCCCAGGGACAAAGAGTGAAGAGTAAGCTCAGGAGGCAATTTGTAAGTAGATACCTAATAAGTAATATTTATGTAACACACAATTCACAGAAAACCATTCCAGACTTTATAGAGAGGGAAATTAAACTACTCTCCAAAATGTACTCACTATGTGCAGCAAGTGAATTTGAATATACTAAAGCAAACTATAGGCATAAATCTAATAATTAAGTATTGTCAAAAACGCTTAGTATTGGAAACAATGGACGTTCATAATATTGGTAAATAAAGAAAGACTGAGCATGTCACAGGCCAATGAAAGAACTTCAAGGCTATCTAAGTTTCCTGGATTATGAATGCATCTGATAGAGGAGAATCAGTAGTGTATGAAAACATTTTTTTGCATGAAAAAATGCCAGAATAAACATTTAAACCCTTACCTTGAAGTTAGCAAAATGTCTTGTAATTTCTGACAGTTGAAAATGAGAGTTAACACCCCCTTGAAATCCAGGCCAAATTAGCATAAAATTCATAATTTATTTTGGCCGATCAGGTGGAGGCTCAGGCAGCTGATACATTTGTATCAAGCTCTGGGGTTCCTGGCTGTGCTGTAAAGTCTCTCTACCAAAAAGGTCAAACGGATCTAGCTGCTTCTCTTCTGTGTACTTGGTTATGTATGCTCCCTGTGGGTGTGCAAAGCTGGATTTTACTTTCCTGCATATAACTTTGTAAGTACACTGAACTTTTCTATATAACACATCATTTTCTGATAATCACTGCCTGTTTCTTACCAAACATTTGAAACCCAGGAAACTTATATATACCTTCAAGGTACCTCAGGGGTAAACTTATCACTACTGAGTATTCAAGACTAGTAGCACTTTTTCAGTTTTATGAAGCATTTAATCTAGGTTTCACATTGTGATGGTCAGACCCATCATATGTTGATAAATCAACCAGCTTTACCAATGTTTTTTCTTAATCCTTACATGTTTACAATCGTTATGAAGATTTTTAGCGTCAGTTAAAAATTAAACTTTCTTTAATATACTTTTCAATTGGGTTGTCTTATATTGCAATATATAATTTATGTGGATCTGAATATTCATTCACAAAGTGGTATACAGACTTCATCCACTCTCTTTATAAAAAATATTTTTTTTCCCCACAAGGCTTTTCTAACCTTTTAATTTGATTTTACAAAGTTTCTAATTATTAGACATTATTTGCTATTTACATGTTACTTTTTCGCTTGGTAATTGATCTCTTTACCACATGATATTTTTATGATGTTAATCAGTGACATCAATGCAGCCAAATTGATAACATGGAAATGTATGTTATTATAATTAACATTATAACATGGGGATGGTGAGCAATCAAAAAATGTTAACATTAAATATTGTCATTAACATGTTGAAGAAAGTGAGAAACAGGAATATATTTGATTTAAAAATAATTATAACTATGTTTCATAGTACGAGTTTATGTGTGATTTGTTCATACGAGTAATAATGTTGAGAACTAAATCCCTTTTCTAATCGTTGAGCATAATTTTGTTTGGACTGGTGGTTTTACTTCTGTATCTCTATTTAACATGCTATGGCTCTAGAAGGAATCATTAAGGCTATCTGTTTAATTAATCCAGGGTAGTTGCATTTATATCAATGTACCCTGGCCGTAATAATTTCCAGTTTTAAAACACCATGTAGACAGAGATTTTAGTAAGGGGAAATATTGTTCATTGCCAATACTTACAAATGTGTTTATTTAAAACCCATATTAGATTTGACTTTGGTTACAAATGATTTAGGGCTAATATATATATATATATATATATATATATATATATATATATATATATATATATATATATATTAGTACAAACAATGAATAGTATATTAGTGATTCCATTTGAATTAATAAACTTATTTCCTGCTTTAAATCTCTCAGAAATACAGTTGATGCACTACTCTCTGGGAAAACTGGGCGGGGACATGCAAATGAGACCACAATGCACGCTCACTCTTATTAATCCAATAACCATTTTATATATGGCTCCTTTTTAAGCTTATGCTTGCTGCATTTCACAGCTTTAAGCACAGCACCGGAATAGATTATGCAAAAACAAGGACACTTACCCACATACAGAACTGTTTCACGGTTTCTGCTGATCACCAGTGTGGGGTGAGTGCCTGGTTTGTGTGGTAGATTTTTGTAAATATTTTTAAAATATCCCATTAAAGTTATTTATATTGTTTAGATTTTTGTTGAGAGTAGTTATGTTCAAATGTGAGCACAAATGTACTATTTATTCAATATATATATATATATATATATATATATATATATATATATATATATATATATATATATAGATATATATATATATATAGATATATATATTTATATATATATATATATAGATATATATAGATATATATATAAATAGTATATATAAATAAATCAAATAAATAGTACATTTGTGTACCCATTTGAATGTCTAAAACAAATTAAAAAACTTGTTTCCTGCTCAGAATTCCGAGACATACAGTTATTACACTGTATTCTGGGAACCTAGGCAGGGACATGCAAATGTGCCCACAAAGGCTTCACTCTTGCAATCCATTACAATTTTAAACATGGCTTCCTTTAAGCATATGCCTGCTGTATTACACAGCTTTGAGCAAAGCTCAGGATGGATTATACACAAACTAAGAATCCTACCCTATAATGCAATTCTGTATAGAATGAAACCATACAAGTTGGGTAAAATAGATAGGTATTAATAATTAACAGCATAAACAGTATATTAGCCAAATATGATTAAGTTGTTTTTGGAATGGTTATAAATGGATTGTTATACAACTCATGCAAGTAGTTTTGAGACAAGTTGCTACAGGGTTATGCTGTGACATTATATTTCCCGATCTGTGAACAGTCAGAAGGTTCTTTAAATTTTAATGTGGTCTCCTTGTGTCAAGTGACCTTCTAGTAATTAGATATTGGCATTGATAGCTTTCCGTGCTTCATTACCAGCTCTAGTGGTGTAAAGAGGGGCTCACGTTACCTTTTTATGAAATATAAACCACTATCTTTTAGAATTGGACTTAGATGGTGGAAGTCCTTCCAGTCTGTAGAACAGCATGTGGACTAACAGTATAACATATGGGCTATCAGAAAACAGATCCAGGCACACACCATTGCTATTGTTTAGTTCTGCACCATATTTTGACTTCTATTTTTGAAGACGATTAAGCAAGACTAAGAAGGAGGCTGTCAGAGTCTTTTCAAAATATGGACTGTTTGTTTTCTGGTCTAACTTATTGTTATTAATGTTAAACCTTGGAGATATTCGAAGCATTTTCATAGTCGTTTCACTGTGCAAAATGGTGGATGCTTCTCTCGTGGATGAAGTTTGAAAATCCTTGAACCTTCACTGTACAAGAAGAGGTGCATGATCCTTAATTCTGTTTTATAGTATTTCGTGGACAGTTTAATAATATGCACAGAATTACGGAAAGTGGAGAACTGTTTTAAACCTTCATAAACTCAAGAGGAAGGTGGAGAAAGTTTAACATCTATATAGAGGATCTGTCTACAGAGGCTGAGAGAGGACATGTTTAGAAGAGGGAATTTATGTTTTGGGGTAAGAAGTATTTAATTTAATTTCTTTTTCATAATTGCCTAAACAAAATGTATAAGTAACGAACATTGTGACTGTGGTTGTTTCACTGTATAACAAGAAGTTAAGGGGGCATATAATATCTTTATTCAGAGATCTGCTTAAAGACGTAGAGAAGAACCTTCTATAATAAATGAAAAATCAGATATTGTTTTGTAGAAAATGGGAGGTTGTGTGTGTGTAAATGTTTGTCCTAATTGTGGGCATTTTGTTGGCCGTATTCATTTTTTATGTATACACTGTAGGGTCTGAGGGATCCATTTTGTTTTTATAGGCGATAAGAGGGTTTCTTCTACCTATGTGCAGAGGAAATTGATTTTTTATTTTGTATATCAGGGTTTAACATATCAGTGCCTGTATGCACAGAAGCTAAAAAGACAGTGTATCCAATGGGATATTATATCTAGGGATCAATTTAGCTACCTGCAAGTCCTGGAGACCTTTTTTAATTAGGCATACGTCTTTATATTAGAGGAGCTACAGAACATGACTATTTTATCTTTTACTGACTAAATATTTTCTAGAATTACCATGTATTTCTATTAATGTACTTTTCCCTCCTAAAATGTGCTGCTTTCTATCAAATCTTTATAATTCCTTATATTTATATATTTGTTCATGTAGATATATCATTTTTGCGTTGGGCCCCCCACTTTTGTACCAAGTTACTCAGTGCCCCTTCCCAAGACCCCTTCACCTTGTTCCCCACCCGAATACCATTTCCCATAACAGCTCCCCTCCCCAAGAACGTTTTCCATAGCTGCAGCCCCCCAAGGCCATTTCCATAGCTGGGCCCCCCTTGGAGGAGGGCCCTGGTTCATTGCACCACCAGCAACACTGGTGGCTCCACCCATACAAGAATTAGATTGCCTTTATTTATTAATTAAATTGCCTTTCATTTTGCCTTTAGTTTTGCTGATGAGTGAGACGTAATGGTTTCACAAAACGTACGTCGGGGGCGCGTTTCAGTGACGTCATCATCAAGTGACTTAGTAGCACCAAAACATCAGAATGGCGTTTAATACGCCAAGCAAAACAAAAGGCATTTTAATTCATAGAGAATCATATAAAGCTGTATTATCGACTGCAATTAATATGAGATAGATAGCTTAAGCACTTAGAGATAATTGGGAGTGGAAAACAAATGATTAAAACCAGTACTTATGAATAATAACGATTAGAGAAAATAGGTATAAAACATGTCAATGGGTAAAGAAGTGGATGATTAATATAGCATCCATGAGGTATATATGGGTATTTAGTAGTGGTTATATCACTTTATATCCAAGAGGTATCACTTCATCCCTATATATGAGTATTAAAAGGTAATGGTAGATGTAAATCTAGAGTGCATCCATGAGGTATTGAGTCAATAGGATAAAGTATTAAGAGGTGTAATGGGGATATATGTTATATTCATGAGGCATTAGTCACTTTATCATATTAATATCACATCAAAGGATAATAAAATCCGAACACAGTGTGGCACTAAAACACTTTTTCATTTTTATTTGAGCTTATATGTATATATATATATATATATATATATATATATATATTTTTTTTTTTTTTTTTTCTCAAAGCACTTGGTCACTTTATGACAAATCTGGATACGGATATCCTGATACAAGCACTTTTTATGGAGAGACCCATTCTCTGTACGTAGAATAGCATCTACAGTAGACTCTCAGTTAACCGGAACACGAGCAACCAGAACTCTCAAACAACCAGACAAAAATGTAATCCTGTGCTTTAAATAAAAATTAAGATTTACAGGGCTCAATAAATGCCAGGAGCCAGGGTGTCATGCCACAAAATGCTTACAGGCACCTAGATTTCATCCACTGTACGTCTCTGTAATTTAATGTTACCTGGAAGCAGACGGGCATGAGTGACTGAGCCAGGGCAGTGTTGGCGTTACATTCCCAGGGGTCATCACCGCACCCTCCACCGAACGTACCTGTGTGTAAGTGAGGAGGGAAAGCTGCTGCTGCTAGAACAGCCTTCACTGACAAATATACTTAGCAGAGCATCCTATGTGCAGCTAATCTAGGCCTCTTCTAATAGTGACTCTCAAGCAACCAGAAACTACATTTATCTGGCATCTACCAATCCCCATTAGAGCCGAATTACTGAGATTCTACTTATATTTAGATATACAAGAAGTATACAAGCTTGATGTGTATTAGAGGACACGTTCTACCTGTGTACAGAAGCAGTTGTCTAATGTGAGCTTTATCTATTTCCAACACAAACCAACAGCTGTTTCCCATGGCAACACACGTCTATTTTATCCTAGGGTTGTTTCACAAACAGCATCACCTGAATGCACAGCTTCCCTTCCCTGCAAAACAACCCAGTGTGTCTCTAGCCATAAATGCTCCACGGCTGGAGAGTGGGGAGACCCTAATGACAAAGGAGGGAAGAGGGGGAGCAGTGCACGGATGTACAGAGAGATAAAGTGGTCGAGCTATGCTCAAGAAATGCGGAGTGGCATGTCTGTTCTGTAAAAGGGCAAATTGCCTTGCTAGTCCATACTATTATTATTATTGTTTATTTGTAATGCGCCAACATATTCCGTAACGCTATACATACGTTGTGTTCAAGGCAAAACTATATTAACAATAATGCAGGGCCCTGTCTTTGAGCTTAGAATCCGGTTCCCATAGTGCTTTCCCCAAGTGCCATGCAAGACTGAAAGCTTGCAGGCTTACAATCTAAAGGGCTTGGGTGCGGTACAGGGGGGGTGATAGGAGCATTGTGTATGTTAAGGCGGAAGGTGCTAAGCTTCATTTAACAGATGCATTTTTAGCCGAGTGGTGCGAGGCAAGGAGTTCCAGATAATAGGGGCAGCTGGAGAAAAGAGTGAGAGGAGGTGATGAGAGAGGAGGAAAAAGAGGAAAAAAAGCAAAGAGAAGAGGGAGTGTGGGGGAGTATTTGGGGATGAGAGCAGAGATGTAAGCGGGTGCACTGTTGTTGAGGGCTTTGTAAGTTAGGGTCATGATTTTCAATTTTATTCTTGAGGCTAAGGGAAGACAGTGGGGTGACTGACAGAGAGGTGATGCTGACACTGAACGTTGTGTACGGAAGATGAGTCTAGCAGAGGCATTCATTATGGATTGAAGTGGAGATAGATGTATGGTGGGCAGACCAGCCAGAAGCGAGTTGCAGTAGTAAAGAAGAGATTTGATAAAGAATATATTAGAATCTTGGTTGTGTCTTTTGTAAGGTGGTGATGTATTTTGAAAATGCTTTATATACAGTACATAACTGTGTCGCATTTGGAGCAAACTGGGGGCATATAGTACATGGAAGGGCCAATGAACGTCTTAGGATGGATCCGTGATTTGCAGGTCTCTAGCACTGGTTAATAATGATTTAACAAGTATCCAGCATTAAATGGGACAGTCTCATGGGCAGATTGGCTAATGTTCAAATGTAAGTTGTAAAAGCTATGTTGATCTTCAAATATTGATTTTAATCTAGTTTCAGTTATTAAACAAATAACAAGTCCCTATTGCACGATCACTACGGTGGTTCTTTTAGGTCTCAGTTATATAATATGAGCATAGGGCGCTTAGCTTGTCACCCTGTCATGATGCTCAAATGTAGTCCTATCCTGATTTATTTTGTATTTACATTATGATCTGAATCTCTTGCTTTTACCATGATATACAGTACATATCAGCAAAATAGAAACTGCTCACTTATAGAACCACTTTAGTTCAAGAAAAAAGGAAGTTGTTTATATTTTTGAGTGCGGGAAGCCATTTTATGCTTATTACATCACTTCCTGAGACCTGGATCATGGGAGCATGTTTTTAGCAATTATTGGAGAGTGAGTGGGGAATGAGGGAACATGGAGAGGTCTGGAGATCTTGTTAAATAATTTGGGACCTTTCCTGTTATAGTCACGTCGTCAGCACAGGAGCACACACACTGTTCCTGCTACTCTAAATATTGACACAAAGTAGCAGAAGCAGCATAGAATAGTGAAGTAAATTAAATAAAAATAAATAAATAAAAAAAAGCACACACTTATTATTCTTAAAATTTTATAAAAACCTACCAACTCTAAATATCTAAATTTAACTCTAACCCTTACCCTAAACCCTAACCCCAACCTTAAACCCCAACCCTTACTATAAACCCTAACCGTAAACCCTAACACCATCCCTAAACCCTTACTGTAACCCCTACCCTCAAACATTACATAGAATACAATACAATCAAATTATCCTAGCAGTAAAACATTTAAATGGCGTTGCTCAGTCGTGTTTGACGCTTTGTGACCTCATGGACAACCCACCATGCTGATCCACTTGGTTTTCATGGCAGAGATACTGGAGTGGATTGCTAGTTCCTTCTCCAGTGGGCCACAGCATACAGCTCCTGGTATTCCCAGGTGGTCTCCCATCCAAGTACTTGCCATTGTGACCTCTTGGTCCCCTGGCTGGATTCAAACCCAGGATGCTGTGGTGAAGGCACCTGTATTCTAACCACTGGGCCATTAGGGAACCCTACATCCTAGCAGTACCACATTCTAAACACTAGATGTCGCCACGACAATCAAAGGACCTAATTTGGATACCACTGAGACTGACACCATACCCCTTCCCCCTCATCTGCCCAGAAAACATAATATAAACACCTTTCTTACACATACAACTTCCATCTATGTTTCTTGGATGCCTCCAAGATGCAGCAGAGCCATCACATTTTATTTTTCTAATTAAAAAATAGCTTTATGACTTTTCTCCATCTTCCTCTGTTGTAGAGCACTGTATGAACACTGGTGAACACTTTAAGCCCACTATGGGTTACTATAACATTTGCACGTGACAGTGCTAGATATTCTATAAATGTGTAAAAAAAAATATTCCGCATAATTTTTTAAAATGCAAGTGTTATTGTGCCTTAATGTTACTGAGCATTATGTGGATGTGGGCCTTGAGCAGCTATAAGTATAAAGAATCATAAAGAATATATGGATATGGGCCAGTAAATTATTCAGAAGTTAGAAATAATCTTTATCAATCTACAAAAAGAAGGTGGAGAATTAATAACAGACATTTGCAGTCAGCTAGAAAGATTGAAGGCACACGAAGACGGGTACAACATTGGCAGAGATGGATAGATGAGGTCACTGAAGCGATGAACATGAACTTGATGAAGCTCAGAGGGGCGGTGACTGACAGATGTACCTGGCATGCTATGGTCCATAGAGTCACGGAGAGTCGAATATGACGGAACATTTACACAACAACACTTGTTCAAGAGGTTTAAAAGCATAGAGACGCGTTTTTGAAAATGGTTAGTTTTAGTATCGAGATCCTGCTAAATAATATTTTTTTGCAATTTCATAGAAAGTGGTAATTCAGTAATTTTAGAGCAAGCTTCCTCAATGTAGAAGTTGCCGTTTAAGCAATTACTTACTATTTTTCAAGGTTCCCCAAGTTCCGCATCCCCCCCCCCAAGGAAGTTTTGTGGCTGGGGTAGACCCATTCGGTGGGAAGTGCCATATTGAAAATAACTCTGAAACACACATTAGTAGCAGAGAGCAGTATAACCAGAGCTGCTTGCCATGTAAAAATTCTCTCAACTTTGAAAACCGTTGCCCGTAACGTAGCCAGCAAGACTTACGGCTATTAAATTGGCCTCGTAAAGCAACCCGCCGACGACTTGCTGATCCACTTGGGTTCAACATATGTTTACGGGTTTGCGTTGCAAGCCCGTAGCTCGTGCCCTGCTCTACTCTGCAAAATGTCAAGCCCACAGCCGTTGCAGGTCTCACGTTGCACTTACGGGCTTCGAATTTAATGTGGCTAACAGTTAAGTCACCACCCCCTATCATACTACTTTTGTGGTATGCCAATTTAGGTAGTCCTCAGCTATGGGTGGCTCCCCTCCTGACACAATACTTCATACAGGGTGTGGAGAGGCCTGGAGATTAGTATGGGGTTATGGTTGGAATTTATTGTTTAAATGCACAGTAGATGTTTTATAAAGGTTTTTTTCTCATCAAACCCTGCCTAATTATTGTTTAAAGATCCCTTTATAAGACCACAACATTTGTCCTTTAACAGTGGTGAAATAGTGCTAAATAAATGCATTGTTTAAGTACCAGCACAGAACCATCACATCATTAGTAATTAGACATTTTTTAAATACACTTCCGCATTCAAGGAAATCACTGAGCATTTTAAAGGCCATTCCCATTCCCATCCTGTCGAAAATGTTGATGTCACTAGCTTGTTTTGGAAGTAAATTGGTGAAATCTGGGAAAAACCACTTTGCGCTCCCACCAGCTGTAATACATCATAAGAATCCAAACTGAAACACATACTTATCTGCCATCTATAGACTCTCAGAGAAATGAATGGTATTCTGTTCTAAGAAGCAGCTGCTGCCATATGGAAAGAAAACAAAAAGCTTGGGCGATAAACATCCTCTGTAAAGCAATAATGCCATTGAAGTCTAGAGCCAAAACGTTGTTGGTGCTCTACAATGTCCCTTGCCTTCTAGAGAACTTAGAACGCCAATAAACCGAAAGTTCTGTTCTATTTCCACCTGAGACCATCAGCCCCATTAAATTCCCCCAACGTGTAGCCCGTAAAGTAGCCAGCAAGACTTACAGCTATTTAATTACCCTTGGAAAGCTACCCGCAAATGATCTGCGGGGTTACAGGCGGAAAATCCTTACGGGCTGTCGAAATCTGACCAACGTTGCCGCAAATCCTTTGATCTGTCAAGCCCGTAACTTATGTTCGGAAATCGCTATTTAATTGCTACAAATCCACTGGCATTCAAACCTGTGGAATCATAAAGCCTACGGGTACTAGAGAGGACCCGCACGGGGGTTAAAGTCCTATCCGTAGCACTGTAAATGCAAATAAACACACACTACTGTATTTTGTAATTAAAGGGAAAGTGATGTTAGGTATTAAAATTAATAGCACAACATTCTCAAGCTCGCAAATCAGCAATATAAAATACTTTTTTTAATGTTTAATTTCTGTGTTATATCGATCCTGGCAATCAATGTGTTAATACATATAATGGAACTCGCATGGACTAGAATATCATATTTACTGATTTATTAATATTGCATTATTTCTGAAATGCGGGTCCGATTGTAACTCGTAGTTGAAACCCATAACGGTTTGAAATCTAACCTCCATTTTTCAGTGTGGTAATGATGACAATCTCTTTTACCATTGGCTCCATCTAAACCCGTAACTATGGGTTTGACTAATTGATCATGTTCATGGCCTCACATGCAACTTGCGCAAGAATGATTTATCGGCTTGAATCTCAGGCCCATGGTTTAATGTAATAGCTCTGTAACGCAGCAGAATTTCAAGGCTTTGCGGGTGTCCCGTAGTGAATACAAGCTTGGAATTTAATGTGGCTACATGTCACCGATTCTGTTGAGGGACAACATTTCCATATCTAATTTTATGTTCTGCTACCTGAGACACTAAGCATAAAAACTGACCAGAGAAAAAGATCAGCAGTTTATTTGGGAATTCTAGAAAAAATATATTATAACAGCCTGAGCAAGAAACCAGCACTTTTATTAACAGTGCTTGGTAGAAGTTATAATCAAAAACATATTATGAATCAAGAGGGTCTGAAGACAATGAAACCGGGATGATCAGAGACGTTGTTCCTTTCCACAAATTGAAAAAACTTGTGGAGGAACTATTTCAGTCTCATTAGATGATGGTGACGCTAAAAGAAACCTATGGGGGAAGAGAAGGGCACTCCACCAGATTGCAATAAAAGAAATGTAATCAATCAAATATCAAATACATAAGGAAATGCACTCACATTTATAACCCTTATGTATATAAGGTATATTAGCGTGTATATATCCACATTGTCCCAATGGGATGTCTTCTTTAAAGTCCAGGTAGATGATTTCCAAAATAGGTCACAGATCTCCATAGTGATCCAAAAACTGTCCAAAGAGTCCTTCTGTATAGTGCAATTTTATCTTTACGCCCGGTGGGTCTTATCCGCTATTCAGATGAAAGTTTTAATTTGCTTCTTTCAGGGAGCGGATAGGCTCTGCAAACATGGCCGGATTACCCGTTAGGCCAACTAATGGGGAGCTTCCCTGTGAGGAGTGCCACTTTAAAAAAAAAATGGTTCCTGGCTTATAAAAAACAAAATGCTGCAGTTCATAGACTGGTTTCTAGGAGGTAAACACCTAGAACAAGAGAGTTACAACAGGAAAAGGAAGGTCTGTGCATACCTTATGTACTCACTCACAGGGGCTCCTCCACTTCACTGCCTATGGGCTCCAAAAAGGTAGATATGGCACTGCCTGCATATAGATTATACATCGGATTACACTTTTAATACCACCAGCCCTTGCCATACCTGAAGAGAATCAATAGCCACTCTCATTCCTGGACTTCAGTACTCATCTTCCTGTAATGGCAATATTCACCAAACCTGGAAATACCCATATGCCCACCAAATTCTCTAACTCACCAGTCCTTGTGTTTCACCAAATATTTCATTTATTTCAATATTATTTACAAGAATATTGTTCATGTTTAGCATCTTTTTGATCATCTGTTGTAAGCATGAAGTTACTAAGGTTAAATTTAGTAAAATTTATGGAAGTGCCACCATCTTGCAGAGACTTATTGCTCTAAACTCAGTACGTTCAGATATTACGCAGACTTTCAGATTTTAATATGGCCATTTGTCGCTTCATTTTTTGTGGTTTAACCAAAAAGGATATCTCATTGGTGCAGTAAGCATTTAAAAGCACTTATTCAACCCTTATTATTATTTATTTATATCGCGCCAACATATTCCGTAGCGCTGTACAGGGGTTTAGTGCATGGCAAAAAGCAAACTTAACACCTTATAAAGAATGGAGAGCCCTATTTTTGAGCTTATAATCAAATGTACAAAGTGCTTGTTTCCAAGGCACCGACACACGATTGAAAACTCGCAAACTTACACACTTACAATACCCTTATATCCTTCTTCCCAACAAACTGCAGGCTGGATGAACTCTGGGATTTTACCCAGTATTGCAGCTCTGCTCCTCTGTTATTGAAGCAGATCTTTTTCATATTTTTCTTTCTTTCCTCCACCAGATGGCAGCTTTGAACTATTTTAACAGAAATTGAAAGACATAGCATTTTCCAGAAGGACAGTTTACGCCACTTGCTTTGCAACCTTTCTAGCTAGATTCATCTCAGCTATTTGCTCAGAGGTAATTTTTGGGAACCTAATGGGAAAAGTGAAAGGGAAAGAGATAGAGTTGGAAAAGTGGAGGCGGTGAAATAGGTGAGCAAGAGAATGGAAAGAGTTGGAGGTAGTGCGCATGCAAATGGATGAAAGAGTAGGATGTGGCAGAGGGATACATATGGGTTGAAAGAATATATATATTGGATATTGATTAGAAGGTGATGGATGAATGGACAGGAAAAGGGGAAAGGAGGTTAGAGTAGATTGGAGGAAAGGAAAGGGTAGTGAAAGAGTAGGAGTGTCAGTTTGCTGTGAGAGTGGGAAACAGGAGAAGAGGAAGTAGAGAGAGTGGCAAGATGTAAAGGGGAGAGAGCAGAGTGTCCACATAATATGCTTAGTGCTCTGTATCTTGCACTGGCAGACATTTTTAATTAGCCTACTTAGTGCCACTATCTCACTTGGCAAATCTCAGCGCCGTGAACTCCCTAGAACACTTCCCTGACAGCCATGCAGGTACAGATGTATAGTTGAGGCTACATCTCACAGCATGCTTTGTAAAGACAAAAGGAAGTGACTTCATAAGCAGCACAACTCAGCCAATCAGAGAAGACCTTCGTTATTCCTACCCCCAAGCAATGGCAAGTCTTGCAAGGAGCTAAGTACTAAATATGTTCTAAGTGTGTTTTAAAACATTATTAAGTGTAAAATGATGGCGTCCCTGTGCATGCTAATGCCCCTATACAATTGCTTTTTCTAGCTAATGGTAATTCTGGGCCTGTGTCTTGGTAAGAAGTTGTGATCAACCATTGTAAGCAATTTACCAGTGGCGTGTGAAACTTAGTACAGAGGTTGCATTGCATAGTCTGCCATGAAGAGGTTTAGGGGAGTGTTTTGGCCAAGATAGGCATGTGGGTACACATATTGTCCTACTCAATAGGGGTATCAGGGGGTGCAGGAATGCATTATTTTCAATAGGCTCTGTCAGTCCATGATAGGGTGGGGATGATGCCAAAGGTTTCACCCAAAAATCCCTTGGAGCCTACTGACATTCGGGACACCTTGGACTGTTGCTACCTGAAAGTCCACATGGGTAAATTAATATATTGCTCGCACTTGCTGATGAACTTGATCAAGGTCAGATAGATATTCAGTAATATTTTAAGCCATATAATCTTAAAATATTTCTTATTCACGTCATGTGGCCTATTTGTTGAAAGAAAAAGTGGTGCTAACACCTTATTTTGATGCCAATGTGATATAACACTATATATATATATATTGTGACAGAGTGAGATCAGGGATATTGCAAAGTTCTTTTCTCCTAGGAGGTGGGAAAGATTTAACTCCTGGAGGAATTTTATTAGCTCAAATGTGCATAGACTTTAAGACACCGGAGCTGAGAAATGGGTGTGGCCCCGTTTTATGCACTGCAGCCTGGCAGTGAGAGGCTCTATTTGAGCCAAGCTCTGCATGATGCCTGCAGGATGTGCAAGAGACTGTGGGTAAAGTTTGATTGGAGCTGCAAAGGAATAACCCAGAGAAGTGTATTGGAGCTGTAAAGAGGGACGCTAGAGATGAATGTCCATACTGGTGCCTGAAGCTGGAGCATGACAAATACATAGATACAGAGGCATTGAGCTAATAAGCAAGCTGCAAAGTATAAACTTGGACTTAAAAGTAAAAGGCCAATAATTGAATACAAACGTTTTGGACTTTCTGTTTTCGATCCATCAAGGTTTAGCTGAATGGAAGCTCTATTAGTTGGGAACTGTCACAGTGAAGTTAGTGCTCTGACGAGAGCTAGGCCTGTTTATTTCTTTAGTTTGTTATGACTTATATGTTTTGTGAAACTGGAGCTAATTTAGTAACATTTGAAAAGGTATTTAAAACCTTCAGTGATGGTGTTCCTCCGAAATTGCCAGAAACAAAGGGATAGACCCAGTGGGGTCAGATAGCTTGTCACAATATATATATATATATATATATATATATATATATATTTGTGTTCACATTTGAATGTCTAAAACAAGTTAAAAAAACTTGTTTCATGCCCAGAATTCAGAGAACCTTGGTAGGGACATGCAAATGTGCCCACAAAGGCTACGCTCTCATTGCATAATAACATATTGAGCCTCACTACTGTACATGTCCTGAATTCACAGCGTGTGTTCCCAATAGAAATACTGTTATACTTGTATTTAGTGTCACAGTGCAATGCACAAGAGGAACCTCACTCATTTATACATACTCACATATACTGAATGTCACAGTATAGTGTACAAAGGAATATTACTTATGTATACATACAGTGTTTTATAATAATGTGCATACAGAAAGATCCTCCTAACATACAGGTGCAAGAGATCACAATTTAGCGCACATGGGCAGAATTACACTCCTCTAATCATACTTTGATTCACAGTATAGTGGCCGCACGGTGCTAAGAGTTTGTCTCTCCTGTGACCTGTCTGGACACAGTTTTAGTTTCTGCAGCAGCTGCTGTGAATAACTCCATGTCCTTATAAATAGGAATCCTACCAGTAAGTGGGAGATTTCTAGCCTTATCCTTTTGCTCCCTGGGCAACACAAGCCTAAAATACCCCCTCCCACAAATTACTTTTACTGGAATATTATTTATATAGCAGACTCGTGATATTAATGCTTCTGACCAGTAGGTATGTCTCACAGAGGTTACTGTGACAAGTAGAGGTGACAATCTATGACTCAGCAGTTTGACCACTACTCAAAGTGCTGTGATAGAGCCTTTATATTTTGGAGGGAGAATTTAACACCAATTTGTAGTGAGAAAAAATGCCTGGCTAACCATATATATGTATCTTTGTACGTACTGTATGTATTAGCAAGCAGAAATGACTCTTAGAGTAGTCCCCATTTCAAGGTGTACTTGATAACTGATATGTAGAATAGATATCCCTGACCATCACTTAAGTGCCACTTCCATAAGCCCTCATATCCATTAACAATGTTCAATAAAAGACATTGCTTAGCACAATGCTAGAGAAATTCCTTGAGTTTTGCTTCTGGATAGTCATTTATTAGTTATTGTACATATATTTTTCTTTATAATCCATTCCATGATTCATTAAAAAAAAAGTTTGACTTACTAAACTGACTCACTTTTATAAACATTTTATAAAAAAATGTCAACCCCAGCCTTGTTTGTCATGTGTTTCGCAGAAATCCCAATTGTATAGCAGAGAATCACCCATGTCTGAGACAATTAATAAGAAGGACCTATGTATGAGATAACAGAGAGACCTCTTATTTGAGCAGTGTAACTGTGCTTAAAGACATATCTAAGTTTCCCGAATTACAAATGCGTCTGATAGAGGAGAATCAGTAATGTGTAAAAACATTTTTTTTTGCATGAAAAAAACCCCAAATAAGCACTAACAAACTCACCCTGATGTTTGCTAAATCTATTGCAAGCAGCAGCTGTTGTGAGTTTACACTCCTTGATATCTCTGCTAAAATTAGCATACAATTCATAGTTCGTTTTGGCCAATCACAGAAAGTGAATACATTTTAATACATTGTAGCAAGCAGCGATGGCAGTTTGTGCAGGAAAGAATCATGGGATCTGTAGTCCCCTTGTAGAAGGAAGCAGGAGGAGCCAGACACTGATCTGTAATCTCTGCTGCTGATAGCTTGAAGGTTAGTATAGGGTTTAAATATGTAAACAAATGCAGTGTTTCTATTGGTAGGTACACTGTGCCTATGCAAGCAGCTCTGGGGGTGTGGAAAACAAGTTTTATTTTTAAGTAAAATAAATCTGTATGTGTATAGAATGACTCCATGTAATGTGCGTGTCTGATATAAGCAGTATGTGTTAGATTAGAAAAAGGGAAAAACAGGGAAACTTAGATATATCTTTAAGTGTAAAGACAAAAAAAAGGAATGGGGAGAGAGAAGCGCAAAAGGTAAAGGTTTAATCAGAACAGAATAAAAATATATAATCAGAACACTCACATTTAAGAACCTCAATCATATGAGGTTTTGTAGCACTTGCATATCAGTTATAGTCCTTTTATGTCCAGTCCACTTATTCCTCCAAAGACTTGCAGCTCACGCTTGGAATGTTAGATGTCCATTTGGCTCAAATCCAAAAGTGCATATGGGGAAATGGTCACAATCTGTCACTGGCACAGTCCAAAGGACTAGACCATATAAGACGCTGATATGCAAAAGTAAAATATAAAACCCATAAAAAGCAATAAAACATATATTGATACATATAGAGTACCAAACGCGTTTCGCACAAATAATTGAGCTTTCTCAATGGTAAGAAACATCTGAAAAATAATATTAATAATACAATATAGGTATATATATTGTCCTTGTAATACAGATGCCCCCTTATTTGTCAACTCTCATAGAGAAGTCCTTATACTTGAAGTGCGTACCAAAAGAGCTCCCGTGCCTGATGTTTGTTCTAGAAAAGCCCCCTTTTCTGAGGTATGTATTAGAGGTGCTTCCATACATTACATATGTAGGGTGTAACTGGGATGCCCTCTATAATTGAGGTTTTTAAGAGAAGCTTTTTGGCTTTGAGATTCCTAAATAACCACCCAGAGCTGGAGATTGTGACATAAAACTGCAGAAATGTAGATTGACTAAATAAGCCTCCATATGAAAGACATATTAGCGATATATTAGAAAAGCCCCCATAACTGGGATGTTTTAAAAAAAAATATCTTACCTCTGAAATGTGTGCAAGCGAAATAAGCTTTCTGTGAATAAAAACTGTAATTGTCATCAAATCCAGCATGTTCCCTAGTAATATGTGTTTGCATCCTGTGTTGCCCTCCACCCTCCCCTTCCACCCTTTCTATCTTGCTGTCATCAGTCTGGGATTGTAGCGGCTATTTGTCCCCACATATCTTTCTATAAATACCCAGATAAAAGACTGGTTACTGCAAGATAAATAACTTCATTCAACAAATAAAGGGATAAGTGGCCTGTCTGAGGCTTAGGACTTACTGGGCCAGTAGGGAGGAGAGCAGAGCTGCATCTGTCTACAGGGATGAGCTGAGCCTATATCCTGCTTTAAATCTTATAGTGCCGGGGATGTAGCCGCTACTAGAAGGAATGCATCTGTCTTCCACCACTAGATAGCACCCTTTAACTATGGTACCCAGGAACACAACTCTAAATACAAGTTATTAAAGAGCTTCTTTGTAATAAGCATGTGTATAGTTAAAAAGGAAATCAACAGTCCCATGCATTTTAAATGTTGCCCTGTTCTATATAACAAACTTTTACTTTATACATACACAGAAAAGTAAAATACAGATGATTTTAGTAGCCATTCTTTTTCATTTGTCTTTTTCATATTTTTTTCTCCATCAAAACCTTTGTGAGCTTGGTTTCAAATGTTTCCTAATAAGCAGCTACTGATTAGTAGAACATTTTGTATTATATTGAAAAGTTGAATGTACTTACATATTTATATGCTAGATACTTGTATCTGGATTTGCACACCCCTAGGAAACTTAGATAAAGTGTACCCTGCAGGGTACAGTGTGTGACCTCAAAAGGAAATGATGGTTGGCGGGGTCACAGCTGGAAATGCCAATAGGGAGACAGAGATTAAAAAAAAAAAGTGCCAGATTGTGATACAAATGTTTCAGTCTTTATTTCCTCCAGATTAGCCAAAACATTTTTTTTAATTGTATACCAATTTAGCCTGGGTTGGGAGGGTGCTAACCCTAAGTTTCAACTGTCTGAAATTAAAAGATATTTTGTTAACTTCAAGGTAAGTGTTTAAATGCTTATTTTGGTATTTTTTCATGCCAACAAAAATGTTTTTATACACTATTACTAATTCTCCTCTATCAGATGCACTCATAATCCATCTCATTTACATATCCCTTTCATTTTGTACAAATGAGTAAAAGAAACATCTGTGCAGAGAAGTGTGATAAAATATGTAATTTATTATTATGTGCAAAGGTATAATTACACTACTTACAGTATTTAAAATACCATGCATATTTATAAGTTTGATGAATATCCATATAGTACTATTCTAAGCCAGTTACCCAATTAATATTACAATAGTGTTCGTTTTAATGTATATTTAATTAATAAAGTTATATACATGACCAAATTACTTTCATACTATATATTATTGCCAAAATCCTTTTTTATGTTTATTGAGAAATTTTGTTGCAGTTCGAACAAAAGTTTCTGGTGATTAAACTAAATATTGCTGCTACATTTTTTGTAAATGTACACACCTTTTCTTGTCATATAAGTGGTTTTATTCAATAATATTTGCACTGTATACACACGGTGGATGTTGGTCCACCAATAGAAAGCTGCAACGTGATAATGTCATGGGGCCTCATTCAATTGTGATTTGGCCAATTGAATAAGGCTCTAAATAAGCACATAGTATATTTTTTTAAAGAAGTTTTTAGTTAGTAAACATCTACCCAAATGCAAGGTTTTAACTAACTAAAAACTTCTTTAAAAATAATATGCTATGTGCTTATTTGGAGCCTTATTCAATTAGCCAAATTGTAATTGAATGAGGGCCATGATCTATTGGTGATCTTATTTGAGGCTCTTTTCCAACACTTATGTAAAACACATAAATATCTAAGTGGAGGTATTCCGTGGTTGGAAGAAAACATATGGAAAAATGGGATTGGCTACTTTAGGTTGTTGTTTGAAAGGCCTCTGAGAATTTGGGAAAGGGTTTATCTATAAAGCCCCTCTATAGCCACCCTCCCACCCCCACTGTTCTCCTGCCAAGTCTGTCTGCATGTGCTAATTCCTCCTGCAGCTCTCTAAAGCTGCAGGTTTTAGCGATGTATTTATATGAGGAGCAGCTGCTGGCGGTTTTATATTCCGACTCTCTCTCTCATTGAAGGGGTCTCTTTGATGCTCCGCTCTAGGAAATGGTCATTATCTTCTCTGTAATCACAGTCCACCCTTCTCCTGGCACCTTGCCTCCTCTGTCCTATCTTCCCCAAAGTTGCCTCATCCCCTCTGATGATCTAATAGGCTGTCATCTATCGCTGGGCATGTCCCTGGATATTTCGGTGCTTCCATGAGCTACATATGCTTTGTGTGGTATCTCAGAAGGAGCAGCAGTTAAAAAAAACACTTTTCAAACTTATATGAAAAATTCATACTCTGGGGACGTATGGACTGGCTTCATTAGGGAAATATACAAGAGGGATTGGTGGTATGGCCATCCTAGTTCTACACTGTTTACTTCCATACTTTTGTCCGCCTCACTGACATCCTTTACCATGGTCCCTATTAAATAATAGTTGGTTACTGGAGCCAGTAATGTAGCCCGTAAACTAATTTGCTATTCAATTGGCGTCTTTTAGCTACCCGCAAACCATTTGCGGGTTACAGGCTGAAGACCCCAGCAGTTGTTAAAATCGTAACTCCGACCCATCTATGCCTTTGGTCTTTCAAGCCCGTAAAGGTTACAATCGCAAATAGCTATTCAATTGCTACAATTCCTCAAGCCCGTAAATGTTTTCACACCTGTAAATGGCAAATATAGAAGAAAATCCTACGGGTACCAGATAGGACTCGCAAGGGGATGTTTATAGCACTGTAAATGCAAATAAAAAGTCAATACTGCACTTTAAAAGGCTGGGAAAGTGATATAAGACATTAGAAGTAATTGCACAGCAGTCTCAAGCTTGCAAATCTGCAATCAAATTTTTTTTTTTTTTATGTCTTATTTTCATGTTATATTGATCCCAGGAATCAAGGAGTTAATACAAATCAGGCCACCCACATGGACTAAAACATTTCTTTCATTCATTTTTATTATTTTGTACATTGCCGGATTGCGAGTCCGATCGCATATCGGACTTCTAAACGCATATTTTTTGACGTTTGACCTCTATGTTTTAATGATGTTATGATGACGGTCTCATTTACCATTGGCTGTTTCTAAATCTGTATTTATGGCCTTGCTTAATTGATCATGATCACGCTCTGAAATGCTGCTTGCGATTGCATGGTTTACGGTTTTCGGCTTTTGGTCCGTAACTTGCGGGATTTTTCAATTGAATTTCTCTGTAAATGAAGCAAATTTGAAGCATGCAGACTTACAGCCTGTATAACCTAAACTGCGGGCTTGCATTTGAATAGGGGCCTATGTATTTTGTCTCTCAAAGTGACCTCCAACACCTAAATGAACATGTTGTTTTTGCATGGGTACATGATGTCTTTTGAGAACCACAGATAAGACAGGATCTTGCAGTTATCATTAGACTTTGCATGGAAGCCCTTTGTGATACCTAGACGACTGTAGGTAAATTAGCTGTGCAAATGAGTTGCCTGGTGGATACTCTACAGCAGGCTTTGTTCAATCCTTCAGTCGTGTCTGACTCTCATTGACCATAAGGTCCGCAGCACATCTGTCTGTGTTTCTGTTTATGGTTATCCATATGGTTTTCTTGGCAAAGATACTAGAGTGGGTTGCCAGTTCCTTTTCATGTGGACCGTGATATCTCTGCTAGGACATGCCCATCTTGGGTGACCCTACATGGTATAGCTCACAGCTTAATTGAGCTACACAAGCCCCTTTACCCCTACAAAGTAGCGATCCAGAAGGGGACAGCAGGCTTTAGACTTTGTTAAACAAAATGATAGAGTTTTGTGCTGTTACAGATAGTTCAAAAGCAAAATAAGTTGCATTATAGTGGACTTGTCTCCATATATCATGCTTTGAACTTTTGAAAAGCACTATAATGTGTGCTAACCATCTATTTCTAAACTCAATCTAATTTTTAGCAATATGAAAACGTGTGACACAGTGTGCTATTTACTTTCTGAGGTGGCCTAAAGTGATCTAACTATGAAAGGGGTTCACTAAACATCTTAGTATGTAGTTCAATGTGCTGTTTATGCAAAATTATAAATAGTCATCATAGGTCTTCTCAGTCCCTGTGATAGCCTTTTGTATCTCCCCCTAGGCTGTCATGCAGTTAGGTACCGTTCCCTCACTAATATATATATTTATATGTTGCATCTTTAGAACCTTGGCGTTTATCTTCAGTTTCTCTTTCCTTAGTACTGAAAAATAGGTAGCAAGTTTTGCAAATGAGGAAAATTCTTTAAAAAGTAAGTAATCTCCTTACATTTATGTCAGGTTATTCAGGCCCTCAGATCCTTTCACTGCTTTCCTTGTGCAGGGTTATACATGCAATCATCAGGGAGAGAAAGGTATGGTCAATAAAATGTAATACAAAGTAAAAAAAAATATATAAAAAGCTTACATTAGGCTTAGTAATGTCCACAAATGGAAGATAACTTCCTTCAGTCCTCCATGTCTGTATCTCCACAGGTCAGCAGCAGCACTCCACGTGCTGTGGTTCTATTTCCTGCTTTGGGTGTCACAGGTTGACTGTCAGTTCACTCAACCGGTTTCACTTGTGCTTCATATATATATAGTAACTGTAAAATAATTTTTAATATTTATAGTATATATATCATCATTTTTATCTTATAAAGATCAGTACATACAACATTTAATTGGTTGTGCTTAAAATATTTTATATTATCTGAGATAACCTACACTGAAAATAGCTGTTCTCCCACCATGTTTAGGCAGGAACACCTCCCATCTTTTACAGACTATTAAACTTGTGGAGTGCAGTTACATGCATCTGCATAATTGCTGCACTGCTTGAGTGGCAAAATGTAAGAATATGTACCATACACTGTGCCACAATGTGTAAAAGTTGGGAGGAGCTAATCACTACCTTGTCATGGTGAAGAGGCTTGTGTACCTCAATGAAACTGTGAGCTATACCAGAATCACCCAAGATCGTAGTAGAGTGGTCAGAAAAATCACAGACAACTAAAGAAGCAACTGGCAATCAATTCCAGTAGCTTTGCCAAGAAAAACATATGGATAAACACAACCTAGAAACACAGACAAATGTGCCTGGGTGCTGCAGTCCATATAGTCACAGAGAGTTGGACACAACTGAAGGACTGAACAACAAAATAACTCAAGCTGTTGAGAAAACAAGTTACATTCAATATGAGTTTCTTCACAAAGCATCAACTTTTAAATCACATTATTTGAAAAGTATTTTTGTGTTTATCTTATATAAAAATGACAAAAGCTGAATGATTATAGTGGTCCATAAAAGGGACTCATCTTGTTTAACCACACATTGTACTGAAGATTGATTAATATGATTTTACAGTTATAATATTTTCAAGATGTTGGATGGGGGGTCTAAATAAACTTTGTAAGGCTTCCTAAAAGTTTCATGAGCAATTATTGTAGCATATAGGCCTGACACTGGATACTGCTAAATATTCTATTTTTTAATTTGGCTGACCAGATGGCCACAATCCCTTCATTCTAAAGACAGCTGTATGACTGGAAACTGGAGAATATGCCTCTTACCACCTTTCTACATGAAAATATTTTTTGGGACTTGAATTAATTAATTGAATTAATAGTCAAAATGAACAATTTCTTTTTAACCTAATTATCTAATTTAATTTAAGTTCAATAATTTTAAGGTGATAAAACATCTCATCCAGAATAAATCAATATAAATGTATCCATTTAGGTACAAATGAATGTAGATCAACATAAAATCTATGTAAACAGATAATTCAGATTATTTTCTGTAGAGTGGAATTTATGAAATGATTGTCTTTTAATGCATTAAATTGTAATGCATACCCTTGTATTCAACCATCACAAATATAGTTGTGAGCGTACGAGTCGTTGCTCACGCTTGCGGGCTCGCGTAGCGAGCCCGCGGCCCTCGCGAAGCGAGGGCCGTGGCTCGCGAAGCGAGCCGCGGCCCTCGCGTAGCGAGCCGCGGGCCTCGCGAAGCGAGGGCCGAGGCTCGCGCGGCGAGCCGCGGCCCTCGCGTAGCGAGCCGCGGGCCTCGCGAAGCGAGGGCCGCGGCTCGCGCAGCGAGCCGCAGCCCTCGCGTAGCGAGGTCACTGGGCAAGGGCCTCAGTTGCTGGCATGGAGCGCCGAAGGCGCTCCATGCCAGCAACTGAGGCCCCTCGCGAAGCGAGGGCCTCAGTTGCTGGCGAGGTCACTGGGCACGGGTCTCAGTTGCTGGCATGGAGCGCCGAAGGCGCTCCATGCCAGCAACTGAGGCCCCTCGCGAAGCGAGGGCCTCAGTTGCTGGCGAGGTTACTGGGCACGGGTCTCAGTTGCTGGCATGGAGCGCCGAAGGCGCTCCATGCCAGCAACTGAGGCCCCTCGCGAAGCGAGGGACTCAGTTGCTGGCGAGGTCACTGGGCAAGGGCCTCAAACCCTCGCAAAATTCACGTCGCTACTCGACACACAAATTACGACACTCGCTAAATTTTACGAGGCACGCAAACAACGTACGAAACACGTTACCACACATTACGACCTCGCAAACATCGGACGCAACACGCCGACATACAAACATTTAAAACACAATACATACACACAGCACATACATAAAAAACTTACCTACACCAAGAGGGAGCACCCAGGACCTCAAAAATGCAACTTACACCTCGATTTTACTCGAAATAAAACACTTTAGAGACTAAAAAAAAAAACAAGCGAGAGAAAAAATGGCCGCCGAACAAAACGAAAACGAGGCTACAGCACTCTAAACTCGCAAAACACCACAAGAAACTCGCAAAACACCACAAAACACCTACGGATATTCCGATACAGACCTATACCACACATTACTCGCCATTTTACACCAATGCGGAAGTACACGACTACGCTAACGGTTTGGTCTCGCGCACGCACAGTGTTACACTGCACACATTCAGCATGCTTATACAGCAGCTCCACACCACTAATGCTGCAGCAACATCAACACAGATTGCCAGCTCTTCATCACAATGCTTCAAAATAGGTACACTATATTCATTTACTAATTTAGCTACCTTACAATTTCATTGCCGTCATTTTTTGACGGGCAATTCGCTAGTGCATTATATCCTTGAGCAAAAATTGGGCAAAAGTCTATTAATACCACCTCCAACCACTGGGAGGCAGCATAAGCATATCCTATACAGAGCTTACTTGGAGTTTAATAAAAATAAATATATTTAAAAAAACAATTCCTACTCATCCTGACCTATTTAGAAAATGAATAACATGGGTATGTTTAAGCACATTATCATAGTTATTTGTATCTTTTACATTATCTACTTTGGTAGCTAGTGTATAACAGGTTCTCACGGACATAATAATGCTGGACTGAAAAAAAGGTTTGCAGAATAAAATAAGACTCCAACTTCTCTAAATGGTTGAACAATGGATTTTTCCTGTTAGCTGACCTTTAGAAGTGGCGGCCATCATCCACTAGGTGGTGTGGCCGAGATTTTAGTGAATGTCTTGTTAGTACAAAGCTTATTATCTGCCAGTACCCTTAACCCTAAACCCTAACTCTAAACCCTAAAGCTAGGATATAAAATCTTGGCCTCGCCACAGAGAGACCGATGGCCACCACTGCTGAAAGTCAGCTAACAGAAAAGGTACACAATTTTTTGTCTAGTACATGATATAAGACATCAGTTAAATTCATCCAAAATTATTTGGAAGTCAACAAATTATAATCAGCATTAAGCCACATGGCAATTACAAAGAAAAACATTTATAAGTATATTTATATGACCTACATGTGAACACAAAGGGCCATATTCAATTGAGCTTTTGTGAGATCCCGGAGCCCGTAAGTGAGGTTGCAAGCTAATTTGCTATTCAATTCGCGTCTTTTTGCGGGCTCGGAACGGCTTCCGAGTTATGGGCTTGAAAAAATGGCGATGGTTAAACTCGTAACTTACAGCCTCCAGAAGCCTTTGATCTGTCACTTTCTCATGGCTAAAATCTCAAATCGCTATTCAAGTGCTCAATTTCCCCAAGCCCGCAAATGTTTTCACACCCAGAAATGGCAAATGAAGGAAAAATCTTAGAGAGGACCTGCAAAGGGGTTAAACACCAGTTTGTAGCACTGTAAATGCAAATAAAAAATCACTACTGCCCAGTAAATATCGGGAAAAGCGATGACAGACATTAGAATTAATTGCACAACAGTCTCAAGCCCGCAAATCAGCATTTATGTGTCATTTTGGGGTTAAATCAATCTCGGGCCACCCATATCAGGCCACCCATATGGACCAGAACAGTATTGGCATTCATTTTCATAATTCTTTATTTTGCGGGTGTGCGAGTCTGATCGCATATCGGACCCCCGAACCTAATTGATTGACATATACCCTCCATGTTTTACTGCTGTAATAATGACAATCTCATTTTCTATTGGCTGATTCAAAATGGGCAGTTACGGGCTTGCTGAATTGATCATGTTCTTGCCCTGAACTGCTCCGCACCAGTGCATAGTTTGCGGTTTTGGCTTGGGGCAGTAACTTGCGGGCTTGAGCAATTGAATAGCATCACAATCGGAGACGAACGGGAGCCCAAAGTGAATATGGCCCAAAGTATGGTGTGTGTCTCCTTTGTACATTAGGTTTCAATCTATTCTTTTTTAAGATGGATACTCTTTGGAAGACTTCTGAGAAATTGCAAAAAAACGTGTATCATTTACTCCGACATTAATGGCTTAACCACCATGACGCAAAATGTATGAATCAGAGATATCTTTGAATAGTATATTATGATGATTTCATCCTAACTTGTTGCTTGTAGTGATTTTTAGATTTTCTGTACTTGATATATTTTTCAAAAGAATTGAGCTTGAGGAAGACTGTTAATGCTTCTTGGGGAGCTACTGGGTTGTTGGGAGTGGATTCGTACTGTGGTGTAGAAATATACTTTCTAGTATTCAATGGGCGCAGAATAAAGGCAGAGATGGGTATGTAGTCAGAGAGGACAGTGATTACTAGTACTTGGCATGCTGATTTGGGCTGTAGAAGATGATGTCATCCTAATTTCCCAGGATAGAGGGAATAATCACCATGACGATATCCCATAGTTTCCTCGTCACAACAGGGCATACCAGAGATATCGTTTCACCCATTCTTGGGTAACAGATGTTTCACACGTGCTAAGAAATAGAGTCAACATGAATCCAGAAATAGTATTGAGTGGTTGTGTGAGCTCATGGGGTGGGAGCCAACAGAGCTCACTGGGCCCCCTTGCATGATGCTCTCATTAAAATCCATTGGCCACATGGATCAGATAACCGCAGAGGTGACATCATCCCGTCTCTAGCCAACCATGGATTTTCGCTCTTGCTGTGAATACCAGGGTACGGGGTGTCCATTTCCGAATGCTACCCTTAGCTTTTCAACTTCCCATGGGAGATGTGTTCGTGATTGAAGAGTTAGGAGGTATGTCTCCAGGAGCATATCAATGAGCCTGGGAAAAGAAGGACTCATTACATCAAAAAGAACTCTAATCTTCATATAATGGAGCACAGAAGGAAACTTTCAAAAAGGAGTCAAGCATTACTGGAATCATATATTAAATGCACAAGACATATTTTGGAATATGGGCTGACTCCATTAGAATTTTAAGGTAGTACAGTGGTACGATGTTGAATCGTACCAGATATCCAAAAGAGTGATCATACTCTTCCAACAGGGATAGTGTACACAAGTAAATGTTATGTCATTCAAAAGGGACTCTGCACATTTAAAGGCTCCCCCAAACCTAAAGTAAAGCCATTAATCAAATTGTGTGCGCTTATAAGCAGCAGGCAATGGGCAGTTGAGGCTATGTCCAGTAGGTCTTTCCTGCCACCCAAGCCTATATTTGTAAAAGCTGTCTCTGCAGTAACACTAAAATGGATATTGCAGCCTGTTATGGAAGCCATACTAATTATTCTGTTTTGTGTGCTTGACACTAATTTCACAAATACAGATCTTCTGCAGTATTACTTATACTGATGCCATAAGACTTCAAGCCAATCCTTGTAAGCACAATGGAACATAGAGAGAATACTAGACTCGTATTTGAGTAGTGTTACAGTATGGATTTGCTTAAGGACAGTGGCAAGATATTTCACTGAGATGGGTCCCATGTGGCTCCTGAAGACTTAAGAGAGGTGCAAAATATGTCACCTTGTTTTATGCATTTCTTAATGGTAAAATCACTGTGGAAAAAGAGTTAGAAATGGATCAATTGGTGCTAGAGGTATAGATTAAAATAGTGTTCAGGAGTACAAGAGATAAATATTTGTAGGACAATAAAATGGACAATGTATTGTTGAGAAGGATATGCTCCCCCATCACAAAGAATAGACTGGGGGGGGGGGGCACATCAGATGTTTCCAATGACCAAATGTGGGTCTGAAGCCTGCTCTTCCCCACCCCTGCTCTAGATGGTGAGAGAAACATAGACACATTGGGCCTTATTCAATTGTGATTTGGCTAATTGAATAGGGCTCTATGTAAGCACAGAGCATATTTTTTAGTTAGTGAACTTCTATCCAAAAGCAAGGTCTTCACTAACTAAAAACTTTTGTAAAAAAATATGCTATGTGCCTATATAGAGCCCTAATCAATTGGCCAAATCACAATTGAATGAGGCCCTTTGTGTGCATGATCTTCAGGTACAGATCTTTCTTGGGGATATTAGAAGGTTTCGATGAGTAAAAACAATTCCTACATTCAATTGAGCAAATGTTAGTTACTGGAGCCCGTAATGTAGCCAGTAAAATAATTTGTTATTCAACTGGCGTCTTTTAGCCATCCGCAAAGCTGCTTGTTGAAATGTTATTCATGTTTGGAAACCATACTGCCTTCTTTTTTATAGTTTATGTGAGTCTTTATTTTCACCCACATTTGACCCTTCAGCCATAAGTTGTGGATCCCTGACTTACATTTATTCCATTTTTTTTTACTCACAATTACCCATTGGACAAGGGAAAATAACATACTAAAATATTCTGATATAGTAAAATACCTTATCTGTATAAGTGAATACCCTCTTTAGAATTGCATTTTTGTAAACTTGGTCAGCTATAACTAATCACCTTACAAATAACACCATAAACATCAACCATAATCAATCAGATAGGTTAGTTCTATGGACATGATAACCCACTCTGAGAGCAGCCTCGTTTAGCTCTTCACAGGGAGAAATATTCTGTATTATATCAGTCGGACACTTAGAGTAATCCAACCCAAAATACCAGGCAATTCTTCCCTGAACAGCAAACCCCGGACATACGTTTTGGCTTTTATTGGGACTCGTCAGTTGGGTGTAGCTGAACTAATCACTGACAAGGCCTAGGAGAGGCCGAAACATACGTCTGTAGTTTGCTGTTTCTCCTGTTCAGGGTAGAATTGCCTAGTATTTCGGTGCTGGATCACTCTTTTAAGTGAGACCAGACTGATATAATACAGGATATTTCTCCCTTTGAAGGTCACAACAAAGCTAAAAGAGGTTGCTCTCCGAATAGGTAACCAGACCTATAGAACAAACCTACTTAGGTATTGTTCGTTCTCAGATTGAGCACCTCTGATTCTGCTTTAGCTTAGGTTTTGTCACCCTAAGGGTGATAGGGGACTCACTGTGCCTTAGAGTGCAGCTACACCTCATTGATGAGGCCCACAAGTGAGCTAAAAGAGTTCTCCTGTCCAAGTAGGTTATCAGATCTCAAGAACATACCTGTTTAAATGTTGTTTGCTCTTGTATTGAGCTCCTCTAATGCATTTTTGCTTAGATAACACAATTATCTAACTGGCTCCCCTGTGTGATTAGTTGTGGTGATTTTAATTTGTTCAGAACAAAACCAGCTGATTCTAGATGACTCCACTGCTTGTAAGAGTTTAATGCAAAAAATCCAATATGATCCTTTCAAAAGAACTTCAAGATAAAGTTGTGGAAAGGCACAAGTCAGGAGATGGATGGGTATACAAATATTTCAAAAGGTTTAAGTATCCCATGGAAAACAGTCAAGACCATCCTTAAGAAGTGGAAGGAGTAGGTCACCAGCCAGGTCATGCCTAGATTAGGTGCTTCCACCAAACTGGATAACCAAGAAAGAAGTAAAGTGGCTACCGAGAGGCCAATGGCAACTTTGATGGAGCTACAGGCCTTTATGGCAAAGTCTGGTCATTGAGTTCTTGTTACAACAATATCACAAGATCTTTGTAAATCTAACCAGTATGGGAGAGTGTCATGAAAAAAAGTCACTCCTGAAAAATAAAAGCCCCATCATGTCTTTTTTTATGTTTGCTAAAGAGCACCTTAAAGATTCTGTTGTCAAGTGGCAAAAGGTGCTGTGGTCAGATAAGGCCAAAGTCACATTTTTTGGCCAGGATGCAAAACATTATGTCTGGCAACAATCGATTACTTTACCATAGAAAGAATACCATTCGAATAGTAAAGCACGGTGGTGGCAGCAGCATCATGTTGTGGTGGTGTTTCTCTTCAGTTTGGATTGGAGCACATGTCCGGATAGTCCTCACGAGAAAGTTGAAAATGAAGATGGTTCAACTTCCCAAAGCACACCTCCAAAGCAATTGTACAGTGGGTGAAGGACAGGAAGGTCAATGTCTGTGACTGGCATAGTAAATCCCATTGAAACCTTTGGAATCACTTGAAGATGGAAGACCATCAATGATCGCCACACGGTTTGACTGAGCTGGAACAATTATTTAAGGAGGAATGGAAGGAGGAATGGGTATATATTCATCTAGGTGTGCAACATTGATAGAGATGTATCTAGCGGATGTAGAGATGTATTCTTCCACTAACCATTAACTCACAAGGTGTTCTTTTATCCAACAGTTATTCAACCATGAATTTGTTTTCTCTGAACTATTGCTTTCTTTTTTCACTGGATTGTTTCAAGGTACAATTTTATGTAGAACTGGAAAACTGAATTTATTTGTCCTCTTTTTTGACTTTAGGGCTTCGTATTTGTCTATTTTTTTTTCTTTAGGGCAACAAAAGATGAATATTTTAAAAGGGGTGGTGACTTTCCATACCCACTGTACAGTAGCTAGTAGGCATTATGGGCAATTCCTACTTGATTACAATTACCCAATGCTGCTTTTCTTCGCACATAATTAACAATGGAGAACTATGACAGTGGATGGAGAGTTAGAGGGAGCTTTGGTGCTTCATCATGATAATGCAATCTTGAGGACTTTACGCGTACCCATTGAATTAGCAAGTGCTACACATCAATTCTGTTCCTCCTATGTTACCATTTAATAGTTTCTCTTTGGTTACTCTTAATGGATAGTTCTCAGAGTGCTGTAAACTGAAAAATAAACATTGAGGATAGAATTCAACAATATACATTGTGTTTCATATCCTTTTAATGTGTATTTTTGACAGAAACTCATTTTTGTATTGTCTCGCCTACGTATGATTTTGTGATCAGTGCCTTTATATTAATATGTCTATACAAAGACACTGATATGATTTGCTGTACATTATCTTGGGTTCTCTGGTGGTCCAGTGGTTAGGATTCAGTGCTTTCACTGCTGTCAACCTGGGTTCAATTCCAACTTAGGGTACCAAGAGGTCACACCAACCTGAAGCCAAGTAGGGTTGGGGCTGTTCAGTACTTGGATTGGAGACCACCTGGAAATACCAGGAGCTGTATGCTGTGGCCCATTGGAGAAGTACTGGCAACCCTCTCCAGTATATCTGCCATAACCATGGACATAAAGATGTCCTGGTGTTACAGTCCATGGAAATGACTGTTTATTTTTTTTTTTTTTTGCTTCATTCAATCTTGAAGCTGACCTGGCTTAAGACTTGGTCATCTATCTCCATCCTATTTGGAGCTATGGCTCAGGCAACCCTCACTTCAAGATGATTTTCTGAGGTGCTTCTGTTCTAGGAACCAATGGTAGGACAATTGCATGCCAGCTGGCACTCAAAAACTCTATAGATTCAAAATTAAGCAAAATTGTAGTTGAAAAAAGAACTATGGGGAAGCTAAACGTCCATGAGTATATATAAATTGTGAAAGCTGTCAAATATTGCTTGTCTGGTTAAGTTTTGTCTCTTGCTTCTCATTATACAACCCTCCATTATGGAATCAGATGAAACCACTGTGGTTAGGTTTCGTGTAACTATTTCACGACCGGGATATTTAAATGTTTCTAATCTATCATATCACTCACTATATTATGAAACTACTTTGCATAATACTATATTTCTCCATGTTTAAACATTGTTCTGTATGATAATGCATTGCTCTGAAAATTATAATAGAAAGTACTGTTCAAATGCTATCATATTCTTCCGTATTCTAATGCATTTCTCTGCATTTTATTGCACTACTTTGCAAGTTAATGTGTTATTCTTCATTTCTGTGATAGTCTGCATATTATTAGACATTTTTATTTGATTACTCTGGCTGTGAAAGGTTTCAGATTTGTGATGGTAATAATATTTGCCGCCTGCCACTACTGTTAGTCAAGCCGTGGGATTTCTAATACGAAACGCTGTCTCAGAAAGAAAGGTTCACTGCCATGGGCCAGAAATCCTTTTCACTTCTCCAGAAATAAAGCCAGCGAGAACAAACTGTGAGTTCATTTTTCCTCCAGACCATATGAGCATAATCTTACTTCATAAAGAGTTTCCTTTTATCTCTTCTCGCCTAATTCTGCTTCAATCCAACTTTTGCACCTGTGTTTTTCCTTTTGAGAAAAAAATTCAATCATTTTGCTTGCAATAAATGTACTGTGGCTTTCACCTCATTGCCAAATGGTAGCACAAACTTCACTCTCATGCCTCCCCATTATATTAAACTAGCAAATTGCCTGTCAAAAATGAAGGTAATAAAATTTTAAGCGTGGCACCCAATGTGAGCACCTTCGGAACTCATCTGCGTCCTCCCTTGTGTCTCATTTCCCCCCTCCTCTCCCTCCCTTGTGTCTCCTTTCTCTCTCCTCTCCCTCCCTTGTGTCTCCTTTCCCCCTCCTCTCCATCCCTTGTGTTTCCTTTCCCCCCACCTCTCCCTCCATTGTGTCCCCTTTCCCCCCCACCTCTCCCGCCCTTGTGTCCCCTTTTTCCCCACCTCTCCCTCCCTTGTGTCCCCTTTTTTCATCACCTCTCCCTCCCTTCAGTCCCCTTTTTCCCCACCTCTGCCTCCCTTGTGTCCCCTTTTCCCCACCTCTCCCTCCCTTGTGTCTCCTTTTCCCCCACCTCTCCCTACCTTGTGTCTCCTTTTTCCCCACCTCTCCCTACCTTGTGTCTCCTTTTCCCCCACCTCTCTCTCCCTCGTGTCTCCTTTTTCCCCACCTCTCCCTCCCTTGTGTCTCCTTTTCCCCCTCCTTTCCCTTCCCTGTGTCTCATCCTCCTCCCCCCTTTCTTCCCTTATCCTCTCTCCTTCCTCCTCTCCAAAAACCTCCCTATCCCCTTTCCCCTCTCTTCTTACCTTGATCCGCTGAGCTCCTGCTGCTGCTGCGCGTCTTCTTCCTATGTCCGAAACCAGCATATTCTAATGACGTGACGCGCATGTGACGTCACATCATTAGCATATGCCGGTATGGTCACAGCAAGAAGACGCGCTGCAGCAGATCAAGGTAAGAAGAGAGGAGAGAGAGGAAAGGGATAGGGAGTTTTTTGGAGAGGGGGAAGGAGGTAGTATTAGGGAGTTAAGAGGGAGGATTGCGGCCCTCACTGCAGGCTAAGTCCCGCGGGCCTGAGCAGCAAAGTCCCACAGGCCAAGGGGGTTAGGAGGGAGGAGGAGGATTGCGGCCCTCACTACAGGCTAAGTCCCGTGGGCCTCAACTGCTCGCCTCTCTTTGCAAGGCTTGCAGTTGCGGCTAAGTCCCACTGGCCGCAACAGCATGACCAACATCCCAAACGTTACATACACTGATAACTATTATAGAAATAAAATAGTAAAATTGATCTGTTGGCTGAGGCTAAAACATATGTAATGATTAGAAATATGTAGGTTCATGGGTCTAACAAAATAACAAAATAACTAAAAACATTTTTGTAACGCCAGTATCATATAAAATCATAGGTTATAAGAAGTAATTTATCAATTGAATATTAATGGGACATTCAAGGTTTCGGGATTTTTGCTAGATATATAATATACCTATGTATCGGTTTACTTTTATGCACTTTATTTTATTAAAACTTGTTTATAAGCTCTGTTTTTATTGCCTAAAGTCATACAAAATGGTACTTGATTGGATCTGCCCTGTGCAACTCATGAAGACACATACTCTGCTGTACTTGCTGTGCAGTGTCTCATACTAGCCAACTGACAAAAAGTCTCAGCAACATGCTGCTGAGACATGGCCACTGACGGGCTAGTATGAGACACTGCGCAGCAAGTACAGCAGAGTATTTGTGTAGGGGGCAGACCCAAGCAGGTACCATTTGTATGATTTTAATCAGTAAAAAAAAGTTTACAACTACTTCTTAATAAAAATAAAGGGTCCTATCCTCTTATAGTAGCGCAGCACAAGGCAGCACCAGTGGCGGTGAGCATCCGCTAGATGGCACTGAGGATATTCCGGTGCCATATCATAGAGTCAAGGCATAGGTAAACTGTTAGGGTTAGGGTGAGGGTTAGTTCAAGGGTTAGGCTAACATTATAAGCTTAGAACTTCTCTCACATATCATCAGCTCTGCAAAATATCATCAGCGCCATCTAGCAGTTGGAGGCCGCACTGCAGTGGTTGACCTGTCCCAACACCATAACAGGATAGATCCAAATAAAGTACATAAAAGTATCTAGTCAAGTTCAGTAACCATTCATGTTCTTTTGATTTAAAAACTGCATTTGATTGCAGTAAATTTTAATTGAACGTTGTAAATTTTACCTGTCAAAACGTCTTTCAGATTCAGTCCAAAACGGTGCAGTTACCAGTGTAGCGTATGTCGACATCGACTTATTACTCCCTAAAGACGGTCTACATTGTTTATCAATGCACTGAGTTTACCCAATATTTCACAGACAGTATTTCACAAAACTGTCTTCTATTCTAACTGACATTCCAAGACTGATGAAGGTCAAGAGAAAGGGCAGGTGGATGTGAACTATCTGGACTCATGGTCTGCATTTGCTCAAGTAGACATGGGACTCATTAAGCAGCTGTACTCCACCAGATGTGTCTTGGATCCAGTGGAAATAGTCTTCTCAAGGGTTGTCCAAATCTGATTGGCCCACCATTCACAAAAAGAGTGAACTTTACTGTACAATGGCATATTCCCATGTCAACTAAAGGAAGCAATTGTCAGATTGCTTTAATAAAAAACATTGTTAGGTCCAGGCTGCATGGCATACTACATACCAATTCGAATCATCCTAGTTCTTGTTTTTAATGACCATCTGACACCAAGAGATAGAGTTGATTGTTCAACCCAAATTCTCCTCCTTGACCTGGCTGCTTCATTTAACACAGTGGACCATGTAATATTAATAGAGCTACTGAGGATTGGGTGACACCATCCTCAGCTTATTTAAATCTTTTCTCATTGGCAGGCTGCAAAAGCTTTCTTCAGGTACATACTCCTCTAAAACCATAAATATGTCACGTGGAGTACCACAAGACTCTATTTTACCTTGTTGTTTGCTGTACATAGTCTACCACTGGAAGAGATCATCAGAAAACACGACTGGACTGCTGCAACTTCCTTATCTCTCTACATTGCTTACAGAATCTTACAACAAGGTTAACAAACCAACCTCCTTCCTACCACCTAACATCTGTTTTATGTGCCCTCAACGAGCTCCCCCTGAATGGCTTCATATATGTCAAGTGTGGCCTGCTGACTTACAAGCCTCTACATGATGAAAGCCCCAGGTTCCCGAAAGAGCTCCTCACTTCTTATCATCCAACTCATGCTCTGAGATCTGCAGATGAAAATCTCTTAACCATCGCCAGAATCTCATCACAAACCCCGGGTCTTAAACTTTTATGTATGGAGCACCAAAATTCTGGAACTCTCCACCATGCTCAATCAATGGCCCGTAATTTGGACATGTTCAAAAAGCTACTGAATACTATTCTTTTCACCCAGGCTTTCCAATAAATTAAAAACTCTGTCTATTGTTTCCTTTTCTCTTCTAAGTGCGTTGAGTTCCTTATGGCAGAAAACGTTTATTAATTATTAGAGTATAATGCCAACTTGCAAAATTGGCCAGTGTAGATCACAGTGAGTACTTAGCATAATTACTCCCTGGAGAATATATCTTTTGATGGCTTTAGGCTGAGAATTATCCAGACAAACTGCCAGTTAGTAGCAATTATTGGCTAATAATCAACCTAAAGTCCATTCTTGGTGGTTGTATCTGAAAGGCAGAGAGGGCTAACACCATATAGTTAATTTGTTTATTTTCAGAAAAAAATATTGTTTTATTTTTGTGTTTTTTTTATTTAATAGTTGTTTTTTTATTTAATTCTTAGGTTTTTTTTTGTGTTGTTTTTCATGTATTTCTTTTTTTTCTTTTTCTTTTTTATTAGTTTAGTGTAGGCGGTTTAGGAAGTAGTTTTATGGACTGTGGGAGTTCTTATGGACCCCCTGCTTATAGTGTAGTATAACATGGGGGCCCATAGGGCGCTTTAAATGTAGTGAGAACTGTTACTTGTACAGTATAGGGGTTTAGCTGGTATTGTGGGAGGTTGACTTTAAACTTTGGGGTTACGCTCTGCTGGGTACTACCGGCACACATAGGATTAGGGTACATCACTTACCGGAGCCATGTAAAAGTACTTTAGGTATAATCTCCTGTAGCAGCAGAGTCTTACAAGAATACGTAGGATGTTTAATAACTCTTACTGGAGCCATTTTATAGCACTATAAGTCAAATATCCTTAGCAGTAGGGACCCTATCATACTTAGGGTTTGCTGCGGGTGGAATTTAATACCTTCATAGCTCTCTTCACTTACGGTAGTTCTTACAGGAGCCATGTAAATGAGCCCGTAATTTGTTACACACTACAATACTTCAATGGTTGATTAACCAGGAATTGTTTAGCTTAGAAGAAGTAGTGATGATAAATGGAAAACCAATAGTTATATAACAGGTAAGGTAACATGAACAAACAAAGCTATAAAGCTATCATCTCAGTCCATTGTGGGAAAGCATTCAGAGAAGGGAATGACAACAGTGCCTTTTTGCTTTCCATTCTCTCTAATGGGACCACTCCCACACTAATCAGTTGAATAATTAGCTTTTATTACATAGGAAAATTATACTATATTGCATATGACTATCATATTTATGCAATGAACATGAGCTTGATGGAGCTCAGAGGGGCAGTGTCTGACGGGTGTGCCTGGCATGCCGCAGTCTATAGGGTCATGGACATGACTGAACAAGTAAACAACAATAATATTGATATATAACATTTGGATTTACAAAGTGGTATATTGATATCCTGGAAATTAGTGAACTCAGATGGACTGGAATGGGACATTTCATATCAGACAACCACCAGATCTTTTACTGTGGTCAAGAATCATGCAGAAGAAATGGAGTAGCCTTCATAATCAATCAAAGGGTGGCCAAAGCAGTTCATGGTTACAAATTACAGAATGATTTCTATTCACATTCAAGGCAAGCTATAAATCACAGTGATCCAAGTCTATGCTCCAACCATGGATTCTGACGAGGCTGATGTTGTCCAATTCTACAAGGATATTCAACACTTTCTAGATATAATAACAAGAAAAGATGTTAATCTCATCATAGGAGATTGGAATGCAAAAGTAGGGAACCAAAAAATACCTGAAAACCAGGCATGTTTGGTCGTGGAGTAAACAATTAAGCATATCAGAGATTAGTAGAATTCTGTCAAGATAATTTTCTGGTCGTAACAAACACCGTCTTCCAACAGCCTCCAAGACAACTCTACACATGGACATCACCAGATGGACAATATAGGATCAGATTGACTATATACTTTGTATCCAAATATGTAGGAGCTCTATACAGTCAGCAAAAACAAGACCAAGAGTTGACTTGAATGAATATGTAGTAGAGTTAAAGAATAGATTTAAGGAACTAGACATGGTAGATTTAATTTCTGTATGCAATTATGTTACTGTGGAATCTACCATTTTAGTTTCAGAAGATTTGCTTCCTAAGAGGGGAGGAGACTTTCAATGCAAACACATTTTCTCTCTACACAATGGTAATGTAACATCTACAACTGCAATTCCTTTCAGCAAGATTAGAGGGAAACTCATTACTTTACAAGGACCCACCGATCTGGCAATGTAACAGATAGCACCAGGTAACCAAAATGGAAAATGGAACCCTACCATAAAGAATAATTGCATATAAATATATATTTTTTTTGTTAAAAATAAGTACGAATTTATAAAACTAAATGGCAAAATTAGTAAAACCTTCATCTTCATTGAACAAGTTGGTTGTTGTTGGAGGCAGCACCCTCAACTGTACGGCCATGGGTTTCTAACCAATATATGCCTATCATGGTTGAGTTGTTCTTTCTCTCAGTTTAGTCAAATAATTATTTTTGTACGGTTGGGGTTTTGTAAGTTGTACAAATCATCTACAGAGAATGTTAAGACTGGTCCTCAAAAAGGAATGGGACAATGGAACCTGCTTATCTTTCTTCAAGACAGGTTGTTTCTCTGTATCAGGGAAGCCTGTAGTAAAAGGATCCCAGTACCAAGGTGTACAGCGTAATAACAACATGGCCAGTAGGCAGGGTCATAAAGCCCAGAGTTAAGGGGTCAGGAAGCACAGGATCACAAAAATAAACAAGCTGGATGTCATGGAAATCAGATACATTTCTGGGCTGGAGTACAAGGGATGACAACTGAGCACTGTTATCCAATCCACGCAGCCTTATATAGGCCTTGTGGTGCATTTTATGGTCACAGCAACAAGGAATGACTGAACTGAATCAGTGCAGCAAAAGAAATGGAATCAGTGAAAGTAAAACCTGGACTGGATCCCACGATGCTAAACCTGTATCTCCAAACCTCAAAAGCTCTACACTCCTGATGCAAGGTTAAGCTGTGGAGTTGTTGTTTAGTCGTTCCGACTCTCTGTTACCTTATAGACCACAGCACGACAGGTCAATTTGTTTATCTTTGGTTGTTCGTATACATGAGGTTATCTTGTCCTTCTCCAGTGGACAGTGATTTGTCTGACCTCTTCACTATGACCCGTCTATCTTGGGTGACCCTACATGGTATAGCTCACAGCTTATTTGAGGGACACAAGCACCTTCGCCACGACAAAGTAGCGATCCAGAAGGGGAAGCTGTAGAGTATTCGGAAACAATTAGCATAACGCACCCTCAGAAGTTGCACTAGCAGAATACATTGCCGCAAAGTGGACTGCAGGAGCCTGAGGATTATTACACTCCGTAAGCTGTCGGAGGCTGACATATTTCATTTTGCAAGTGTTTGTTGCCACAACTGTGAACTGTGCCAAGTGAAAACTCACAGAAAAAATTGAGTCTGTTTCTCAAATCAAATGGGCTGTCCTGCTTTATGACTGGTGGGCTGCATTGGTGCAAAAAAAAATAATCATTTTTCTAAGTGATTTTACCTATATATCGAATAAATGAAACACTCTACCCATTAGTATGCACATTTCAGGGTTGAATAATTCCCTTTAGAGCCTAAAGTGAGAACAATCCATCCAAAAAACAGCAGCATGTTTTGAAATGCTGTTGAGAGAGTCTGTGATTGGTTAGTACATGAAGTATTACAGAAAAACTGTGTGCATAAGCTACAGGGGGCAGACCTTGGTCCTTTCCTGTTAAGGTTACGGCACCAGTCCTTCGATACAGTGCAGTGACCAACCAACTAGATGGCGCTGCCGATATTCCAGTGCCATATCATAAAGTCAAGGCTTAGGTATACTGTTAGGGTTAGGATAGGGTGAGGGTTAGTTTTAGGTTTAGGATACCATTCTCTAACATATCGTCAGTGCTGCAAAATATCGGCAGCGCCATCTAGCTGGTTAGTCACCGTACTGCAGTACCGCCGGACCTGTGCTGTAACTATAACAGTATAGATCCCAGACCTTTGTTGGGACTGTTTGAAAGGAGCCTTTTCGCATTTGTTCAAAAAACTATGTTTTTGATATTCAAACAACCACTTATGTAGTTTATTTTAATATTCAAACCAGGGAACCTTCCATATCCCTTTAAGCATAATAATATGGCAGTGGCTGGATTATTATTCTGGTGGTGATTGCACAGCCCTGTTTACAAATGACAGTAACAGAGCCCTCATAATCAAGCTACAAGGGCCTAGTGCGGACAAGGGAAACGGCTTGAAAATCCATTTTGTGCCTCCATATTAAACTGATATAAAAATCACGGAGAAGAGGTAAACAAATATGATTATGAAAGTTATGTACTTTATTTTTTGTAAACAATATGATTGTAATTGTCCATTTAATCTAACAATTTGTGATGGAAAATGGAAAACTCACCTTCAGCCTCATTTACTTTCATCATAATTGCTGATTGCTTTGTCTACAAGTTGGTCATAATCACTGTGTTACTGCTTGGTATATATTTTTACAGATTCAACAACCAAATTATAGTCAGAAAGGTTTATTGAAATTAACTGGGTATATAATATGCCTATGTATCTCTTTACTTTTATGTACTTCATTTACTTTATTTTTCATTTTTTGTGTGTGCGTCGTTCCCAATATCATGGACTGTAACATACACATACCAGAACATCTTTATATCCATGGTCATACTGATCCACTTGGTATTCATGGCAGAGATACTGGAGTGGGTTGCCAGTTCCTTCTCCAGTGCATGTTCTTGGTATTCCTAGGTGGTCTCCCATCCCACTACTGACCAGGCCCAACCATGCTCGGCTTCAGAGTAGTGTGACCTCTTGGTTCCATGACTTGGAATTGAACCCAGGAAGCTCTGAGTCCTAACCAGGGAACCCCATTTACTTTATTAAGAAGTGCATAAAAGCTCTGTTTTTCGGTCTAAAATCTTACATATAGTTTCTACCTGGTCACCTCCTTTGCAGCTCATGAAGACAGGGGCTGCTCTATCTTGTAGTAACCATCAGTGGCAATGTTCAGCAACATGCTACTTCAGAGGGGTCACTGACAGGTTAATTTGTTTTTATGAACAGCATGAGGGCAGGTAAAAAACAGAGCTTTTAAGCACTGCTTAATAAAATTACATAAAAGTAAATAGATACATAGGTATATTATATTCCTGGAAACCTTGCATGGTCCTTTAAGGACCTGACAATATCAAACCCCTTAACCCAATATTCTACTGGATTATAGATTTAAAAGAGATGGGCAGCCTGGGTTTATAGGTTGAGTAAAGCACAGATTATTTTGCTATATATACATGTACACATGGGAGTAGGAGCCCAACAAAAATCTGGGGGGATAATTCATCTCTTCTCACAGGACACAAAGCAGGGTCAGATCTACCGCCGGAGCACCCGGTGCAATGCAATTGCAATTTATTTGTTTAAATTCTCAATGCCCCCGCCCCCCCCCCCATATAATTAAAAATTGTATTTATAATATATATATATATATATATATGTATAATGTATGTGTGTGTATATATATATATATATATATATATATATATATATGTTTATGTATATATGTGTATGTATATGTCTTATATATATATATTTATGTATATGTATATATATATATATATATATATATATATATATATACCGTATATTATAAATTATGAGTCAAAGCTTTCATGGCAAAGATCTAGTAATGCATGATTAAATGTAATTTTGCTATTTTTTGTGTCCCCTGTTCATTTAATCTCTAGGGGTATTTGTCCCACCCATCCCCTCTTTTCCTACGCCCCTGCATGTACATACACACATTTAGCCATTGGCTCAGTTTCAACCTTCTATCTATGGTTGCAAATAAAATGTATTGCTATACCTGTTAATTTTTTTATAATTCTTTCTATCAAACCTTATTTTTTTGCTCAATTTTTCTCTTCTCATACAAGTCACTTTCTTTGTCATTGTTTCCCCCTTTTGACGTTATTTTTAATTTTCTTTTTTTTCTCCTATTTATTGGTCTCCTTTATTTTCTATGACTCTTCCATTCAATGAATTGTAGGTTCCTTGCACAACTAAACGGGTTAATCCCTCTTTACTCTCCGCATCTCCTTCCCCCACAAACCTTCCCTCCAAACTTTTTTTCCCACGGCCAGCTCTTCTCTCCTTCTCCACACTTTCCGGAGAGGCTGAGATAGTACATGCACCCTGACACTTTACAATTTCATCATCCTTGCGTTACTTGAGCCTGACGCATGAGAGTCAGTGTGTGTGTTTTAAGGTCTGAGTTGGCGTCCCCTTGGCGCAATAGAAACAACATTTTGTAGCGAGGCCAGTCCAGTGCTCAAGCCCCCTCCCATGGGTGCGATGACACACTATTTGAATATGATACGTGTTTTTGGAACAGGATTAGTTGTTGTGTTGTTGGTAACGTGGCAACACGCTGTGCCATCAAACACATAAATCAGCAGCTCAAGTTCAGGAACCTCCTGCCCTCAGTAAGTGATCACACTGCTGTGTTAAACAGTGCCGAGTATGACAGTTCTAAACCCTTTTCCATTGTCCCATTTGCCCTTGGCTAACCAAGCAAGGCCACCGCTTTGGGGTAGTGTGTGAACAGCATTGATCAAATTAAGTTATTGTACTTCACGTAGGACAATATCTAATCTCATTACGCCATAGACCCAAATCATCAATCAATACGTCGTGATAATTTAATATTATAATATTCCATTCATTAATTGAATTGGGATTATTATATTTGAAAAAATTCAAACAAAGACTGCTAAAATGGGACCATATATATAAAAAAATTTAGCAACTAGTACGGTATTTTACTTTACAGAAAAGATAGCAGTTTCTTTCATATTTGAAATATCCAGTAGAAGTGGTAGGATGAATAGAAAGGTAAATCAAGAATTCCTGTGATAGATGCATAAGGCTATTCTGGGAGATCATTACATTTGAAATTTCTAATTATCTTGAAACGACTCAGTTGATGGGCCTATTGTTTGATATACACTACAATTTCAATCTTATGTTGGTGGTTTGAAAACAAGACAAGGGACAGGGGGTACAGAGACACAGGGGAGGGGGGAAAGAGACACAGGGGATGGGAAAAGAGACACAGGGGAGGGGGAGACACAGGGGAGGGAGAGGGGGGAAGAGACACATGGGAGGGGGTAAAGAGAAACAGGGGAGGGGGAGACACAGGGGAGGGAGAGGGGAAAGAGACACAGGGGAGGGAGAGGGAGGGAAGAAACACAGGGGAGGGAGAAGGGGTAAGAGACACGGGAGGGAAAGGGGGGGAAGACACAGGGGAGATGGGGAAAGACACATGGGAGGGGGAAAGAGACACAGGGGAGGGGGGACACAGGGGAGGGAGAAGGGGTAAGAGACACAGGAGGGAAAGGGGGGAAGACACAGGGGAGAGGGGGAAAGACACAGGGGAGGGGGTAAGAGGCACAGGGGAGGGGGGAGACACAGGGGAGGGAGAGGGGGGAAGAGACACATGGGAGGGTGGAAAGAGAAAAAGGGGAGGGAGAGACACAGGGGAGGGAGAGGGGAAAGTGACACAGGGGAGGGAGAGCGAGGGAAGAAACACAGGGGAGGGAGAAGGGGTAAGAGACACGGGAGGGAAAGGGGGGGGAAGACACAGGGGAGAGGGGGAAAGACACAGGGGAGGGGGAAAGAGACACAGGGGAGGGAGAGGGGGGAAGAGACATATGGGGGGAAAGAGACACAGGGAGGGGGAAAGAGACACAGGGGAGGGGGGAGACACAGGGGAGGGAGAGAGGGAAGAAACACAGGGGAGGGAGAAGGATTAAGAGACACGGGAGGGAGAGGGGCGGAAGAGACACAGGGGAGAGGGGGGGTAGTACATATATATTTACTAACTGTGATTCATCAAAACCTCAAATTGTACATTAATTAAACTGCCTAAAATATATGCTTTAATGTCAATAGTAAATATTTGATAGTGCGCCTTGTACTGAGTGAATGCCTGACAGGTAGTGTATAACAATGCTCTCAATGACATGGATACCTAAAAGTGTTTATATATGCTATTGTATATCTGAAAGAGACAGTTTCTGACACAGTGTACTCCTGTAAATGTATTCACGCCTTATAAATATTGTATATCTGATAATGTAGAAAGTTTATGGGTCTAAGTCTATGCTTGTTATGTTTGTATTCCCAAGAGTGTTATATCTAACAATGCATGTCTGGCAGGGTATGTAGCTGTATTTAAGTGTATTTTTGATTGTTGTTCAGTCTAGTACGACTCTCCGTGACCTATAGATTGCAGCAAAGGTATAGATCCACCTGTCCAGGGAACATCGACGCTGGTGTAGATGGCCTTATTTATGTTTAAAAACCAAACACCTAATTATTTCGAGGATATGAGGGCATTTTCACTAAGAAGTGAAATTCCATAGATACTGCCCAATCCATCAACGATAACAGCTGAAAGTAAAATATTTGCATAGCAAAGTGCGTCTGGCTTCCCCGGAGAAAGAAGGGTTAATAGTCTTTGGGATTGGGGGAGGAATGGATTTATTTGAGCCCCATCAAACGTGCAGAGAATTCCTACAGGGTGGGATCATGGGAGGGAATTAGAGAGCTGTGAGATCGCTGGTGGAGGGTGATGTACTGTGTGAGATCAGACTGGTGGAGGATGGTGTTTCGCTGGCTCTCCCTCATTTCTCTCTCTCCTTCTTCCCATCTCCCCTCTCCGTTTTCACCCCTCCCTTCCCAGTTATTCAACAGTTGTCTTTTCCACGCATTCCAATGTTAAAGAGCCGATCAGGTTTCCACAGTGATAAACTAGAGTAATGGTATTGAAAAATGAAGCAATGTGTTTCCTTTCCCACATTATACATGTGCTTGCATGGAATAGAGAGTGATTTTATATAAATATATATATATATATATATTTATATTTACTTTTATTTAAATAAATATATTCAAGAAGTGGACAAAAAATAATATAGTTATATAGTTTCATATTTATGTGTATATATATATATATATATATATATATATATATATCTGTATATCTATATATTTATATATATATATATATATATATATATATATATATATATATATATATATATATATATATACAATTTTTCTCGAATATCCAATGCACCAAATTGGGTCTTGATCACGTTACGCCTGTTAATTCGCATTCTAAGCCTCACATTTTATCAAGGCTTGATGAGTGTGAAATTAATCTACAGCCACACTCAAAGCCTACTCACAAAAACTAGATACACTCACACTAAGGGAATTTAACCACACTAAGGGCCTCATTAATTGCAATTTGGCCATATAGGGCTCTATATAAGCAGAGAGCATATATTTTTTACAGAAGTTTTTAGTTAGTGAAGATCTTGCTTTTTGATTGGAGTTCACTAACTAAAAACTTCTGTATGAGCTTATATATAGCCCTATTCAATTGGCCAAATCACAATTGAATGAGGCCCTAAATAAACAATCAATCAAGCTGTAATAAAGGTTAACATGAAAAAGCAACCAATACACCCCACTACAAACTAACCCCCTTTCATCCATTTAATTTAAAGCGGAACCTAGTTAGCTGCTTCTATAGAAAACATAGGAGGAATTATTGGATCCCACTAGGAAAGCTTTCTGAGTATTGTGAAAGTGGGTAGGGCAGCCTGCACTTCACTTTAGGGAAGAGAATCATTTTACAAAAAAAATGTTTTTGGTTATTAGGTGATAAAATCTGTAAAATCTAAGAGGTATTCTCCTTGACTCCTTGAGTGGCTTTGCAGATAATAAAAAAATATTATTACCAATTAAATACATTTTAATTACAATGAGCCCTATTCAATTGGCCAAATCGCAATTCCATGAGCCTGTGATGTAGCCCGTAAATGTTACTGATATTCAGTGGGTTACATGTTACTACTCGCATTACAATTGTTACTACTCGCGTTACAGGCTCAAAATCACTGAGGGTTGTCAAAACCGCAACTCCGTCCTATCTCTTCTATTGAAGTTTCAAGCCCGTAATGTTACCAGTGCTAAAGATGTAAAATCCATATTCAATTACAACAATTTAACAAGCCCGCAATTACCTTCTAACCCGTAAATGGCAAATGTATCAAAAAAGTATACGAGTACTAGATAGCACTCGCAAGTGGCTTAAACACATGTTCGTATAATTGCAGCAGCAAATAAACACACACTACTGCACTGTAAAATACTGGGAAAGCTAAACAAGCATTACAATTAATTGCACAACAGTCTGAAGCTTGCAAATCTTCAATAAAAAATACTTTTTTTGAAGTTTGATTTCTGTGTTATATCGATCCCGGGAATCAAGTTGCTTTAATGATTTTTATTGATTTCTACATTGCTGGATTGCAAGTCTCATTCATTATTGGCTCTGTCTAAAAAGTAACTTAGGCGACTGCTTAACTGATCATGATCATGCCCTGAAATGCCACTTATGGTTTGCGTGTGGAGGCTGTGAGCCTGTAATTACGGTTTAGAGACAATTGAATACATCTAAATCTATCTAAAAATGGAACCCTCATTCAAAATGTTGGGTTACAGGTAAATTACAGGTTTGCATTTGAATGAGCAGTGTGCTACTAGGAAAGACAGAAAGGTGAGTAATGCTCTAGTGTATGTGTGTGTGCGGGGCGCTGCAAACTCTAGCCCCAGTTGCCTAGTAGTGGCTAGTTAGTTTGGCATCTATTTCTTAAAACGTATGTGAATAGTGAGGAAGCTGTGAGTATCCAATAATCTAAATGAATAATCAGAGTATAGCAGTATATAGTGATACTATTTTGTATTGAACAAAGATTATAGTTAGAGTGACAAGCTTTGGAGAGTTGCATCTCACTTTATCAATGTATCACTTCTGAGTTGATAAAGAGAGGTACAACTCTCGAAAGCTTGACACTCTAACTATAATGTTTGTCCTGTAAAAAAGGCATAGCTACTATATTACTGCAGTAATATTAATTTATTTTATTTCCCTACTGTCTCACTATGGTATGGGGAGAGGATGGGGCCTCTAGGGCACCTCCAGTTTATAAAGTAAGCCGGGGTAGTATGCATATGCCCATCCCAAGACAAAATGGTTGGCTAGGCAGATTAGTCACCTCTAATCATCACTAGTATAGTTGTTGTAATGCAAGTTTGTGTGTTAAAGTTTGAGGGTTGCGAATGGGCATAGCGCATGCCGATGCCCGCAAGTTGCGCCAAAAGTTGTGAGTTGCGCATGCAAGGTAGAGGGAAGGAGAGAAGGAGAGGAGTACACAGGAGGAGAGAGATTGCATCATGCTGCGGGGGGGCAAAGAGACACAGGGGAGGGAGAGGTGGGAAAGAGACACAGGGGAGGGAGGGAAGAGATACATGGGAGGGGGAGGAGGGCAAAGAGACACAGGGGAGGAAGAGGGAACGAGACACAGGGGAGGGAGAGGGGGAAAGAGACAAAAGGGATGAAGAGAAAGGGAAAGAGACACAGGGGAGGGATTGGGGGGGGGAGACCCAGGGGGAGGGGGGAGAGATACAGGAGAGGGGGCAACAAGACACAGGGGAGGGAGTGGGGAGGAACAAGACACATGAGAGGGAGAGGGGGAAAGAGACACAGGGGAAGGAAGAGACACAGGGGAGGGGGGGAGAGAAAAATCAAATATTATCCCGTCATTTGTGACGGGCACTTGAATAGTATTTTATATTTAGGCTTCACTGTTTAACCCTAAAACCACTTGCCAAGAGTATGGCTGTTTTCATGTAGGATTCCCTGATATTCTTTACTTAATATGTCCAAAGGGATGTGGATTGCCAGTCAGTAGAGACACTTCATACATAGTTGGGGTTGTTCCTAGGGGTTTCTAATGATACTCATTATATTATAGGGTCACTTAAATCATGCTGTGACTCCGTGATATCATCATCATTCATCTTTATGTTACATATCTCTCCCTGTCTACTGAGACAAGATGGCTATCACTGAGAGCATATGTGGTGAAACTCAAATGAGTCTGAAGTGGATCTGTCATGCTTGAGATTATTGTGCTTTGATTTATGTGCAGAAGAGGACCTGACTGCAGCAACTAAATTGTCATTTGTAGCTATCACAAAAACTAATAAGCATACTGTGCCACAAAGCTTCATCCTAGTCTACTAAGTAATATAATGTAAGACTCGGTAAAAGCTGAATATTTCAAGAATTATCTAGTTTAGCCAATCTGTTGCAATGTATTTTTAATGCACATAAAAAAAACAAGTTGTTTTAAAGCAGGAGTGGGGAACCTTTATTTCTGCCAACGGCCATGTGGATATTTATAGCATTTGCGGACCATACAATATTATCAACTTAAAAATTAGACTGCTATATTCGGTCAAACATTTAATTACTGTAACTCACCCCTAATGTGATGACTGGAACTGCTTCTCTCTGTCCTGTGTCTGTCTGTCTCCTGTCTCTCTCTCTCTCCTGTGTCTCTCTCTCTGTCCTGTGTATCTCTCTTTCTCTGTCTTGGTTCTCTCCTGTCTCTCTCTGTCCTGTGTCTGTCTGTCTGTCTCCTGTCTCTCTCTCTCTCTCCTGTGTCTCTCTCTCTGTCCTGTGTATCTCTCTTTCTCTGTCTTGGTTCTCTCCTGTCTCTCTCTGTCCTGTGTCTGTCTGTCTGTCTCCTGTCTCTCTCTCTCTCCTGTCTCTCTCTCTCTGTCCTGTGTATCTCTCTTTCTCTGTCTTGGTTCTCTCCTGTCTCTCTCTGTCCTGTGTCTGTCTGTCTGTCTCCTGTCTCTCTCTCTCTCCTGTGTCTCTCTCTCTGTCCTGTGTATCTCTCTTTCTCTGTCTTGGTTCTCTCCTGTCTCTCTCTGTCCTGTGTCTCTTTCTCTCTGTCCTGTCTCTCTCCTGTCTCTCTTTGTTTTCTGTCTCTCTCTCTCTCTCTCTGTCTTGTCTTTCTTCTGTCTCTTTCTCTCCCGGTCCTCTCTCTCTCTCTCTCTGTCCTGTCTCTCTCTCTCTCTCTCTCCTGTCTCTCTCTCTCTCTCTCTCCCATCTCAATCTCTCCTGTCTCAAACCCCCTTTCTCTCTGTCCTGTGTCTTTCTCTCTCTATCCCGTTTCTCTCTCCTGTGTGTGTGTGTATGTCTCTCTCTCTCCTGTCTAAACCTCTCTCTCACCCCTCTCTCTGTGTCCTGTCTCTCTCTCCCCCTGTGTCTCTCTCCTGTCTCTCATACTCTTCTGTCTCTCTCTCTCTCTCTGTCTTGTCTCTCTCCTGGCCCTGTCTATCTCTCTCTGTCCTGTCTGTCTCTCTCTCTGTCCTGTGTCTTTCTCTGTCTTTCTATCCTGTTTCTCTCTCATTTGTGTGTGTGTCTCTCTCTCTGTCTCTCTGGTCTCTCTCCTGTCTCTTTCTCTCCCGGCCCTGTCTCTCTCTCTCTGTCCTGTGTCTTTCTCTCTCTTTATATCCTGTTTCTCTCTCCTTTGTGTGTATGTGTCTCTCTCTCTCTCTCTCTCTCTCTCTCTCTCTCTGTGTCCTATCTCCCTGTCTCTCTTCTGTCTCAACCTCTCTCTCTCTCTGTCCTGTGTCTCTCTTTCTGCCCTGCCTCTCTCTCCTGTATGTGTATGTGTATGTGTGTCTCTCTCTCCTGTGTTTCTCTTTCCTGTCTCTCTCTCCTGTTTCTCTCTCTCATTCTCTCTCAATGCTATATCTCCTCGTTGTCTCGCATGCGCTCCTACTGGCCGCCCAGTGGCGAAGAGCGCATGCGCGCGTCCCTTAACAATGTCTGACGCCTTGCTAGTGGTGGAAGGGCCAAGCCAAATGATGTTGCGGGCCTTACCCGGCCCGTGGGCCGGACGTTCCCCACCCGTTTTAATGTTTACACATGTTTCATTGTACTATTTCCCTACATGCTATGTGCTCATTGTATCTAAACTTTAGACAGGATGCATTTAAACAAGATGGCAAGTGTTTCTGGGCTTCTGTTTGGAGTAATGTATTCTGGGCATATTCTGCACATACTGTGCCTGCAGAAGCACTTTGTATTTGCACATCCGCATGGCACATTCCAATGAGCTCACACTGCACGTTGAGTTGATGTCATTCCCAGAGAGTGGAGCAGCTGGGACCCGTCATTGTCTGACAGAACAGGTGGAATGAGGCCCTTGTTTCATGAAACCCTATTAAAGGAGGGGGCTGGCTCAAGATGTCTACCTATGTTCTCATGAAGATTTGCATACATGGCTCCCTATTTTTCAAAAAGGCCACACAATATGTTTAACCCCTTTTTTTGATGGATAGTAAAAGCTTTAAAGTGCACTGTTACAGAGGAGTAAGACTTACTTAATGCCTCATTTACCCCACACATGACCTAGGCCTTCTGCCACTTCTGCCATTATTGATGATCATATTTTAATACAAGCTTGTTGGTTTAGAAATAAACCATATTAATATGAATAATTATTGGATAAGATGATACAATATTTTTTGTGAATATTGATCTCATAGTATGTTGTTTTCCAGTCGTGTCTGACTCTCTGTGACGATATGGACCACAGCATGCCAGGCTCAATCATGTCTCTGCTGGTGCTTATCCATAGGGTTTTCGTGGCAGAGTTCCCAGTGATTTGGTCTTTGTATGTAATTCAATTTATTTTTAACTACAGTTATATTTCTACTAGTCTTTTGCCTGTCATAAACGACGGGATCATTTATATATTTTTGACCACCCCCACCCCCTTCCCCTGTATCTTTTTCCCCCATCCCCTGTGTCTCTTCCCTCCCCCTTTCTCCATCTGTCTCTTTCCTCCCCCTTCCCCCTCTGTCTCTTTCCTCCCCCTTCCCTATGTCTCTCCTCCTCTCCTGTGTCTCCTCCTCCCCTTTCTCTCTTCCACCCTACTCTCTTCCCTGTATCCTTTCTTCACTCCCCTGTATCTCTTTCCCCCATGTATCTTCCCCGCCTCCCATGTGTCTCACCCCCTGTGTTTCTGCCCCCCTCTCCTGTGTCTCTTTCCCCCCTTCCTCCCCTGTGTCTCTTCTCCCCTCCCTCCCCTGTGTCTCTTCCCCCCTTCTCCCTCCCTGTGTCGCTTACCCCCACTCTCCCTCCACTGTGTCTCTTTCCCCCTTCCTCTCTCCCCTGTGTCCCTTTCCCCCTCTGTCTCTTCCCCCTTTCCCCTGTGTCTCTTTCCCCTCCTCCCTCCCCTGTGTCTCTTCCCCCTGTGTCTCTTTCCCCCTCCTCCCTCCCCTATTTATTTTTCCCCTTTCCCTCTGTGTCTCTTTCCTGCCTTCTCCCTCCCCTGTGCCCCTTCCTCTGTGTCTCTTTTCCCCTCCTCTATCCCCTGTGTCTCTTCCCCCCTTCTCCCATCCCTGTGTCGCTTACCCCCACTCTCCCTCCACTGTGTCTCTTTCCCCCTTTCTCTCTCCCCTGTGTCCCTTTCCCCCTCTGTCTCTTTCCTCCTCCTTCCCTATGTCTCTCCCCCTCTCCTGTGTCTCCTCCTCCCCTTTCTCTCTTCCACCCTACTCTCTTCCCTGTATCCTTTCTTCACTCCCCTGTATCTCTTTCCCCCATGTATCTTCCCCGCCTCCCATGTGTCTCACCCCCTGTGTTTCTGCCCCCCTCTCCTGTGTCTCTTTCCCCCCTTCCTCCCCTGTGTCTCTTCTCCCCTCCCTCCCCTGTGTCTCTTCCCCCCTTCTCCCTCCCTGTGTCGCTTACCCCCACTCTCCCTCCACTGTGTCTCTTTCCCCCTTCCTCTCTCCCCTGTGTCCCTTTCCCCCTCTGTCTCTTCCCCCTTTCCCCTGTGTCTCTTTCCCCTCCTCCCTCCCCTGTGTCTCTTTCCCCCTCCTCCCTCCCCTATTTATTTTCCCCCTTTCCCTCTGTGTCTCTTTCCTGCCTTCTCCATCCCCTGTGCCCCTTCCTCTGTGTCTCTTTTCCCCTCCTCTATCCCCTGTGTCTCTTCCCCCCTTCTCCCTTCCCTGTGTCGCTTACCCCCACTCTCCCTCCACTGTGTCTCTTTCCCCCTTCCTCTCTCCCCTCTGTCTCTTTTTCCCTTTGTCTCTTCCCCCTGTGTCTCTTTCCCCCTCCTCCCTCCCATATTTCTTTTCCCCCTTTCCTTATGTGTCTCTTTCCTGCCTTCTCCCTCCCATGTGCCCCTCCCCCTGTCTCTCTTTCCCCCTCCTCTCTCCTCTGTGCCTCTTTCCCCCTCTTCCCTCCCCTGTGTCTCTTTCCCCCTTTCCCCCTCTGATGCTGCGCTTTGTACGGAAATTCTGTACAAATAGTTTCTGGAGTGTTACATACGCTTCAGAAACTATATTAGTGATTGCTTAGCTATATGGCTTTTTGTAGTGAGCATGAAGAATTGGATTAATTCCATATACATATTCCCATTTCTGGGGTAACATCCAGATATAGGGTCTGATTGCGGTACAACATGTTGGTTTAGAAAAAAAAACATCATAATTGGCGAAGATGATACAACACTTTTTTGGGAATAAGGACCTCATAGTATGTTGTTGTTGAGTTGTGTCTGACTCTCCGTGACGATATGGACCGCAACATGCCAGGCACAATAATGTCTCTGGAGGGGCTTATCCATAAGGTTTTCTTGGCAAAGATACTAGCGTGGGTTTCCAGTTCCTTCTCTATTATGTCTGACCAGGCCAGCTTGGGTGACCCTACATGGTATAACTCAAGCATGACTTCACCATAAGGTAGAGATCCAGAAGGAGGTGTACCTCACAGTATGGACCAAAATCTAAAAAAGTTGGAGAAACCTGATTTGGGTCATTTCCTGTTATGGCTACGGCACCAGTCCACCACTGCAATGCTGAGACCAACCGCTAAATGCAGATATTCCAGTGCCATATCATATAGTCAGGACTTATGTAAACTGTTAGGGTGGGGGTTGGGATGAGGGTTAGGGTTAATTTAAGGGTTAGGCTTCCATTCTAAGCTTAGAACTTCTCTAACATATCGGCAGCGTTGCAAAATATCGACAGCGCCATCTAGTGTTTTTTTTTAGATCCCTGATTTGGATAGATCCCTTATTTGGATAGATCCCTTATTTGGATAGATCCCTGATTTGAATCCCAGTGCTATTTTAGCTGCATATCAAAGGCAGTGCTTTTTGGTACTAAAATGAGATTTTAAGCTATTTTGATTAGGGATGCACAGCAAGTTCTTTGCGTTGTGCGACACCATTTGTTTAATTATATCAATTAAATATAAATATAAAATATAGAGGTGTGGCAGTCTAAATTATTTGCCATTGAATACTCAGTCACTTTGATAAATGATAGGATTTTTAGGAGTCATTTTCTAATCTCAAGATAAATGTGTAAATTCTCCAGCCTGGTGAGTAATTTTGATGTGTGTGAGACTGTAGCTCCAACACTGAGCTGTAGCCTGATAATGAGCGCTTCTGTTGTACAGTATGATTAGGAGCTAAGACAGCTCCAACCTTCCTCTGACTCCCCTCTGCCTGAGGGAGAGCCCTGAATAGTACTAAAAGTTTCCACAGTGCAGCAAATGACAAAGACAAAGACATTTTTTAGGTTAACGGCATGTTTAAGTTTCATGGATTATGAATGCATCTTATAGAGAAGAATCAGTAGTGTAAAAAAAAAAAAATTCTGCATGAAATAATAATAAAGCATTAAACTTACTCTAAATACCTGAGTTTGCAAGTAGGTGATTTCTAGAGTTAACACCCCTGGAAATACCTGCTAAAATTAGCAAAAAATTAATAACTTGTTTTTGCCAATCACAGGCAGCTATGCATTGTTTCAATTTGTGATGGAGGTTTGTGTAGCAAGGAATCATGGACTATGTAGACCACTGCACAAGAAAGCAAGGAGGAGCTGTGTGGATCTCTGCACTGTGCTGCTGTTGGCTTGAGGGTTAGTATAGGGATAAAAAACGTACCCAAATGCTTTGTTTCTATTGGTAGGTACACTGTAAGTAGCTCTGGGGGTGTGGAAAACTGTTTTTATTTTTTAATAAAATAAATCTGGGCCTGGTCAGTACTAGGATGGGAGACCACCTAGGAATACAGCAGCTAGCTGTATGCTGTGGACCACAGGAGAAGGAACCGGCAGCCCACTCCAGTAACTCTGCCATCAATACCAAGTACATCAGCATGGTGGTCCATGAGGTCATAGAGAGTCGAACACGACTGAGCGACGCAAACACAAGCATTTAAAGGTCAACACATTAAGGGGTCAACACATTGCTTTGTGTAGGCTGGAGGATTGACGTGTAAAGTCAGAACAGTATTTAGGGGCAGGGTTAAAGTTAAAATACCAAGCTAGCTGTGTAGAGAATGTTCTATAGGTGTTTATGTTTATTAGTTGACCTGTGAGGGACTGCAGGGTGACAACATATAGACACATATCTCTGTAGCTTTGTGCAGGGCATAAGTGGGTACTGTATATATTGCCATTTTTAGGGGACAGGATACAGTTCTCTACCTAGATTTGTGTACATGGCACAGTATTGATTTCTGAGCACTGAGATTTGTATAGGGCAGCATTATGGTTTATATACTGACATTTGTGTAGGGCTGCAGGGTTAAAGGGCCACTCAATTCAGCACAATTTGGACCACATGACAGTAAAGATCTCCTAAAAGCATGTTGAAATACTTTTCTGAATTTTTGAAGTGCGTGTATTTTTTAAGGTGCATCTAAACACAAACCTGTGTGTAGCTGTTAGCACTGAGCACTATACACAGCCATGTACTGGGCACAGGTCTGAGGCCTGTAAACATGGACACTGAAGTCACCATATGCGCTATTTATCGCTATATAAAGTGGTGGAAAGTCCTGTTTGATATTGCTGTTAAATTAATTGAGTGATTAGATATTGTAGTTAGTGTATTTAGGCTGCTTTTATCCTCAGAATCAGAAGAATACATAATGAGCCTCGCTGGCTGGTGGCACTAATTACAACCAGCTGTATATTACATTTTTCTATAATAGTTATGTATCTATTTTACAGTCAATTTTTTTTTTATATAGAAAGGTGACAAGTAGCAAAGCATTAATGGGAAGTTGTGGGTTTTGTAATATTTTGTAATAATTAGTTTACATCAGAATATATATAAACTAGCGACTTGCCCGTCAAAAATGACGGTCAATAAAATTGTAAGGCTGGGAGTGCTGTTTGGCACACAATGTAAGGTTTTTGGTGGTGTGAGCACCTTTGCTGCTTATTGCAAGGGCTGGCTGATCACCTTTGGTGCTCATTGCGAGCCTCTCCCCTTGTGTACTTTTGCTCCTCTGAGCACTCTCGGCGCTCATTGTGAGCCCCACGCTGACCGCCTCTGTGGCTTTTTGCGATCCTCTCCCCTGGTCCTTTTTTTATATATATATACCGTATATACTCGAGTATAAGCCGAGTTTTTCAGCCCTTTTTTTAAGGCTAAAAAGGGCCCCCTCGACTTATACTCAAGTCACTCCCCCCGTGTCTTTCTAACCCCCCTGTGTCTCTCTAACCCCCCCTGTGTCTCTCTACCCCCTGTGTCTCTCCAACGGCCCCGTGTCTCTTTCCCTCCCCCTCCTCATCTTCAACCCTCCCTCCTCATCCAGGGGTTGATGAGGAGGAGGGAGGTTGAGGAGGGGGATTGAGGTTGAGGAGGGGGTTGAGGATGGGTGGGGAGGTTGAGGTTATGGAGGGGGGTTGAGGTTGAGGAGGGGGTTGAGGATGGGGGGGTTGAGGATGGGGTTGATGAGGAGGGGGGTTGAGGTTGAGGGGGTGAGGAGGGGGTTGATGAGGAGGAGGGAGGTTGAGGTTGAGGAGGGGGGTTGAGGTTGAGGGAGGGTGAGGAGGGGGTTGAGGATGGGGGGTTGAGGGGGGAGGATGAGGATGGGGGGGTTGAGGAGTGAGGTTGAGGGGGGTTGAGGAGGGAGGATGAGGAGGGAGGTTGAGGAGGGGGTTGAGGATGAGGGTGGGTTGAGGAGGGAGGATGAGGAGGGAGGTTGAGGATGAGGAGGGAGGATGAGGATGAGGAGGGAAGATGAGGAGGGATGTTGAGGAGGGGGTTGAGGATGAGGAGGGAGGTTGAGGATAAGGAGGGAGGTTGAGGATAAGGAGGGAGGTTGAGGTTATGGAGGGGGGTTGAGGTTGAGGAGGGGGTTGAGGATGAGGGGGTTGTGGAGGGAGGTTGAGGATGAGGAGTGGGGTTGAGGAGGGAGGTTGAGAATGAGGAAGGGGGTTGAGGAGAGTGATAAGGGAGGGGGGGAAGAGACACACGGAAGGGAGAGGGGAGAAGAGACACGGGAGAGAGAGGGGGGACACAGGGGGCAGCACATTTCCCACCCTCGGCTTATACTCGAGTCACTCATTTAACCCAGTATTTTGTGGTAAAATAGGTGCCTCGGCTTATACTCGGGTCGGCTTATATTTGAGTATATACAGTATATATATATTTTTTATGCTAATTAATTAATTAATTAAATAATACATTAATATACTTTACCGATTTGTAAATAATATATCCAACAATCAATATCCTGAAGAGCTAACAATCTATTTTGATTTTCCTGCAGCATACAATATAGGTTTGCACTGTTGCTGACCTGAGGTGTAAGTGTCAGCAATGTGCCAAGTGTGCAGTGTAAATAGGCTGGGTGCTCGAGGGGAAGCCGTTTGTTTAGCTGTGTAATTGGGTATTTTGTAATGGTAACGTTATTAGTTGTAAGTTAGTGTTGTGAAATGGTGGCGATTGTGTATGCGATACGCGGGTGTGAAGCATTTTCCACACCCGCGTATCGCCTACCTGCCTGTGTAAAAGTCTTATGTGCTTGTTGGTGTTATGCGTGTTTAGGGGACGTGTAGCCTCGTTTTCGTTTTTTTTTATTTTCGTGTGTGGAAACTTGGCAAATTGTGGTAAAATTGTCATGCAACCTGACTCCTAGACGTCGTGCCTGTCCCCCGTGCTGTGAGTGAGACAGTTTTTTTTTTTGTATTTTTGTTAATTTTGGTGGTGTTATTGTTATTTTTGTATGTGCGCGATTCGGCCGTTTTTTTGTAGTTAATACATGCTGACCTTAAAACCCCTAATGTATAACCCTTTGTGAGTGCTCGCTGCCTAAAGGCTCTATCCCTGCTCCATGTTGGCTATGGTAGACCTAGGTAGATATAAATTATTAGGGGTTAATAGCTCACCCCAATGCACCAGGAGGTTGGGAAAACAGGAACCTTATAGAGTCAATACCCCTTGTGTATGAGTCATTAAAATTTATATATATTTTTGAACGAGCCATGTAAAAGCACTTGCAAGGCAATAGCAACCTAGAAAATGCTTTTGCAGGTGTCATGTAATTGAGGCCTAAGTCATTTGTGGAAAAATAAATGACTTTAGGAGCCAGGTATAAATATATATATATATATATATATATATATATATATATATATATATATATATATATATATATATATATATCAGCATTAGCATAAAAGAGGTTAAGATCTGAATCACTAGGTATCAGTCATTTGATAAAGTGACTACATGCCAATATGTATGAGTCATATGCTACCTAGGTGATACCATGGCTTCACATGTAAGCTTTATACACTGCACAACTCATAATGATATACACATGTATCATGAAATAATACAATCAGATATAGATTGTCTTTATAAAAAAAGTAAGATTTTCTTAGCCTCCAGAAGTCTACTTGCAAAAATTTGAACAAAAAACATACCCACATTTGAAGAAGTTAAATTCAATACTATACATGATGACTATGATTTCAGAGGAACAAGATGAAAAATATAAAAAAAAAAGGGCATCATGCTGGGACATATGGCCTCTAAAATTAGGCTGGAGCTAAGAAAAGAGAAATATAAAACTCAGTGCCCTACCTGCATTATGGAGAGCGTCCACAAAATGTCATACCCCCCCCCCCCCCCCACACACACACACACACACCTTTTTCTACCCTCCTTTTATATTATTATTATTGTTTTGTTTTTATGTAATATTAGGAATTTATGGTTAATCAAAAGCAAGAAGAAAAGAAAAAAAGGGGAAAAAAAAGAAAGAGAAAGAATTGGTTAAGATACACAGAGATTTTTACTATACCATTATACTGTATCAAACTTGCAATGTATAATTAAATCTTGTGTACTTTCCTTGCACAGTAGACTCTCAGTTATCCGGCACCCATGGGGATTGGTAAATGCCGGATAAATGTAGTTTCTGGTTGCTTGATAGTCACTATTAAAAGAAGCCTAGATTAGCTGCACATAGGATATTTGTCAGTGAGGGCTGTACTAGCAGCAGCAGCAGCTTTCACTCCTCACTTACACACAGGTATGTTCGGCTGGAGGGTGTGGTGCTGAACCCGGGGAATGTAATGCCAACACTGCCCCTGCTCAGTCACTCAACCCTGTCTGCTCCCAGGTAAAAGTGAACTGCACTTAAAAAGAGGGTGGTCAACCATATCAAAGGCAGCAGAATGATCCAGCAGAAGAATGAATAAGTGACCCTTTGACTTGGCGGTGCACAAGTCATTAGTGAAATCTAGGTGCCTGTAAGCATTTTGTGACATGATAACCTGGCTCCTGACATTTGTTGAGCCCTATAAAGTGTTTTTTGGTTGCTTGTGTTCTGGTTAACTGAGAGTCTACTGTATTTCAATAAAAATGATTTACATAAAAAAAAATAAACTTCACATTGGACCCTTTGACATGTTACATGGCTATTTGTGGTTGCCCATCACTCCCAGGAACCCCTGAGCATATCCCTCACATTGAGGGTGTCTGTGTGAGGAGATCTTGGCACCCTTACAAGTCATACTTCCAACAATCCACACATTCCAACTCAGTTTGTGGAATTCCCTTTCTGATGCTTTGTCTGAGCATTCAGGAAAGTGAAATCTTACACATCTTACTCATTCCCACAAAGTAAAACTGTTAATTATCAGTACTTAGTCAGTTTCCTCTTTTGTTTTGGTAAATTAAACCATTGTGGTAGGTAAAACTGGCCAGTTTGACCTTGGTACACCACCCAGAAAATGAATATGTGTATTGAGTCATGTTCTCCTCCTAAGATCAAGTAAAATGGTTAAAGAAATGACATGCTTAAAGGGTCAGACCTATGATGGTATCTAGGATCTTTCCTGCCTATAAATTGTGTTAAAGTAATTTGCTCAAGGGGTCAAACTGTGCTTTAATGGGAGTAACATGTTTAAGGAATCAGTTCCATTTAGGTCATAATTATATTTATGGGGTCAGTCAATACTATACTAAAATGTGCTGTGACATGTAATGGTTAATTCTTAACCAGGCCAAATTGTACTAATATCAGTGACATATTTTACGGTGTCAGTTGCAACAAGGTCAACGTGTGCTAAATCCAGTCCAGTCCAATCCAAGTAGTACAAATGGCAGAGATTTGTATGTTGTCGTTCTCAACTATGCCAAAGTGTACCAATATCAATTGTATGTTTAAGGGATTAGTCATAGCTTGTCTGAGCGTACTAATTGCAGTAAGAATATACAGCCTTATTAAATTGCGATTCGGCCAATTGAATAGGGCTCTATTTAGGAACAGAGCATATATTTTTTACATATATTGACCAAATTGCAATTTAATAAGGCAGTTAAGATGTTACTTCCCTTAGGAGCAATATGTTTGAATGGTGTGAGATGTTTAAATGGTGAGTCCTTTCTGATCATCTTGAATTTTGTAGATGTAGATAATGTTGAAACTCTGCTCCTAGATCAGATGACCTCTCGGGCAAGTGATTCCTGTGACCAGGGTCTACTACTGTCAGTGAAATATACAAATACATTTCTTAGTGACATCTGATAAATGCACCATTCAGGGGACTCCAATCTCCTTCAAAGTATCTGAGCAAAATGCCTGATTTAAGAAAAAAAATATTTCATAATACTCATATTTTTGGGTCAATCGAAATACAGTAGACTCTCAGTTAACCGGCACCCATGGGGATTGGTAGATGCCAGATAAATGTAGTTTATGGTTGCTTGAGAGTTACTATTAAAAGAGGCTTAGATTAGCTGCACAGAGGGAGCTCTGCTAAGTATATTTGTCAGTGTGAGCTGGTTTAGCAGCAGCAGCTTTCACTCCTCACTTACACACAGGTACGTTCGGCTGGAGGGTGCGGTGCTTAACTCAGGGAATGTAACGCCAACACTGCCCTGGCTCAGTCACTCATGCCTGGGGAATGTAATGCCAACACTGCCCTGGCTCAGTCACTCATGCCCGGGGAATGTAATGCCAACACTGCCCTGGCTCAGTCACTCATGCCCGGGCAATGTAACGCCAACACTGCACTGGCTCAGTCACTCACGCACAGGGAATGTAACGCCAACACTGCCCTGGCTCAGTCACTCATGCCCAGGGAATGTAACGCCAACACTGCACTGGCTCAGTCACTCAAGCCCGGGGAATGTAACGCCAACACTGCCCTGGCTCAGTCACTCATGCCCAGGGAATGCAACACCAACACTGCACTGGCTCAGTCACTCATGCCCAGGGAATGTAACGCCAACACTGCACTGGCTCAGTCACTCATGCCCGGGGAATGTAACGCCAACACTGCCCTGGCTCAGTCACTAATTTCCGGGGAATGTAACGCCAACACTGCCCTGGCTCAGTCACTCATGCCCGGGGAATGTAACCCCAACACTGCACTGGCTCAGTCATTCATGCCTGTCTGCTTCCAGGTAACATGGAATTGCAGAGATGTACAGTGGATGTAAAGTACGGTAATCAAATTTTTTTCGGGTTGCATGACAGTTCTGGTTAACTAAGAGTCTACTGTATAAACACTTTTTCTAATATAACGCATGCTGCTTATGCCAGAAACACACATCACATTGATTCATTCTATACACATACAGGCTTATTTTATTTAAAGATAAAACTTGTTTTCCACGCCCCCAGAACTGCTTACATAGGTACAGTGTACCTACCAATAGAAACAATGCATTTGGGTACGGGTTTTAACCCTATACTAGCCTTCAAGCCAACAGCAGCACAGTGCAGAGATCTACAGGACTAGTACTTGCTTCCTTGTGCAGAAGACTACACATTCCATCACAGATTGAAACAATGTATTAGCTGCCTGTGATTGGCCAAAACGAATTGTGAATTTTATGCTCATTTTAGCAGGGATTACCAAGGGTGTTAGCTCTCAAAACTTTAGGTTAAGCTTAATAATGTTTATTTGGGATTTTTTTCATGCAAAAAAATGTTTTCTCTATCAGATGCATCAAATATGCCTTTAACAGTTAAAGGCAATGACAGTGTCCCTTTAAATAACTGATTGAATTCCATGGTGGATTTGGTTAGCAAATTAGCTTGAGGGGCAAGTAGGTCATACATGCCCACACTTCTCTCTGCTCCTAATAAAGGCAGCAAAAGCAGAGTCAGAATCTGTGGGAGCGAAGGGATTCTGAGAATAGCAGCCAGTGTGGGTGATAGAAGCCTGACTCACTGCTGATGCAGAGCGTGACATTAATGTAAACCTCATCCCTCAGTCAGGGGCCAGTGCTGCGCTGCTCCAATCTTATTGTTAGAAGATATGTATGTATAATTGGGCCGGTCTATTGAAGGATTCCGTCTAAAATACCCTTGCAGCTGTTGAGGCTTCAGAAAACACTTCATGTTGCTGTGAGGCAGATATTTGCTTCCTAAATCTGTCTGCCGCTAATGAGTCCTACAGAGCATTGCATCATACATCACCATGCATGAGAGTTCTGCAGAGCATTGCATCATATATTACAATGCATGAGCGTTCTGCAGAGCTTTACTAGCTTTTGTGATTCTGGAAAGCATTGCAATACATCTCTTCGCTACTGTTGTGCCATGTAGAATATTATATTATATTATGATATTATTCTGATGGCATTGTGTCATGCTACCCCTTACAGTTCTGGAAAGCATGGCATTTTGATTATCAGGTTCTGCAGAGCACTGATAATATGCAACAAATTATTGAGCATTCAGTGATGATGACTCTACTCCATTTCATAGAATAGTTTTAAAGAGCTCTATGGAGCATTACACCTCACATTCACTTATAGAGCGTGACATCACATCACTTTGTTCTAGAGCTCATAGTATCACACCTTGCACCCATTTTATTTTTCAGTCGTACATTGCATTGTACCCATGGCCGGATTACCCATTAGGCCAACTAAGCAGCCGCTTCCCTGTTTTAATAAATGGTTCCTGGCTTAAAAAAATTAAATGCTGCAGTTCATAGACTGGCTATTAGGGGGTAATCACTTAGAGCACTTAGAGCAAGAGAGTTACAAGAAGAAAAGGAACTTACATGCACAGAAAAGGCAAAATTGGGTCTGTGCAAGCCTTTGCATACTCACTCGCAGGGGCTCCTCCACTTCATTGCCTAGGGGCTCCAAAAAGGTAGATCCGGCCCTGATTGTACCATACCAATCAGAGCATTGCACCTTACACCCACATGATTTTAGTTCCGTAGACAGCATAGCAAAATGCACCTATTTAACCTATTTTAGCATCCTGCAGAGTATAGTACCATACCCTACTTTGTAAAACTCTACAGAACATTGCAACATGCACTCATTTGGATATAGTCTCCTACACAGCATGGTATTATACTTTCAATGTCCTATATTGGACCAGTAGTCTGGCAAGATTTTGTCTTACAGTCAATAGGGTGTATAAGTCAGCTTGTCGGGCTATATGCCTTCCAGTATGGAGGATCCCTTAATGGGACATAGACTCTGTGTTTCTGTTCTAACATAGTCTGATGTAAAGCACTCTGTCAGGATTTATTTTATTAATACCAAGGTGCATTAGTCAGTTTGTGCAACTATATGCCTTCCTGTAAGGAGGATCCCTTTGTGGGACATATGCTTTGTATGTCTGTTTTTGTATTTTTTGGTCCCAAAAAAAAAGCCCTCCAATAACTCTTTAGTATTGCCGGACATGGTGATAATTAAGTTTGGTCTCAAATCCCACTTTTGTTGGGATGTCTGTATATGAACCAGTCCACTATTGTATTTTAACTCACAATATAGTTCTTTTTTTTAATTTTTAATTTTTTCATTGATATCATGCTTTTAAAAGCTCTACAGATCAGTAACAAATTCACTTCTTTGGTTTTAGAGATCTACAGATCATTACAACAGGCAAGTTTCATTTTAGAGTTACACAAAGCACTGCAACATTTCAACTGTGATTTTATCATTGTAACAAGTCAACCTTTGACATTAGATTTCTGCATAGCATGGATTTATATTCCGGGCCTTTCCTGTTGATTGGCCGACAATGCTGTGAGCGTGCTTCAAGGCTGCTGTGCAGCACCACCTAGTGAGTGGACTGCGGTAATATGTGGTGCTGCTCATATTGCTGAAGTGTGCTCCTACAGTTTCAGCAGCGCTTATGAATAGGGAAAATAATACCTGTATCGGGGGATGAATGGAAAGATATGGGTTAGAATTAGGGTTATATTTAGGTTTTAGGGTTAGGCTAAGGGGATACAGGTTAGGGTTAAGGGATACGGGTTAGTGTTACAGTAAGTTTTAGGGTTAGGTTTGGGATTAGGGTTGGATTTAGTGTTAGGGGATACAAGTTAGGGTTAGGGTATGGTTTGGGGCTAGGGGTTACAGGTTAGGGCTAGGGGACACAGATGAGGGTTACAGTTAGGTTTTAGGGTTAGGGTTAGGCTTGGAGTTAGGTGGTTTAGGGTTAGGGTTGGAGTTAGGGAAGGGTTTGGGTTATTATATTAGTTCTTCTGAGTAGCAGCAGCACATAATGGTGTGGCAGCCTGGTGGCACACTGCTCACTACACTACTGTGTAGAGAATGGCGTGGCGGCCACCCAACAGGAAATATCATGTATTCCTATTTGATTTTAAAGTGCTACAGAACATTGCAGCATGCCACTCTTAGATTTTACAACTGTACATAGTTTAACATCTTCTTATCCCACTTTAATTTTACTAAGCATGGCATTTTATAGACACAAGGAGCATTTAACAATAAACATTTTGATTCTGTACAACATTGCTCCACACATCTCATTGCCGCTAGTGAGTCAGGCAGAACATTGCTCCGTAAAGGGCCACTTAATTCAGCACAATTTGGACCACACCACAGGAAAGCTCTCCTAAACGATTGTTGATATACTTGCATTTTTCACTGAGAAATCATATAAAATTAAATCTTTGTTTATGTGTCTAATAGACTGCCTACTTGCTTTTGCATTATTGCAGCCAATAAGGTTGCAGAGGTATGTGTCCCATTCAAGTCAATGGTAAGAATGCTTACCTATTCAGTTTGAAGAGAACAGACAATGTCATTTTTGTAATTTCTTATCTCAGAAGATTCAGGTTTCTGCTCTCTTGCCTCTCTGGAATTGGAACAATGTAGACCAATGCTCTGTTTGCTCCAGAACTGTCTGTGTAGAGATCAAAAGAAAAATAAGTAACCCGTAAAGGTATATGCAAGTGAGCTGGGTTATGAATGCATCTGATAGAGGGGAATTAGTAGTCTATGAAAAACATATTTGCATGAACAAATACCAAAATAAACATTTAAACAGTTACCCTAAAGTTTGCTGAATTTCTTGCATTTGCTATTTGTTTTCTATCAATATTGACACCCCCTGAAATTCCCAGGGAAGATTAGCATAACCAATACACTGCATATTTTTGGCCTGGGATTTGACCTGCAGCTTTCCTTTAGATTTCTCTAATACCCAGAATAAGCTCTGTGTCATTCACTGATTGTGAGACACTCGCACATAGAGACATTCACACAGACACTCACAGACACACACACTCACACAGAGACACTCGCACTCAGAGACACTCGCACTCAGAGACACATGCACTCAGAGACACATGCACTCACACATGCACTCACACAGATACACATGCAGAGACCATGAACGCAAGCTCTCTTGCACAAATTTGCAGGTCATTGCAGGACCATAAATCAAGCATAAATTCTCATTTGTCTAAAAGACAAATTAAAAAAAGGAAGAAGAAGCTGACATTTTTGGTTTCAGTACAATTATGATTTGTCAGAATTTATCAAAGAGAGGGTGTATGTCTAAAGAACAACCATGCATACAGCATTGTTGATTGGCCTGTAAAGCTGGGCATGCTCAGATAGACAGGGTATACTTTTGCAAAAATAAACCCTTTCAGGAGCCTAGCTCAATCCTGGGGGTGTAAACATCACCTGCAACAGTTTTTTTTTTTGCAAAGTTAGAAAAACATAGTGCATGCAAATAAATGTAATCATACACTACTAATTACCCTCTATCAGATGCATTTATAACGCAGTTCACTTGCATATACCTTTAACAAATCTATCTTTAGGCAGGAAATTTTGGACTCACCTGAACAGGTCATTTATTGGTTAGTTCAGTCCTGAGTCCAGGTAAAACTGCTATCAATCACTGTCTTCCCTATAGACAATCACCACACCATGCGCTGGGCAATCTGTTATTACTCATGCGACAGTCAGTAGGCATGATACACATTGTATGTAAACAGAGGCTTAAACGTCTAGATTTATTATCTGTTAATTAAAAAAAAAAAAAAAAGACAATTTTAACATACAATCCCGTGCTCTTTCACAAAATGAAGAGCACTTACAATGAGGTAAATGGGCCGTTAATAATTTAGCTATTTCTGATTCCTGCAGAACATTGCTGCATTCACACAATTATTGTTAGAGGATCATAGATTACAAAGATTCCCAAATTGCTGTCCATGAGCTTCGTTCATTTGGTATGTGCAATAGAAAAAAATCATGAAAGAAAATTAAAATCCATAAATTAACAGTACAATAGTTCTAGAAACTCCATTTTGTTATTTATTAGTATGCATGATATTCTCTTTATAGCACAAAGTTTATTAAACTTGTTATACAACAGACAAAAATTATTGAATGATCTATGAAAACCTTTGGACATTTTTTAAATGGTTTTCAAAGAGATTCGGGAGTTTTTCAAATAGTGCAATTATTTTTCTATTGTTATTGTCTAGATAAACAAACAAACAAAAATAACCTACCCTATTTTCCCTTTCTTTTTCAATGAAAAGACTTTCAAAAACTCTCATACATCCAATTTTTCAGTTTCCTTCTATTTATAGTAAGAAATTTAGTAAGCTTAAGGGCTTGTGTTAGAGAGCCTTCCAGGTAGGAGGATCCACCGAGATCATAGGACTTATTCTTTATGCTATGCCTTGCTATAGGCTTCCTCCTATTCCCTTTACTTTTGAATTTGGATATCTGTTTTGAGTTAAATATCAAAATGTCATTGTGTTTTTAAGGCATATATTTTTTATGGTTTAAATTTAAATGAAATAAAGTGCCATTTTAGGTTTCATTTTTGTTTGTTTGGGTAAAATAGTGCATTGCTCCATATACCAATTAGGCATGCAAAGCTTTGTATGTTACATATCATTACTATTGCTGACTGTTGTACATAATTCCTCCATATATCCTATTTCTGTTAATGATGCACTCTATCAGCCACATTAAATTCGAAGCCTGTAGCAGCATCGGCAAGCCAGCTAGGGCTGCGGGCTTGAAACTCAGCTGCGCTACAGAGCTATTAAATTAGACCATGCCGCGAGTTACGGGCTTGAGACGCAAACCTGTAAACCATTTTTCGAACGTTGAATGTGCGGCCGTGAACATAATAAATTAGTCTAACCCGTAGTTACGGGTTTAGATGGAGCCAATGGCAACAGAGATCGTCATCATTACGTCACTGAAAAATGGCGTCTTACGGTCTTCAATTACGATTTTCGTTCGGACCCGCCTTCCATAAATTACGCATCATTAATAAATCAGAAAATATGATATTCTAGTCCATCCGAGTTCCATTATATGTATTAACACATTGATTGCCGGGATATATATAACACGGAAATTAAACAGAAATAAAAGTATTTTATATTGCAGATTTGCGAGCTTGACAATGTTGTGCTATTTATTTTAATACCTAACATCACTGTCCCTTTACCGATAAGTAGAGTAGTCTGTGCATATTTGCATTTATAGTGCTTCGGATTGGACTTTAACCCCCTAGTGGGTCATCTCTAGTACCCGTTGGCTGTTGGGCTCCATTTGCGAATTATTTGCTTGAACGCCAGTGTATTAGTTGAAATTTAATAGCTTAACAGTTACGGGCTTGACAGATCAAAGGATTTGCGCCGGCGCAGTTCAAATTTCCACGTCCTGTAGGGTTTTTTCGCCCCTACCCCGCAAGTCATTGGCGGGTTGCTTTACGGGGCCAATTTAATAGCTGCAAGGCTTGCTGGCTACGGTTTTTCACATTGAGGGATTCTTCACCTTGCTGTTTATTGAGCTCTGCAGAGCGTTGTACCTTATTCCATTGGTACTAGTAGCTCTGCAGCATATTGCGCTATGCTTCCCTTTGCTGTTCTAGGCTTTCACCAACAACAGACATGGATCAGTCACCTATTCTGTTGTCTGGTAAACACAGAGGCCGAGACCATTTCCCTTCCCGGCTTTGACAGGGAATTGATAGGCTGGATAAACTGTCACCTCGCTGTTAGATTATTCCTCTTTCATCTCCCGAGCTATGCGGCGACATCCGACCTGGTGTCACTCAGCATAACCGCCAGCAAGAAAAATCCTATAATTTGTTTACATGGACAGGGGGTAATTATCCACCCTTACAGTGTTTAAAAGATAACCAATGCCTTGTTTCTGCTTTTTTTTTCTCTTTTCTCTCTCTTTTTTTTTCTCTTTATAATATTCTGAACATTTCTCTTTGTCTTATTCCCACATGACAGAAAGGGACATGGAACCACAACAAGCTAATGGTGACCTTTCACCTTTAGTTTAGAAGACACATGTGGGGTCAGTGGTCTCACGCAAACAATGTGACGCGCAAAGATGTATTAGTCATACTGTCAATAGAAGTCTGTAATCAAAACTAATTCCAGAGAAATATATTGGAATTCCTCTATTAATATTAATATTATTATCTTTTATTTGTATCGCGCCAACATATTCTGCAGCGCTGTACAGGGGATAAGAACAGGGGAAATACAAGTTTAACAAATTCAAAAGTTGAAGGGCCCTGTTTTGAGCTTAGAATCTTAGCAGAAAGTGCTTTATCCCAAAGCACCCTACAAGACTGGAAACTCGTTACTTACAATCTAAAGGGAATTAAAGGGCAGAGATCTGGGGAAGAGTAACAAATAAGGAATAGCAAGGGTCAGGAAGCAGGTGAGAGATAGAAAGAGTTTTATGTGTTTCTGTTTATACTGAGACTGATTTATGCAGCTTTAACACAATCATCTTACTATGTTGGATAAGACATTCTGACTTTTATGTAGTTGTATCTCTAACTAGTAACACAAATATATTGTAATATATTAGAAGAATTTCAGCCAAATTGTATTTACCACGTGTAAGGTATACTTTACTAGGTCCTTTCACTTTTTAAATTTGCCATAAAGTCGCCAGCAGTGGCAGCAGCAGTGGTGTCCACCAACCACTAGTTGGCGCTAACGATTTTCAGTGCCGATACCATAGAGTTAGTGTTAGACTGTTAGGGATAGGGTAAGGGTTAGTGTTATTTTAAGGGTTAGGGTAACCTTCCAAGGTTACAACTTGTCTCAAATATCGGCAGCACCACCTAGCGGCCACTTGCCGCAACTGCTGCTGTCACTGGTGGAGAATTTTGAAATGTGATAGATCCCTTTACTCTGCCATATGTGATATACAGTAGACTCTCAGTTAACCAGAACTCAAACAAACAGAAAACATATTGAATACTGTACTTCAAATAAAAATGAAAATTTACAGGGTTCAACAAATACCAGGAGCCAGGTTGTCATGCCACAGGCACCTAGATTTCATCCACTGAACGTCTCTGCTATTCAATGCTACCTGGAATCAGACAGGCATGAGTGACTGAGCCAGGGCAGTGATCAGCACCGCACCCTCAAGCCGAATGTACCTGTGTGTAAGTGAGGAGTGAAAGCTGCTGCTGCTAGAACAGCCCTTACTGACAAATATACTTAGCAGAGCATCCTATGTGAGCTAATCTAGGACTCTTTTATTAGTAACTCTCAAGCAACCAGAAACAACATTTATCCAGAATCTACTAATCCCAGTGGGTGCCGGATAACTGAGAGTCTACTGTATATTATATTTCACTTATTCTTATCCAGTTTTAGAAACTTACCAAACTACATTTCATCTGTCCAAAGACTAGCACTTATGATTTAGAAATAAACTAATTATTTATTTTTGCTACTGTTAGTCATATTTTCTATCAGAGTATTACCAATAAGAGTTTGCACATAAGCTCATCTGTATAATTCAGACACTTATATGAAATAGCATGCTAAAACATGGTCAACGTTATATTGATCTTGCCAGCTGTGTCTTGACTTTTATTAATCAATAGAGAAAACTGACATTTATTTGAATTCACAGCTAATAATGACTTGAAGTTATGTTTATAGATTTGGGCTTGACAGAAGAACCCGCATGTTGATCTGTGCTGAGCTAGGTATGACTCCGGAGCAGGGATGGGCAAGTTCGGTCCTGGAGGGCCACACAGAAGCCTAGATTTGAAGATATCCTTTCTGTGCACAGGTGAGTCATTCAGGATGACTGAAGAAGTGATTGACTCACCTGTACGCAGCAGAGATACCATGCATATGTGTGGCCCACCAGGACTGAACTTGCCCACCCCTGCTCCAAAGCCATAACCTACAAATCACTGTTCTATAGGCTAGAACACATTGGGAGCTTTGCATTTCCTATGAGTCTGAATTTAGTTTTAGGCCAAACCACTTATGTATGACATGCAGCCCCATTAAATTCAAAGCCCGTAGCGGCATCGGCACAACCACAAAGACTGCAGGCTTGAAATTCAGCTGCGTTACAGAGCTATTAAATTGCATCGAGTTACGAGTCGCAGACGCAAACCCGTAAACCATTCTTGCGAACGTTGGATGTGCAGCTGTGAACATGATCGACTAGTCAAACCCCTTGTTACGGGTTTAGACGGAGCCAATGGCAAACGAGATCGTCATCATTACGTCACTGAAAAATGGAGGTTAGATTTCAAAGCCTTAATGGTTTCATTTAGGAGTTTCGATCGGACCCGCATTCCAGAAATGATGCAATATTAATAAATCAGTAAATATGATATTCAAGTCCATGCGAGTTCCATTATATGTATTAACACATTGATTGCCGGGATCGATATAACACGGAAATGAAACAGAAATAAAAGTATTTTATATTGCAGATTTGCGAGCTTGAGAATGTTGTGCTATTAATTTTAATACCTAACATCACTTTCCCTTTAATTATAAGGACAGTAGCGTGTGTATATTTTTTTTCATTTACAGTGCTACGGATAGGACTTTCTCTCTAGTACCCGTTGGCTTTTTGGCTCCATTACGGGTTTGAACGCCAGTGGATTCGTAGTAATTTAATGGCAATTTTCGAACATAACAGTTACGGGCTTGACAGATCAAACTATTTGCGGCCGTGGAGTTCAAATTTCAATGTTTTTCCTCCTGTAACCCGCAGATCATTAGCGGGTTGCTTTACGTGGCCAATTTAATAGCCATAAGTCTAGCGGGCTATGTTACGGGCTAAGGTTTTACATGTTGATGGAATTTAATAGGGCCGATGGAGTTTAATACAAAACAGACTAATTTGTGTATTAGTTTCTAAGTAATGTAATGAGCCACTGTTTGTGGTCCAATATACTTCTAGTAACTGTGAGTAATAATGAAGAGTTATGAGAGGCAGACATGCCACAGACTCCTGCTGTGTGTCACCATTCTGTGTATGCAGAGGGGCATCCAAGTAATGTATATGGAGCAGAGCGGGTTTCTATATCTAGATGTGATGTTTTGTTTTCTATAAAGTTGTTTTTTTAGAATTGTTGTGTTGTATTAAAATCTATTTTGAACAATTAACTTGTAAATATCACACTGTTGAAATTGTACAACTTGGTCTAGCAAAACATTTTATTGATTACCGGAACTACCAAATCATACTGAGAAGCTTATATACCATTATATATGTGTATATATATATATATATATATATATATATATATATATATATATATATATATATATTACACAAGTAAATAAGTGGCTTGATAAATGTGACATTTTGCACATCTGTGGTATGTTTCATTTTGTAGACAGGCCTTCAATGACTCATTATGGACCTTGTGTGTTAAGACTACACCAGGCAGAGGCAGCAGTAAAACTGTAAGTGTCCGCTAGATGGCGTTGTCGCAGTTTGAACGTAACCGGGAAAGGGCAAACGCTGCGCCCGGTAAAACACTCCTCACCCGACCACCCACATCCAGAGCCCCCAAGCCAGGAGCCCCCCAGCCCCCCCCCCCCCATTCTGAGCAGCCTCACATCCAGATTAAGGAGCCCCCAATCACTTGCCCAGGACACCGCATCCGGATCTGATAGAATCCCCCTCTATCATGAGTTTTCTTCAGCCAGACCCGATTTGTGCCCTCATCGCGAGAAGCCCCCGGATCCAGAGCCATGTGCCCCCTAGCAGACCCTCACCCCGAGCTGCCCCCTGATACAGAGCCAGGAGGGACCTTGTGCCTGGAGCCCCCAGCAGCCTCCATCCAGAGCCAGGAGGGACCTTGTGCCTGGAGCCCCCAGCAGCCTCCATCTAGGACCAGGAGGGACCTTGTGCCTGGAGCCCCCAGCAGCCTCCATCTAGGACCAGGAGGGACCTTGCTGTGTTACGAATCCATTTATATTCCACTGAGGCAGCGCCCGCAAAACACCGACAGCGCCATCTAGCAGTTTTGATGCTGGCGCTGTGTGGCTTAGTCTTAACCCTTACCCCAAAACTACAACACTGCTCCATTGTGTTGCTATAGCAACCTGGATCTCTTGTGTAATCTTTTCTCACTTTTCCCTAACCTATCTCTTTCACCTCTGCTATATTCATCTGACAGTCTCACCTCTTTTGTCATCCTTTTATTCTTTACTAGCGAATTGCCCGTCAAAAAATGACGGCAATGAAATTGTAAGTGAGCTAATGGTGTTTGGTGTATATAATGTAGCTGATTTAGCGCTCTTCGTTTTCTATGTCGTGTTTAGGGACCTTTGGCCTCGTTTTCGTTTTGTTCTGCGCCATTTTTTCTCTCGCTTAGTTGATTTTCGGTCTCTAAACTTCGAAATTTGTGCTTGAATCGAGGTTTAACTTGACTTGCAGAGGTCCTCGGTGCCCCCCCTTGCTGTGAGTAACCTTTTTATGTGTTTGTTGTTTGTATTTATTGTGTTTGTAATGTTTTTGGGATCGCGCGGGTTGCGTCTTTGTTTTTTAATCTCGTAGGTGTTTTTAGGCAAATACTTAGGTGTTTGGTGGTGTTTTGCGTCTTTAGACTGCTGTAGCCTCTTTTTCGTTTTTTTCGGCGGCCATTTTTTCTCTCGCTTAGAGAATTTTTTAGTGTCTAAACTCTTTTAATTCTAGTTAAATTGAGGTGTAAGTTTAGTTTTCGAGGTCCTGGATGCTCCCTCTTCCTGTAAGGAAGCTTTTTATGTATTTGTTGTGTTTATTTGTATTTTTCATGTTTTCATGTGCAAATGGAGCCCAAAGGACAACGTGTGCTCGAGAGTACCGCAAGGGGGGTAAAGCCCAATACATAGCACCTGTAAATCAAATAAAAACACACTACTGTACTAATATTGAAAGTTAAAGTGATGTTAGGTCTTAGAATTAATAGCACAACATTCTCAAGCTCGCAAATCGGCTCAGAAAAATTGTTGATTTCACGTATCTTTATTGTGTTATATCGATCCCAGCAATCAATGTGTTAATACATATACTGTAACTCGCCTGTGATAATAATATTGCATTATAACTGGAATGTGGGTTAGCTCGTAGCTCATAATTGGACCCAATAGGACTTTGAAATCCATCCTCCATTTTCTTGTGACGCAATGATGACGATCTCTGTTGCCATTGGCTCCATCTTATCCCATAACTACGGGCTAGCTTAATTGATTGCGTTCTAGCCTGCAACTCCGACGGCCGAGAACTGGTTTACAATTTAGCGTCTCTAGCTCGTAACTCGCAGCACTTCTAATTTAATATCGACGTAAAACAGCCAAATTTGAAGCACGCAGCCCTTACGAGCTTCACGTTGGACTTACTGAGGCTGTTATTGTATCTGTTTTCAAGTTTTCCCTGCTCCCTTCATTTTGTTTTCCTTCACCACATGCCCCTTATCAGTATTTCTGTCTGTTTTCTACACTGTTTACTATTTCACTTACTCTATGTCTTGCATCCTTTCTCATCAGTGTCTCACAGCTCACTAATTCTCTTTTCCTTTTGTCTATTCACCCTCTAGTCTCCCCGTCCAATATTATGCTGTTCGTTTAAACAATTCAATTCAGGTACTTCAAATTGAGAAAGGAAATATTGACTAGCTATGGTTATAAAGGACAAAAGAGGCGCCATGCTGTTCTGATCTGCTGTCAAATGTTATATTTCTCTATTTACAAAGCTTGTCTAACAAAATAACACTTTCACAAACCAGTCTTTTACTGTCAAAAATAATAGAAGTTGTGTTTGAACACAAATGGATCTAAATTGGTAAGGTGATGCGAGGCTACAGAAAGTAAATATCACATCAGATTAGATTGTAGGTTTCCACCTTGCTATTTTCATTGAAGACGAAGAGATATACAGCCTTATTAAATTGTGATTCCGACAATTCTGTGTTATATGGATCCCGGCAATCAAGGGGTTTAATATATATCATGGAACCTACATGGATTAGAACAGTTGCTTTAATTGTTCTTATTCATTTCTATATTTCTGGATTGCGAGTCTGATTGCAAATTGGACTTCTAAACGGAAACTGATTGTAGTTTGAACTCGATGGACCTCATTCAATTGCGATTTGGCCAATTGAATAGGGCTCTATTTAAGCACATAGTATATTTTTTACAGAAGTTTTTAGTTAGTAAAGACCTTGCTTTTGGGTAGAAGTTCACTAACTAAAAACTTTTGTAAAAAAAAATATGCTATGTGCTTATATAGAGCCCTATTCAATTGGCCGAATCGCAATTTAATAAGGCTGTAAATCAACATTTTCAATGTCTGTTGAATAAGGAAATGTTGTTATGGATTACATCATTAAAGATATCATCTTTCTTTTTTTTTACCAGAAATGATGTGCTCATATGGGTTTGAGTAATTTTTTGGAACAGTAGATGTAAGGGAGCATGCAGTCCTAATAATTTAGAAGCCTGTGGCGGCAACGGCAAGCCCGCAAAGGCTGCGTTACAGAGCTATTAAATTCCACTGTGCCATGAGTAACGGGCCAGAGACGCAAGCCCGTAAACCATTTGTCGCACGTTGGATGTGCGGCTGTGAACATGATCAATTAGTCAAACCCGTAGTTACGGTTTTAGACAGAGCCAATGGCAAATTATTTCGTCATCATTACGTCACTGAAAAATGTAGGTGGGATTTCAAAGTCTTACGGGTTTCAATTATGAGTTACGATCGGACCCACATTCCAGAAATAATGCAATATTAATAACTCAGTAAATATGATATTAAAGTCCATGCGAGTTCCATTATATGTATTAACACATTGATTGCCGGGATTGATATAACACGGAAACTAAACATGAAATAATATATTTTATATTGCAGATTTGTGAGCTTAACAATGTTGTGCTATTAATTGTAATGCCTAACATCACTTTTCCCAAATGGAGCCAAAAGGTTGCTAGAGAGGACCTGCTAGGGGGTTAAAGTCCTATCCGTAGCACTGTAAATGCAAATATACACAAACTACTGTACTAATAATAAAAGTATTATTAGTACGGTAGTGTGTGTATATTTGCATTTTCAGTGTTACGGATAGGACTTTAACCCCCTAGCAGGTCCTCTTTAGCACTCGTTGACCTTTTGGCTCCATTTGGGGGTTACAGGCTTGAACGCCAGTGAATTTGTTCCTTTTTATTAGCGTGATTGGAACGTAACAGTTACGGGCTTGACAGAACAAAGGATTTGCGGGTGCGCAGTTCAAATTTTCACATCCCGTAGCCTTTTCTTGCCTTTACCCCGCAAGTTGTTGGCGAGTTGCTTTACAGGGCCAATTTAATTGCCGAAAGACTTGCGCGCTACGGGTTTTCAACGTTGAGGGAATTTAATAGGGCTGATGGACATACACATTTTCTGTTATATATCTAGATGTTTACACATTGCAAATAGTATTTTTTATATATATAAAAAAGTGGTTTTTACTTATCTTATTTATAGAGCTCAACTACATGGCTTGCTTAGAATCTCCCGCAAGGCTCACTTGTAACTATGAGAGATCTACGAGAGAATATAAGTAGAAATTACATGGCTCCCACAAGCTATTTCAGAGCTTACTAATAAGTAGCCAGTCAATTACAAGACTCACAAGGGTCCTTACGACTTCACTTAAAGGGTAACAAGGTTAGGGTGAGCAGGCAATTGTAACTGACATTGTGATTTAGTTGACTGATTTTTAGTATTGTTTTATAGGGCTGGGTTAACCATTAGAATTCTGGATGTCTACCATGTTATAGTGAAGGGGCTTCTATAACCTCAATGAAGCTCTGAGCTATACCATGTAGGGTCACCCAAGATGGGCAGGTCATAGCAGAGAGTTCAGACAAATCATGATCCACTGGAAAAAGTACTGGCAACCCACTCCAGTATGTTTACCATGAAAACCATATAGATTAGTCAACCAGACACAAGAAGTGCCTGCTGTGCTGTGGTCCATAAGGTCACAGAGCCGGACAAATACGAACGAGTAAACAACAACAACCAATAGAAATACGTTTTTTGTGCTTTAGGATGTGTAGGCTTCAATTTGATTTTATCAGTATCCTGAAAAATGCTGTATTTTACTTCTAATTGGACACTCAGAAAATGGATTTTCTTTTCCCTTTGTTGCGTCGGAAAGAGGTTATTTGACAACGTGTTTTCTGTTTTAAAAAAAAATCTTATTCAGGCTTTTAAATGCTTTTTTGGGCTTTCCCTTTGTCAGCCAATGAGATATACCCACTCTACATTTCCTCTTAATTTGAATGTAGTTTAAACAGATTGTGCTTAATATTTTTTTATCCTACAAACATATTTTTGAATGTTTAGAACATGCTTTTTTAAATGCATGAAAAAGCCAGGTTGTGTTCCATGTCCCTTTAAGTGTGTTGTAAGTGTTTTCGTGGGTTCCCTGGTGGTCCAGTGGTTAGAATTCAGTGCTTTTATTGCTGCAACCCGGGTTTGATTCGAGTCAGGAAACCAAGAGGTCACACTACCCTAAAGCCAAGCAAGATTGGGCCTGGTCAATACTTGGATGGAAGACCACCTAGGAATACCAGTATGCTGTGGCCCAATCTAGAAGGAACTGGCAACCCACTCCAGTATCTCTGCCATGAAAACCAAGTGGATCAGCATGACCATGGGCATAAAGATGTTCATGGAGTGTTATGGTCCATGAGGTCACAGAGAGTCGGAAACGACTGAATGACACACACAAAAAAGGGTTCTCGTAATTGTTTTATCTGGTCTTGCAGGAGGTTGAGTTTACATATAAAGATTATTTTGACTGAAAGACTTTAAGAGAACATGTAGGATGTTCAGTAACTCTTATGGGAGTCATGTAATACCACTTTAAGTATAATCTCTGGCAGGATAGGGAACAGTTCAGATGTAGTGAACACTCATAAGAGTATACTCATAAAGGTTAACTCATAAGATTTCTTACAAAAGCCATATAATTGAGCGTTAAGTTTTGGAGACATTACTGTTCCCTTCTCCATACATAGGCCCCTATTCAATTGAACAATTTACAGGAGCCAGTAATGGAGCCAGTAAACTAATTTGCTATTCAATTGGCGTCTTTTAGTGAACCGCAAACAATCTACGGGTTACAGGCTGAAAAAAGTGGTCAAAATTGGAACTTACGCCCCATCTAAGCATTTGATCTTCCAAGCCCGCAAAAGTAATAATCGCTAAAATCGCAAATCGACATTCAGTTGCAACAATTCCCCAAGCCCACAAATATTTTCATACCCGTAAACGGCAAATGTAGAAGAAAATCCTACTGGTACCAGATGGGACCCGCAAAGGGGTTAAAGACACGTCCATAGCACTGTAAGTGCAAATAACAAATCACTACTTTTAAAGACATGAAAAGTGATGAGACATTAGAATTAATTGCACAACAGTCTCAAGCTCGCAAATCTGATTTTTATGTTTAATTTCCGTGTCATATCACTCTCAGGAATCAAGGAGTTAATACATATCGGGCCACCCACATGGACTAAAACAGTATCACCATTCAGTTTTATTATTTTGTACATTGCCGGATTGCGAGTCTGACCGCATATCGGACCTCTAAACGCTAATTGACTGACGTGTAACCTCCATGTTTTACTGACGTGTTTCTAAATCGGTCTTGCTTAGTTGATCATGATCACGCTCTGAAATGCCACTTATGATTGCATAGGTTACGGTATCGGACAGGTAACTTGCGGGCTTGTACAATTGAATCGCTCTGTAATTGTAGCAACTCTCAAGCCTACGCATACATACGGCCTGTATAACGTAAACTGCGGGCTTGCAATTGAATAGAACCATAGAACTGGAGCCTTCTCTATAGAGAAACTGACTCTATACAGCTCACGGTTGACTGGATAAAATGAAGCTCTACAAGAGGGACGGCTTGAACTGAAGATTCAGTGTTTTGTTACCTTCAAATTGTTCATTTTTCACGCAAAATAAAACCTTTTGTAATGCTTTAAATGCATTATGCAAAACCCGGTAGTCACATATTTCTTTAAAGGTTACACTATGCGGTGACCTTAACTAGTGAGTTTTTAAGGTCATCACAGATCTTTTGCAGATAAGGAACATAAGGAACTAGCGTTGTGTTTGACAGTGATGAAATTAAGCAGGTGCTGCAACTTGAATTGGAGATCTGCTGAATGCCAACTCCATCACTGAAACAGTGGGGAAGATTCACTAAGAATAGATGAGATAGATCACAGCTCTTTGTAGCAGTCATCTTCACAGCATTCACTAAGAAAATCTTATTCAAATGAGATCCACAATGTATGCACTAATACTCCACTTACTTGTGTACTTCATTTTGGTAGTGATTGCTCGTTGCGCTCTAGGCGTAAAGTGTGCTCGCAGGCTGCTTTCAAGAGACTCTGGGCCTCATTCAATTGCGATTTGCCCAATTGAATAGGGCTCTATATAAGCTCATAGCATATTTTTTTTACAGAAGTTTTTAGTTAGTGAACTTCTATCCAAAAGCAAGGCCTTCACTAACTAAAAACTTCTGTAAAAAAATATGCTATGAGCTTATATAGAGCCTTATTCAATTGGTCAAACTGCATTTGAATGAGGCCCTCTGAGTCTAAAGGTCAGTAGTCTCCATTGCAATGCTGCTGAATGGTACCCAATATGTGAACACACTACACTAGCCCCATGGCAGGGAAGGGCTTAAGAACCAATAAAAACTAATGCAGGGGGTTCATGACTCCTTAATATAAAGATCTATCTATCTATCTTTCTATCCACCCAACCATCTATCTATCTATCTATCTATCTATCTATCTATCTATCTATCTATCTATCTATCTATCTATCTATCTAATTATCTATCTATCTATCTATCTATCTATCTATCTATCTATCCACCCAACCATCTATCTATCTATCTTTCTATCTATCCACCCAACCATCTATCTATCTATCTATCTATCTATCTATCTATCTATCTATCTATCTATCTATCTATCTATCTATCTATCTATCTATCTATCTATCTAATTATCTATCTATCTATCTATCTATCTATCTATCTCTCTATCTATCTCCCTCTATCTATCTATCTATCTATCTATCTATCTATCTATCTATCTTTCTTTCTTTCTTTCTTTCTTTCTATCTATCCACCCAACCGTCTATCTATCTTTCTATCTACCCATCTATCTATCTATCTTTCTATCTATCTCTCTATCTATCTATCTTTCTATCTACCCATCTATCTATCTATCTATCTATCTATCTATCTATCTATCTATCTATCTATCTATCTATCTATCTATCTATCTATCTATCTATCTATCTATCTATCTATCTATCTATCTACCTATCTATCTACCTATCTATCTTTCTATCCACCCAACCATCTATCTATCCACCCAACCATCTATCTATCTATCTATCTATCTATCTATCTATCTATCTATCTATCTATCTATCTATCTTATTATCCGTCTACCCATCCATCTACCTTTTTGCTTTTCTATCTTTTTTATTTCTTTTAAGCAGTCAGTAATTCAGTATAATCATTCAACAGTTCTTCTCAAACTAATTATGAAACTGATTAGACAAAGAGGTAAAGCATTAATATTCTGCTACTAATAACTATTCATGAAGAAAGCCAGAACGTTTAAGTATTTATAGTAAACAAATGTATTAAAATGGTTACAATTTTAAATCACAGGTCTGATTGAGAGATCTTAATAGCTTCTCATCATCTGTCATTGTACTATTTCCCATTGAAATATATTTGTTTCACTCTAAAAGTACAAAGGTTTATACATATATTTACATTATTATAGATAATTTGGACAGTTATCCAAAATTAATCCGATAGTTGAAATTTAAGCATCACAAAAGGTTTACATATGTGTGAGACAAGTAAGTGGTCTAAAGTCAAGATAATTTAAAAATCATTTGAAGCACAATGTCTCCAGAGGTCCACTTCTCAAGTCCTCAAGACAACTATGACTCATTGAAAGAAAGTCAGCAGATCGGATATGGCCCACCAACTAATTTCTGTGGCTCACTAACTACAAGGAAGAATCATCTAATATTATTAAAATAAAATGGAACGTTGTAAACTCCTGGATATCAAATGTAAATTCCCAAATGTTTAGTTATTTCATACAAAATATATAAGTATATTCATTTATATATTTAGATATAATTTTTTTTTTTAAATATTATTTTAAATCGAGTCCATCAGATCACAAGCCATTGTAAATGCAGCCCTCCAGCTCTCAAGCCAATGGAGATCCTGCCCACCAGCTCCATGATTGATAAATATCTAGCCCCCACACTAAATAAGTTGGTCAGCATCTATTCTTCTTTCCATAGAAAATATATAAGTATATTAATTTATATATATAGATATATATATATTTTTTTATTATTATTTTAAATTTGGTTCACCGGATCACAAGCCATTGTAAATGCAGCCCTTCAGCTCTCTAGGCAATAGATCTTGCCCACCAGCTCACTGGCTAATTTACATCTGTCCCACCAGCTCACTAGCTAATTTACATCTGGCCCACCAGCTCGCTAACTAATGTACATCTGGCCCACCAGCTCACTAGCTAATTTACAACTGGCCCAGCAGCTCACTAGCTAATTTACATCTGTCCCACCAGCTCACTAACTAATGTACATCTGGCCCACCAGCTCACTAACTAATGTACATCTGACCCACCAGCTCACTAAGTAATGTACATCTGGCCCACCAGCTCACTAACTAATATACATCTGGCCCACCAGATCACTAGCTAATTTACATCTGGCCCACCAGCTCACTAGCTAATGTACATCTGGCCCACCAGCTCACTAGCTAATGTACATCTGACCCACCAGCTCACTAACTAATGTACATCTGACCCACCAGCTCACTAACTAATGTACATCTGACCCACCAGCTCACTAAGTAATGTACATCTGGCCCACCAGCTCACTAGCTAATTTACATCTGGCCCACCAGCTCACTGGCTAATTTACATCTTGCCCACCAGGTCACTAACTAATGTACATCTGGCCCACTCACTAGCTAATGTACATCTGGCCCACCAGCTCACTAGCTAATGTACATCTGGCCCACCAGCTCACTAGCTGATATATATCTGGCCCACCAGCTCACTAGCTGATATACATCTGGCCCACCAGCTCACTAGCTGACGTACATCTGGCCCACCAGCTTACTAGACAATGTAAATCTGGCCCACCAGCTGACAGATTGATAAATATTTAGCCCTCACACTAAAGAAGTTGGACAGCACCGATCTAGCCAATCTGGGCTTGTACTGACACACATGCAGATGGATAACAAATAACATAAGTAACATTTACATCATTCTTTTTGCATGCTTAAAATATGTATTTTTCACTAAAGAGCTCTTATTTTTTTTATTTTGCATAGTATTTTAACCAGGCGAATAAGGTAATTACAATGTGACATATGTCTATGTATTAATAGATGTACACAATATATCTAATGTTATCCCAATTTGTGAGTAATTTGTCAGATACACAATGCAGGCAACTTCAGAATTGCTTTTACACTGACCCTGATAATTCCACATTCCTATCTTGCCTTCACATACAAAGCACATAACCCCAGGGTGTCAGCCATTATACAACTCACATCGAGCCAGACTTTCTTGTGGCCCCAGGACAACAAAATAGTTGTGTGTCAGACAAGCAGGTTAACATTAATGGCTTGTGTGATAATATGGCTAATAACAGAGCAACAGGACATGTTTGTAAGCCTGTGAAACAGCCTGTGCTCTGGGTTGCAATGCTCTGCTGACTTTCCTGGCATCCTGGAAGCCGTGGGATAACGTGATGTGTTTGAAAGGGGGGAAGGGGAAAGGAGGCCATGAAAGTAAACTTCTTTTTTGTATTGATTAGCATTCGGCCTTGTCCCTTCCTCTCTCAGTGTTGTAGTTTGTCTTTAGCCCATTGCCAAGCAACCACATTGTAAAAGTACAACAGGCAGCGTGAGGAAAGCATGCAACAAGCATTTTCAAACCCTCAGTGGCTGCTCTGTAGGAACTGGCTACAAGACCCCACTTTTCTCTGGGCAGCATTTTTAGAAAAGGGGGAAAGGGACCCGAAGAACAGAGTGCCACCTGGGCCACTGAAGGCTCTGGTTAAATGTGGCAGGCTAAAACCACCAAGGAAAGAGGGGAGCTCAAAGAGAGGACGTGGAGGATTACTTCAATGCACAATTTCTGATTCTAAGGTTTGCACTACAATCCCTACCCTGTCCTAATATTGTTGTTGTTTAGTCATTCAGTCGTATCCAACTCCCCTTGACCCTATGGACCACAGCATGCCAGGAACATCTTGTGTCCGGTTGTGCCTATCCATACGGCTTTCTTGGCAAAGATACTGGAGTGGGTTGCCAGTTCCTTGTCCAGCGATCCTAATATTACATTCCCATTATACCCATATGTAGTGTAGTAATGGCGCTATAATTTGATTCACCAAATGTGTGTGGGGAGGAGTTAGCAAGAAAAGTCTGGGAGTCAATGAAAACTCTGTCATTGTGAATATGCATTCATTAGATAACTTACAATAACAGAGGGTGCCACTGTACGTTTTATATCTTCCTCTATTTTATAATTAATCATATTTGAAATCCTAAATTCATATGACCTTGAATTGTTTAGAGAAAAATACATTTCACAGTTGATAAAGCGAAATGGCCCAACACTGTCCATTACCTTTTATACTTGCATTCCTCGTTTACGGAATCATATTAGATTATTTGATATATTTGAAGGTTTGTATTAAATCACCCTGTTGTTGTTGTTCAGTTGTGTCCAACTTTCCATGACCCTATGGGCCACTGCACACCAGGCATATAGCGTGTCTGGTTGTGCTAATCCATACATTTTTCATGGCAAATTTACTGGAATGGGTTGCCAAATCCTGCTCCAGTGGACTGCGATTTGTCTGGCCTTTCTGCTATGGCCTGCCCATCTTGGGTAACCCTACATGGTATAGCTCACAGTTTCATTGAGGTACACAAGCCTCTTCACCACAATAAGGTAGCGATCCAGAAGGGGCTATGAATCTTCTGTCCCCTAAACCAGAGGTTCCCAAACTGTGGTCCACAATGTGTTACATTCAGGTGGTCCATGGTGCAACTGGGAATGCAATAAAAATAAGCAAATTAATAAAAATGCATAAAATGTAGCCCGTAAGTCCATAGATATGCATAGATAGTGCACTATTATTGTTAAGAATCAGACATAGAAATCATTAGGTGGTCAGCAAAGACTATAAACATTATTCAGGTGGTCCACCAAGACCCTGGTCAACTTTTAAGTGGTCCATCAAAAGAAAACTATAAAGAAGCAGTGCAGCAAACTACACCTATTAAAGGGCCAGTGTAAGTGCCAAATAAAAGACAGTGGGTATCTAGTTCACCACTTGTTAGTTCAAGTAATGTGTATTTGTAAAGTCATCAATAACTGTATTTCATGGAATTCTGAGCAGGAATTAAGTATTAAATATAGGGCACACCGTCTTCAGCGCGTGTAGTGAAGCCGCGTCGATTTAGGGGCGCTGACAATTGGGCATCACAAATGTGCGCAGGCCTGGAAGGGCGCACGCGCAATAGTGCGCCCCTATAAGTTTCCCCTGCCTGTTATACCCCTGCCTGTTTTACGTACTGCACCCCTGCCTGCCCTGACTGTGTACCCGTGCCTGTTCTCTCTCTCCCCCTCCTCTCTATAATACATCTCTCCCTCCTCCCATCCACATATATTACTTACCCCATCCCACGGGCAATAGTGCGCCCCAACATCTATGTTTCCCATCTGTGAAGTCTTGGGGCCTGGCTGCGGCCCATTAATCCCCTGTAGGCCCGTGGGATGGGATAAGTAATATCTATGGATGGGAGGAGGGAGTGATGTGTGATAGAGAGGAGGGGGGGAAGGGGGGGGAAGGGAGAGAGAGAACAGACAGGGGTACACAGTCGGGGCAGGCAGGGGTACAGTACATATAATAGGCAGGGGAAGCTGGTATGGGCGCGATATTGCGCGCGCGTGCTTCCAGGCCTGCGCACATGTGTGTGATGCCCAATTGTCGGCCCCAATGCGCGCTGAAGTCGTGCTACCCTATATAGTCACAGATTCACACAGCTCAATAGTAGGAGAAGATAAGTGACAACTACGGAATAATTAAACTACCAGATAATTTCAATCGTTACTATAGAAACATGTGACAAGATAGAGGTGGAGACAGACACATCAGCTCATTCAAATACATTTTTAAACCATTTTATTTACAAATGACTGTAATATTGAATTTATTAACACCTATTTCTTGAACTAACAAGTGGTAAACTAGATGCTCACAGACCTTTACCTTGTGCCTACAATGACCCTTTAAGATGTGTTGTGCATTGTGACCCCTCAATCTTTAATGCTGTCTGTGCTTAATTGTTTCCTCCTTCCTCTTTTACCCACTCATAGGCCCCTATAATTGCAAGTTACTGGAGCCTTTAATGGAGCCCGCAAACTAATTTGCTAATAATATGCCGTCTTCTGCTTGCAAATCTGCATATCAGGCCAACAATGAAACAATGAGTTAATACATATCAGGCCACCCACATGGTCTATAACATTTCCTTCAGTAATTTTTATTATTTTGTAGATTGCCGGATTGCGAGTCTGATCGCATATCGGACCTCTAAACGCGAATTGATTGGCGTGTAGCCTCCATGTTTTACTGACCTAATGATGACTGTTTCATTTACTACTGGCTGTTTCTAAATGGGTAGTTACGGCCTTGCTTAATTGATCACGATCACACTCTGAAATACTACTTATGATTGAATGGTTTAGGCTTTCTGCCAGGTAGCTGCGGGCTTGTTCAATTGAATCGCTCTGTAATTGTAGCAAATCTCAAGCCCGCAAACATATGGCCTGTATAACGTAAATTGCAATTAAATAGGGGCCATAGTTTTTTAAATACAATAAAGAGAGACCATTAAATACTTAAGTGTAAATGAACAAGGGAAACCACACAGACAATTACCATAGAAAAGCAATTACCTTAAGTTGCTGTTAAAAGAGCTTCTTATCTGTCACTTCTCAACTTGTATATAATAAGAAGAATGTCCATGATAGAAACCTTCAAGCGCATAAGGATTATTTGAGAGAAGGCTAATGGATAGGAACAGTGATACAAATCGTCTGGGGGGTGGAAGGCTAAGGAAGTTGTATATAATTATCTATAGAAAATATACATGCGTAAGCAGTTCTAAAAAGTGTATTAACAACTACTTTGATTATTTTTTAACAGTAGAAGGTTCATCAAAATGATGTATATAGGCCTGTTGGTATAGTAGTGGATACATGGAATATGTTCCAAGCTGTGATAACTTGAGCTCATTAGGTTCTTACTTAGATACTTGTATATCCTTAATATCCAATATATTGAGTAAGACCAGACTGATACATTACAGGATATTACTCCATGTAAAGGGCACACATGAACTAAAAGAGGTTGCTCTTAGAGTGGGTTATATCATGTTCATAGAACTACCGTATATACTCGAGTATAAGCCGACCCGAGTATAAGCCGAGGCACCTATTTTACCACAAAATACTGGGTAAAACGAGTGACTCGAGTATAAGCCGAGGGTGGGAAATGTGCTGCCCCCTGTGTCCCTTTTGTGCCTTCTGTGTCCCCCTCTCTCTCTCCTGTGTCTCTTCTCCCCTCTCCCTTCCCTGTGTCGCTTCCCCCCTCTCCCTTCCCTGTTTCTCTTCCCCCTCTCCCTTCCCTGTGTCTCTTCCCCGCTCTCCCGTTCCTGTGTGTCTGCCCCCCCTCCTCATTCTCAACCTCCCTCCTCAACCCCACTCCTCATCCTCAACTTCCCTTCTCATCATCCCTCCTCATCCTCAACCCCCTCCTCCTCAACCCCCCATCCTCATCCTCAACCCCCTCCTCAACCTCAACCCCCTCCTCATGCTCAACCCCCTCCTCAACCCCCCTCCTCAACCTCCCTCCTCAAGCTCAACCCCCCTCCTCATCCTCAACCTCCCTCCTCATCCTCAACCCCCTCCTCAACCTCCCTCCTCATCCTCAACCCCCTCCTCAACCTCAACCCCCCCATCCTCAACCTCCCTCCTCAGGAGGATGAGGAGGGGGGAGGGAAAGAGACACAGGGGGGGGGGTAGAGAGACACAAGGGTGGGGGTTAGAGAGACACGGGGGGTAGAGAGACACGGGGGGGGGGGTAGAGAGACACAAGGGGGGGTTAGAGAGACACGGAGGGGGAGAGTGACTCGAGTATAAGCCGAGGGGGCCCTTTTTAGCCTTAAAAAAAGGGCTGAAAAACTCGGCTTATACTCGAGTATATACGGTAACCTTTTAAGGTTTGTTTGTTCTCTGGTTGAGCGCCTCTAATTATTTATTTTGTATTACAAAATAATGATCAACTGGCAAAGAGGGACAATGGACAATATTCAATATTATTGGTATTTATAACATGTATAGCATGTGTAGGTTCTGTAAAGGGACTCCTTCATCCCAACAGGGAGTTGATTTCATTTTATAGAGCTAGAAAAACTGGATGTACATTGTACTAGCAGTTTTGCTTTGCAGTAAATAATGTTTGAAATATTTAGAATTGACTTTGAGACATCTGTATACTAATGTGCGACTCAGTATGCTAATGTGCAGCTCAATATGCTTGAGAAGGGTGGGAGAGGGGTCTAGCTGCCAGATAACATTGCAAGACTTTATTTTGGCCACTACAGGTGCAGTCACTCAGACTGTAATCCTAATTAGCACATCGAAGCAGCTAATTAATATGCAAGGGACACTTATTTTCATATAAAGCAACTACAAGATGGATTTTCCCAGGATAAGAAAATGAATAACACAACGTATAGCCAGTTTTTCCTGCTTTTTAATAATAACCTAAAATATATTTTGATTTTGGAGGGAATCTCTTTAAGACACAACAGATAATTTCTGGTGCTTCTAAGCTAACTGTATATTTAGTGTAATTGATGTATTTATTAGGGTTTTGAATCATCATGTACCATGTGTTGTGGTATTGGAGCTATGTCCTGGTGGTCGTGTTTTTGAGAGGTTATGTATACATTTCCTACATAGGAGTAACTGCAAAGATAAAGTATAAGAAGCATTATTTTATCATATACAAAACATTTAATATCTATTAGATTAGCTCTTTATCTAACCCCCTGTAGCACCTTCTGACTAGATGAGAGAAAAGAAGGAAGTCACAAAGCCACAAGTTGCTGAAATGCAAAAAAAAGTAAATATGGAAATCCATTACACAATGCCACATGTAACAACTAACCATAACCAATAGTATGAGTGCCCATGAGCAGGACTCTGGACTCCTGTATCACTGTGTCTTATGTTCATAATCAATAGTATAAGTGCCCATGAGCAGGACTCTTGACTCCTGTATCACTGTGTCTTATGTCCATAATCAATAGTATAAGTGCCCATGAGCAGGACTCTTGACTCCTGTATCGCCATGTTTTATGTCCATAACCAATAGTATGAGTATCCATGAGCAGGACTCTGGACTCCTGTATCACCGTGTCTTATGTCCATAACCAATAGTATGAGTGCCCATGAGCAGAACGTTTGACTCCTGTGTCACTGTGTCTTATGTCCATAATCAATAGTATCAGTGCCCATGAGCAGGACTCTTGACACCTGTATCACTGTGTCTTATGTCCATAACCAATAGTATGAGTGCCCATGAGCAGAACGTTTGACTCCTGTGTCACTGTGTCTTATGTCCATAATCAATAGTATGAGTGCCCATGAGCAGGACTCTTGACTCCTGTATCACTGTGTCTTATGTCCATAATCAATAGTATAAGTGCCCATGAGCAGGACTCTTGACTCCTGTATCGCCATGTCTTATGTCCATAGCCAATAGTATGAGTATCCATGAGCAGGACTCTGGACTCCTGTATCACTGTGTCTTATGTCCATAACCAATAGTATGAGTGCCCATGAGCAGAACGTTTGACTCCTGTATCACTGTGTCTTATGTCCATAATCAATAGTATGAGTGCCCATGAGCAGAACGTTTGACTCCTGTATCACTGTGTCTTATGTCCATAATCAATAGTATGAGTGCCCATGAGCAGGACTCTGGACTCCTGTATCACTGTGTCTTATGTCCATAATCAATAGTATGAGTGTCCATGAGCAGGACTCTGGACTCCTGTATCACTGTGTCTTATGTCCATAATCAATAGTATGAGTGTCCATGAGCAGGACTCTGGACTCCTGTATCACCGTGTCTTATGTCCATAATCAATAGTATGAAGGCCCATGAGCAGGACTCTGGACTCCTGTATCACCGTGTCTTATGTCCATAATCAATAGTATGAGTGCCCATGAGCAGGACTCTGGACTCCTGTATCACCGTGTCTTATGTCCATAATCAATAGTATGAAGGCCCATGAGCAGGACTCTGGACTCCTGTATCGCCATGTCTTATGTCCATAACCAATAGTATGAGTATCCATGAGCAGGACTCTGGACTCCTGTATCACTGTGTCTTATGTCCATAATCAATAGTATGAAGGCCCATGAGCAGGACTCTAGACTCCTGTATCACCGTGTCTTATGTCCATAATCAATAGTGTGAGTGCCCATGAGCAGGACTCTGGACTCCTGTATCACCGTGTCTTATGTCCATAATCAATAGTATGAAGGCCCATGAGCAGGACTCTGGACTCCTGTATCACCGTGTCTTATGTCCATAATCAATAGTATGAGTGCCCATGAGCAGGACTCTGGACTCCTGTATCACCGTGTCTTATGTCCATAATCAATAGTATGAGTGCCCATGAGCAGGACTCTGGACTCCTGTATCACTGTGTCTTATGTCCATAATCAATAGTATCAGTGCCCATGAGCAGGACTCTTGACACCTGTATCACTGTGTCTTATGTCCATAATCAATAGTATCAGTGCCCATGAGCAGGACTCTTGACTCCTGTATCACTGTGTCTTATGTCCATAATCAATAGTATCAGTGCCCATGAGCAGGACTCTTGACTCCTGTATCACCATGTCTTATGTCCATAATCAATAACATGAGTGCCCATGAGCAGGACTCTTGACTCCTGTACCACCGTGTCTTATGTCCATAATCAACAGTATGAGTTCCCATGAGCAGGACTCTAAACTCCTGTATCACTGTGTCTTATGTCCATAATCAATAGTATGAGTGCCCATGAGCAGGACTCTTGACTCCTGTACCACCGTGTCTTATGTCCATAATCAATAGTATGAGTACCCATGGGCAAGACTCTTGACTCCTGTATCACCATGTCTTGTGTCCATAATCAATAGTATGAGTACCCATGGGCAAGACTCTTGACTCCTGTATCACCGTGTCTTATGTCCATAATCAATAGTATGAGTACCCATGGGCAAGACTCTTGACTCCTGTATCACCATGTCTTGTGTCCATAATCAATAGTATGAGTACCCATGGGCAAGACTCTTGACTCCTGTATCACCATGTCTTATGTCCATAATCAATAGTATGAGTACCCATGGGCAAGACTCTTGACTCCTGTATCACCGTGTCTTATGTCCATAATCAATAGTATCAGTGCCCATGAGCAGGACTCTGGACTCCTGTATCACTGTGTCTTATGTCCATAATCAATAGTATCAGTGCCCATGAGCAGGACTCTTGACTCCTGTATCACTGTGTCTTATGTCCATAAACAATAGTATGAGTGCCCATGAGCAGGACTCTGGACTCCTGTATCACTGTGTCTTATGTCCATAATCAATAGTATGAGTATCCATTAACAGGACTCTGGACTCCTGTATCGCCATGTCTTATGTCCATAACCAATAGTATGAGTATCCATGAGCAGGACTCTGGACTCCTGTATCGCCATGTCTTATGTCCATAAGCAATAGCATGAGTATCCATGAGCAGGACTCTGGGCTCCTGTATCACCGTGTCTTATGTCCGTAATCAATAGTATGAGTACCCATGAGCAGGACTCTGGACTCCTGTATCACTGTGTCTTATGTCCATAACCAATAGTATGAGTGCCCATGAGCAGGACTCTGGACTCCTGTATCGCCATGTCTTATGTCCATAAGCAATAGTATGAGTGTCCATGAGCAGGACTCTGGACTCCTGTATCACTGTGTCTTATGTCCGTAATCAATAGTATGAGTACCCATGAGCAGGACTCTGGACTCCTGTATCACTGTGTCTTATGTCCATAACCAATAGTATGAGTGCCCATGAGCAGGACTCTGGACTCCTGTATCGCCATGTCTTATGTCCATAAGCAATAGCATGAGTATCCATGAGCAGGACTCTGGACTCCTGTATCACCGTGTCTTATGTCCATAACCAATAGTATGAGTGCCCATGAGCAGGACTCTGGACTCCTGTATCGCCATGTCTTATGTCCATAAGCAATAGCATGAGTATCCATGAGCAGGACTCTGGACTCCTGTATCACCGTGTCTTATGTCCATAATCAATAGTATCAGTGCCCATGAGCAGGACTCTTGACTCCTGTATCACTGTGTCTTATGTCCATAATCAATAGTATGAGTGTCCATGAGCAGGACTCTTGACTCCTGTATCACTGTGTCTTATGTCCATAATCAATAGTATCAGTGCCCATGAGCAGGACTCTGGACTCCTGTATCGCCGTGTCTTATGTCCATAAGCAATAGATTGAGTACCCATGAGCAGGACTCTTGACTCCTGTATCACCGTGTCTTATGTCCATAATCAATAGTATCAGTGCCCATGAGCAGGACTCTTGACACCTGTATCACCGTGTCTTATGTCCATAAGCAATAGATTGAGTACCCATGAGCAGGACTCTTGACTCCTGTATCACTGTGTCTTATGTCCATAAGCAATAGATTGAGTGCCCATGAGCAGGACTCTGGGCTCCTGTATCACTGTGTCTTATGTCCATAATCAATAGTATGAGTGCCCATGAGCAGGACTCTGGACTCCTGTATCACCGTGTCTTATGTCCATAAGCAATAGTATGAGTGCCCATGAGCAGGACTCTGGACTCCTGTATCACTGTGTCTTATGTCCATAATCAATAGTATGAGTGTCCATGAGCAGGACTCTGGACTCCTGTATCGCCATGTCTTATGTCCATAACCAATAGTATTAGTGTCCATGAGCAGGACTCTGGACTCCTTTATCACTGTGTCTTATGTCCATAAGCAATAGATTGAGTGCCCATGAACAGGACTCTGGACTCCTTTATCACTGTGTCTTATGTCCATAACCAATAGTATGAGTGCCCATGAGCAGGACACTGGACTCCTGTATCACTGTGTCTTATGTCCATAATCAATAGTATGAGTATCAATGAGCAGGACTCTTGACTCCTGTATCACCGTGTCTTATGTCCATAATCAATAGTATCAGTGCCCATGAGCAGGACTCTTGACTCCTGTATCACTGTGTCTTATGTCCATAATCAATAGTATGAGTGCCCATGAGCAGGACTCTTGACTCCTGTATCACTGTGTCTTATGTCCATAAACAATAGTATGAGTGCCCATGAGCAGGACTCTTGACTCCTGTATCACTGTGTCTTATGTCCATAATCAATAGTATCAGTGCCCATGAGCAGGACTCTGGACTCCTGTATCGCCGTGTCTTATGTCCATAATCAATAGTATGAGTGTCCATGAGCAGAACTCTTGACTCCTGTATCACCGTGTCTTATGTCCATAATCAATAGTATCAGTGCCCATGAGCAGGACTCTTGACACCTGTATCACTGTGTCTTATGTCCATAAGCAATAGATTGAGTGCCCATGAGCAGGACTCTTGACTCCTGTATCACCGTGTCTTATGTCCATAATCAATAGTATGAGTGCCCATGAGCAGGACTCTGGACTCCTGTATCACTGTGTCTTATGTCCATAATCAATAGTATGAGTGTCCATGAGCAGGACTCTGGACTCCTGTATCGCCATGTCTTATGTCCATAACCAATAGTATTAGTGTCCATGAGCAGGACTCTGGACTCCTTTATCACTGTGTCTTATGTCCATAAGCAATAGATTGAGTGCCCATGAACAGGACTCTGGACTCCTTTATCACTGTGTCTTATGTCCATAATCAATAGTATGAGTATCCATGAGCAGGACTCTGGACTCCTGTATCACCGTGTCTTATGTCCATAATCAATAGCATGAATATCCATGAGCAGGACTCTGGACTCCTGTATCACCGTGTCTTATGTCCATAATCAATAGCATGAATATCCATGAGCAGGACTCTGGACTCCTGTATCACCGTGTCTTATGTCCATAATCAATAGTATGAGTGCCCATGAGCAGGACTCTGGACTCCTGTATCACTGTGTCTTATGTCCATAATCAATAGTATGAGTGTCCATGAGCAGGACTCTGGACTCCTGTATCGCCATGTCTTATGTCCATAACCAATAGTATTAGTGTCCATGAGCAGGACTCTGGACTCCTTTATCACTGTGTCTTATGTCCATAAGCAATAGATTGAGTGCCCATGAACAGGACTCTGGACTCCTTTATCACTGTGTCTTATGTCCATAATCAATAGCATGAATATCCATGAGCAAGACTCTTGACTCCTGTATCACTGTGTCTTATGTCCATAATCAATAGTATGAGTACCCATGAGCAAGACTCTGGACTCCTGTATCACCATGTCTTATGTCCATAATCAATAGCATGAGTATCCATGGGCAGGACTCGTGACTCCTGTATTACTGTGTCTTATGTCCATAATCAATAGCATGAGTACCCATGGGCAAGACTCTTGACTCCTGTATCATCATGTCTTATGTCCATAATCAATAGCATGAGTATCCATGAGCAGGACTCTTGACTCCTGTATTACCGTGTCTTATGTCCATAATCAATAGCATGAATATCTTGACTCCTGTATTACCATGTCTTATGTCCATAATCAATAGCATGAGTATCCTTACTCCTGTATCACCATGTCTTATGTCCATAATCAATAGCATGAGTATCCATGGGCAGGACTCTTGACTCCTGTATTACTGTGTCTTATGTCCATAATCAATAGCATGAGTATCCATGAGCAAGACTCTTGCTTCCTGTATAATCATGTCTTATGTCTATAATCAATAGCATGAGTATCCATGAGCAGGACTCTTGACTCCTGTATCACTGTATCTTATGTCCATAATCAATAGTATGAGTATCCATGAGCAGGACTCTTGACTCCTGTATTACCGTGTCTTATGTCCATAATCAATAGCATGAGTATCCTTACTCCTGTATCACCATGTCTTATGTCCATAATCAATAGCATGAATATCTTGACTCCTGTATTACTGTATCTTATGTCCATAATCAATAGCATGAGTACCCATGGGCAAGACTCTTGACTCCTGTATCATCATGTCTTATGTCCATAATCAATAGCATGAGTATCCATGAGCAGGACTCTGGACTCCTGTATTACTGTGTCTTATGTCCATAATCAATAGCATGAGTATCTTGACTCCTGTATCATCATGTCTTATGTCCATAATCAATAGCATGAGTATCCTTACTCCTGTATCACCATGTCTTATGTCCATAATCAATAGCATGAGTATCTTGACTCCTGTATCATCATGTCTTATGTCCATAATCAATAGCATGAGTATCTTGACTCCTGTATCATCATGTCTTATGTCCATAATCAATAGCATGAGTACCTTGACTCCTGTATTACCATGTCTTATGTCCATAATCAATAGCATGAGTACCTTGACTCCTGTATCATCATGTCTTATGTCCATAATCAATGTATGAGTATCTTGACTCCTGTATCACTGTGTCTTATCTCCCATGATGTATATTTTGTGAATATTCTACTTTTTAAATTAGGCATAATAATAATTATACAGTAGTTGTCATCCTTGAAGACTTGATCTTGCATGTTGGAGTATTCCTCGGTATAATTTATTTAATAATAAAAAAAAAAACACTTTTTATCTTATTTTTTTTTAAATTTAAAGTGTATTAAATCTAGACTTTTTGATAGTCAGACTCTGTCTAAGCTCCCTTTATTAATTAACATTCTTAGTTTTTAGTTATTTATACTTTTTCTGATGTTAACCTCTCCTAGTTCAGATCAGCAGTGTAGATGCATAATGCTAATATCAATGTGCCCCTTCTCGATCGCTACCTTGTCGTGGTGAAGAGGCTTGTATACTTCAGTGAAGCTGTGAGCTATGCCATGTAGGGTCGACCAAGATTGGCAGATTATAGCAAAAAGGTCAGACAAATTGTGGTCCACTGGAGACGGAACTGGCAACCTACTTGCCAATAAAACCTTATAGTCAAGCAAAACCAGGCCCATAAGGTCACAGAGAGTCAGACATAACTGAACGACTAAACAACAACACCGATGACATATTAGACATGTTTGTATTAAAGCTGCACAAATTAGGCTACCTTGTCTTGGTGAAGGGGCTTGTGTGCCTCTATGTAGCTGTGAGCTATATCATATAGGGTCACCCAAGATGGGCAGGTTATAGAGGCCAGACAAATTGTGGTCCACTGAAGAAGAAACTGGCAACCCACTCAGGTATCTCTGCTAAGATAACTTATGGATAAGCACAACCTTAATGATTGTACCTGACCTGCTGTTGTCTAGTTCAACATAGTGGGTCACAGAGAGTCGAACACGACTGAATGACTAAACAACAGCAACAATATGCGACCCACTATGGCATGTCTAATAGTTATCTTTAAAGAGTGACCAAACATATGTGAAACTAACTTGTAATCCTTTTGCATAGGAATGTATGTACAATAAATAAAAGTAAAACTGTTTTGTTTTATTTCTATGTTTGTGCACAGACGATATATCAATAAACAGACCCTGATGCTCTTTTAATGTAAATAGGAGTAAGTTGTTGGGAGGGCATCTCCCATGCAGATTCCCCATTATTAGTTCAATTAGTTTTTTACCAAGGCAGCTTTTCCCTGTCATCTTAAAGATTGCAGTTAAGTTGCCATCTTCATGATTGCTTTTATCAAAGCCCTTATAGGAAGCACTCAGTAACTTCTATGTTTACTTTGTGTCCTGAGGTGAGAAGAACACTCTGATACTGAAGTGGTAGCTAATGCCCAATTAGCTCCCTTTGTCTGACCTTGACTAGTAATAATGCTGCATTTCCTGTAACTCTGCAGGTGAATAATAACGCCCGCAGGCTTGGAATACCTCTAGGCCTCGTACCTTCCCCAGGGAACTCCTCCTTACACGTTCCTTTGTTTGACAAACAAAGTGCTGCTGGTTGTCTATCCTGACCTTTGACATTAGTTTCAAGGGTCACGTCTCAAAGGCTGGCTGATGTGGGACCCTTATGCATTATGTGTTGTGAAAGAGATATTTACCGAACATTGCTTTTGTATTTACCTGGATATTAAGATTAGTTTCTAATGTTTGTAGCTAAAAAAAAGAAGCGTTTTGGCGCCAACATTTTACTCAGACTGCTTATGGAATTTATTTACTTGAAGGGGATCTCCCATCAATAAACATATCTGATATCCGAGTAGATTGGATTAGGGGGTGTAAAAACTGATTATAGTAGCATATATTAATCCTTTATATTACACAATACAATGGATCTGTATGACGCGGAGGCTGCACAGGCTTCCTGGGTCAGCACGTTGCGTTGCGTGACCCAGCAGAGCCTGTGAGGCCGTTCAGCCAATCAGCTGCGCCGGGGGCGTGTCGTGCGCCTGCGTTTCGCGCCGTTTCTCACAGCAGTGCGGTCTCCCGACTGAAATTCCACCCACCCACCCTGTTAATTAGTTTGTTTGTAAAAATGTAAAATGTAAATAGTTTTATTAAAAAAAAAAAAGAGGTTTTTGTATTCAAAAATTTGGCGTTGGCCCTACCTCACTTAATGCTTAATATAAGCATTGGGGCTTTGGGCAGGGCCCAAAGCGTGAGGTCACTGTCCGTGGCCGGGCTCCTCCCCCGGAAAAAGTATTACCGTATTTTGTGTAAATAAAGTTTTGTGTTGTTATATACAATTGTTTATAAATAAAGCTGTGGCCCGTTGTTCTCCCATTTCAGTCGTCGTGTCCGTTATTCATAATCTTAGCCTAAATGGATCATGCATGGGTCATGGTTACATCCTAATTTAAATGCAAAGTAAAAAAGTAGATCGTAACACACCATGCACATCTTTATGTCCATGGTCATGCTCATCTACTTGGTTTTCATAGCAGAGATACTGGAGTGGGTTGCCTGTTCCTTCTCCGGTGGGCCACAACATACAGCTCCTGGTATTCCTAGGTGGTCTCCTATCCAAGTACAGACCAGGCACAACCCTGCTCTGCTTCAGTGTGGTGTGACCTCTTGGTTCCCTGACTGGAATTGAACCCAGGTCACAGCAGGGAAAGCATTGAATCCTAACCACTGGACCACCAGGGTACCCATCAAACTAGTTAATATTCCCCAAATAGTGTGCAGTGGGACAAGTTGTGATTGAGCTGAAAAATGGACAGACTTAACTTTTATTGACATGTTTAAAATGTGTTTTATTTTTTTTATAATTTTTTGACACCATTTTCACCTTTTTTATTTTTTAAAGAATCTTATGTTTTTAATAAAAAATGACAATTAAAATTATATCCAGGTCACACTATAGTGCAGTGCTGAACATATATATAAGGTAGCATGACTTTTGGGCGCACGAGACGTGCGCGCCGTCATCTGCGCTCCGTCAAATGCGCACACCAACAACAGCGCGCCTGATAAATGGTAGCAGCGACACGAGCGCGCCGGAAAACTGCCCTTCTCCCACTATTGGGATATATACATGATGTGCTCCCCAAATTGTAGTGTCCTACAGAGAACTGATGTCCAGTAGAGAGTTATAAGCCTTTCCACTTTGTGTATAATAAGATGCTGTGCGCTGGACGCTCCTGCCAGCTCGCTAGGTACACGGATGAGGGGTCCTGGAACGCACAGTGCTGGTTAGTTCAGGGAGATCCTCTGCAGCATGCGTGATGTTCCTGCTACCACCAGGTAACTCTCTACTGGACATAAGTTCCCTGATCAATTTGGGGAGCACATCATGTATATATCACAATAGTGGGAGAGGGGCAATTATGGATCTCAGCTACTTACAGCATCTGGGCCCCCCTCTGAGAGCGAACTCCCCCCTTATCGTGCGCGTGATTGACGGGCGCACTGTTTTCAGGCGCCCTGTTGTTGGTGTGCACATTTGACTGCGTGTAGATGATGGCGCCAAAGGTTGGGTTGCCCATATATAAACATCCAGCTTGACAGTGCCTAGGGACTAACTTGAATCCGCTACGGAATATGTTGGCGTGTTACAAATAAACGTTAATAATAATCCAGAAGCTAAGGATTAATTGGAATCCAAAAATCATGAATGATCAAAATGGCTGGCGCGGAGGCAGCCCAGGCACTCCGGTTCTAACGCAGCGCTGCGTGACTCGGCTGAGCTTGGGCGCTGCTGATTGGCTGGGGGGAGGCGCTGGCCATTGAGCTGATTCCCTCCCTCCCCTTGAGTTGGTGGTCAGTTAGGAAAGTAGCAGATATACTAGTAAGGTATATCTAGGGGGTTGAGCAGAGTTCAGGAATCTAAAGTTAGGTTTAAAAAAAAAAAAAAGGGGTGTTAAAGAGTTGAAGGGTGAGGATTGTGTGATTTCTCGGTTAGGATGCAAATAGGAATGTCTTTGGTTGGCGGGCTTAAGTGGGCGTTGCACGGCCTCATAAGCGTGCTTAGTAAAGCAGTGGGAGGCTCTGGGCGCGGGCCCAGGGCGTGAGGTTACTGACCGGGCCGGGCTCCTCCTCCGGGAAAAAAATGTTTCCAGACTTTTAGCTGCTCATGGGGCTTGCCTTCTGTCAGCCAATGAGATCTACAGACTAAAGTATGCTCTCTACATTCCTATTAGTTTGAATGATATTTAAAAAGATTTTGCTGTATATTGTGTTCAAGCCCTTTAATAATTCACTGGCTATAATAAGAAATAATATAGGGAGTTGTTTTTTTAATGGAAGATATCATTTAAATGCTACCGATAAACATAAAATAGTTGAATCAATGTTGTATTTTAATATAAATGAGATAAAATATTTTCAGCAATAAAATATGTGCTTTTTGACTGTATTTTTAATAACCCTTATAATACTAATATATACTAATGTATACCTGGGACTGTGTTTATTTATTTTTATTATGGTAACATTAAATAGCATTTCATATTATAATTGCGACCTATCATAAACTTCAGATAAATATATTTTCTTTGTGTGTTTATTACTGAATTTAGAATGGTACGTACAGAAATAATTCAAATTATGAAGAAAAATCAGTTAATATTATTATAATGTTTTTTATGTATTATAAAACACTAGGGGCCCTATTCTATTGCCCAATTTGTAAATTTATACACACTTTAAATCACTTTTAATATGGCTACACATTCAGCAAATATTACTTATTGGCATTAATGAATACTTAAGTCAATAGAATACATATAAACATTTATTTAAAAAACACCTGAAGCAAAATGTATGAGTTGAAGGCATTTGCAAGTAGCTAATAGAATATGGCCCTATGGCACCTATTAAATTCCAAGGGCCTCATTCAAATGTGATGCGGCCAATTGAATAGGGCTCTATTTAAGATCATAAACATTTTTTCACATACGTTTTTAGTTACTGAAGACCTTGCTTTTGGATAGAAATTCACTAACTAAAAACTTCTGTAAAAAAATATGCTATGTGCTTATATAGAGCCTTATTCAATTGGCCAAATCGCATTTGAATGAGGCCCCAAGCCAGCCCGCTTGAATTTCGCAATAGTTACAGAGCGATTCAATTGAACAAGCCCGCAGCTACCTGGCCGAAAAGCCAAAGCATAAACTATGAACCCGTAAGTAGCATTTCAGATCATGCTCATGGTCAATTAAGCAAGCTCGTAACTACCAATTTACCAATTTAGAAACACCCAATAGTAATGGAGACCGTCATCATGACGAAATGTTGCAATACAAAAAATCAATAAATCTACTAATTTAGTCCATGCGAGTTCAATGATATGTATTAACCCATTGATTGCCGGGATCGATATAACACGGAAATTACACATCCCCCCAAAAAAATGTTATTGCAGATTTGCTAGCCTGAGGCTGTTGTGCAATTAATTCTAATGTCTGTCATCCCTCTCCTCATCTTTTATAGTGCAGTATTGATTTTTTTATTTGCATTTACAATGCTAATATCAGGTGTTTAACCCTCTTGCGGATCCTATCTGGTACTCGTAGGATTTTTGGCTACATTTGCCATTTACGGCGGTGAAAACTATTGCGGGCTTGAGGAGTTGTAGAGATTTTAGCGATTGTAACATTTACGGGCTTGACAGATTAAAGGCTTAGCTTGGTCGGAGTTAGGTTTTTGATAACCGTAGGGATGCGGGTAGCTAAAAGAGGCCAATTTAATAGCAGTAACTTTTGCGGGATACATTACGGGCTTCAGCAACTACAATTTGTAAATGTAAATAATCAAAATACAGTGTTCTGGTAGGATAATACTCTAGATCCATGTGCCCTCCCCTTCCTGCCTACTTCACTTACTTCTCATACTCTTGCTCCACTTCTATCAACATTTTTTATTTTATTTCCTGCTTTTCAGTCTCTTCTGCCTTAAAAATGGATCAAGTTATTGCCGAATGCTATGTGAACACATATATAAATATAATTGCAATTGGTTGCCATTAAAGATTTTTAATTTTAAATATTAGATAATTGAAGCAAAAATGTATTAAGCATAAATTGCCTGAATTTTTTTTTTATCCGGTTGGCTAATATCTTTATCTACTGTGATTAATCAACTCTCACAGTGGGGATGAATAGCAGTTGGTTAAGTCAGCATAATCAAAGAGGCTTTAAGTTAAAGTCTATTCATTGCTTTATTTATACTAAATGGGCATGCTCTTCCTGCTTATCACCTCCTATTAGTTGAGTTAATTAACCAACCTGGATAGAGTTGTTGGCAGAAAAACACCTAACTTTCACTTTAATGACTTCCACTCAATTTGTTTAAAGTTCTATCTATCTATCTATCTATCTATCTATCTATCTATCTATCTATCTATCTATCTATCTATCTATCTATCTATCTATCTGTCTGTTTATCTATCTATCTATCTATCTCTCTGTCTGTCTGTCTTGTCTGTCTATCTATCTATCTATCTATCTATCTATCTATCTATCTATCTATCTATCTATCTATCTATCTATATGTTTATCTATCTATCTATCTATCTATCTATCTATCTATCTATCTATCTATCTATCTATCTATCTGTCTATCTGTCTATCTATCTATCTATCTATCTATCTATCTATCTATCTATCTATCTATCTATCTATCTATCTATCTATCTATCTATCTATCTATCTCTCTCTCTGTCTGTCTGTCTGTCTGTCTGTCTGTCTATCTATCTATCTATCTATCTATCTATCTATCTATCTATCTATCTATCTATCTATCTATCTAACTATCTATCTATCTATCGATCTATCTATCTGTCTATCTATCTATCTATCTATCTATCTATCTATCTATCTATCTATCTATATATCTATCTCTCTGTCTATCTATCTATCTATCTATCTATCTATCTATCTATCTATTTATCTATCTATCTATCTATCTATCTATCTATCTATCTATCTCTCTGTCTGCCTATCAATCTATCTATCTATCTCTCTCTGTCTGTCTATCTATCTATCTATCTATCTATCTATCTATCTATCTATCTATCTATCTATCTATCTCTGTCTGTCTATCTATCTATACCTCTCTCTGTGTATCTATCTATCTATCTATCTATATATCTATCTATCTATCTATGTACTTTTCTGCAATAACTGTATCATTTCCTTTAATTGCTTCTCTTTTAGTTGCTTCTGTCTTATGCATAAACTGAAAAATCCCGTTCCTGGCTGACTGTTCCTTCTATTTTGCCACTCTAGGCCTAGCTATACTTAGCTTATGATAAATACATCTCTTAGTGGAGCATACACTTTATTACTATTTTTCACAGTTAGTAACCTTTATGTATATATTTTCAAATCATATTGATATTATATTTTAAAATGAACCTTTTTTTTTACACATAGTTTATAGTTCAGAGCTGTTTCTCTTTACTTTAAGCACAATTATATATTAAAAGTTTCCTTACATGTATTAGAAGTTTTCCATATGTCTAAAGTGATCATTAAGTTTTGGTCGGTCTGAGTAAGTGTACCTAGTAATGTTTTGACTAATATATTAAAGTGATCTTTAATGGTACCTAGTCATTAATAAGCTATTCTTTGTTCCTTCAAATATATTTAATTTAGTGGAAATTAGAGAAACATTATCTAAAATATATTTTTTTGTTTTACAGAGCTTGGGGTCAGCAGACCGGAAAGATTTTCAGACACCAAGGTAAGGAAGAATTCAATTGCTGCAAATACTTTTAAATTCAAATTGGTATAACTGAATCGGTAACAAACACATTTGTGAGAGGTTATACAAATACTGCCTTTGTTTATGAAATTAGGGTTATCAATGATTTTTATTAATGTTAAATAACTGACTTGAAAGCCTAGAACTTCACTAAGGTCACTTGTATCATGGGCATAGGAACTGGGGGGACGAGGGGGACATATCCCCCCCAGATTTTTTGATGTGCAATGCCTTGCAAAAGTATTCACCCCATTGACTTTTTACCTATTTTGTTACATTACAGCATTAAGTTCAATGTTTTGATAATATGAATTTTATGCGATGGATCAGAACACAATAGTCTAAGTTGGTGAAGTAAAATGAGAAAAATATGTACATAAAACTATTTTTTTAGAAATATTAATATTAAAAACAGAAAATTGGCATGTAAAAAGCTCTGGTGCAACCAATTACCTTCAGAAGTCATATAGTTAGTGAAATTATGTCCACATGTGTGCAATCTAAGTGTCACATGATCTGTCATTACATATACACACTTTTTTTGAAAGGCCCCGGAGGCTGCAACACCTAAGCAAGAGGCACCACTAACCAAACACTGCCATGAAGACCAAGGAACTCTCTAAACGAGTAAGGGACAATGTTGTTGAGAAGTACAAGTCAGGGTTAGGTTATAAAAAAATATCCAAATCTTTGATGATCCCCAGGATCACCATCAAATCTATCATAACCAAATGGAAAGAACATGGCACAACAGCAAACCTGCCAAGAGACTGCTGCCCACCAAAACTCAAGGACCGGGCAAGGAGGGCATTAATCAAAGAGGCAGCATAGAGACCTAAGGTAATCCTGGAGGAGCTGCAGAGTTCCACAGCAGAGACTGGAGTATCTGTACATAGGATGGCAATAAGCCGTACGCTCCATAGAGTTGGGCTTTATGGCAGAGTGGACAGAAGAAAGCCATTACTTTCAGCAAAAAACAAAATGGCACGTTTTGAGTTTGCGAAAAAGGCACCATCAAATCTATCATAACCAAATGGAAAGAACATGGCACAACAGCAAACCTGCCAAGAGACGTCCGCCCACAAAAACTCATGGACCGGGTAAGGAGGGCATTAATTAGAGAGGCAGCACAGAGACCTAAGTTAACCCTGTAGGAGCTGCAGAGTACACAGCAGAGATTGGAGTATCTGTACATGGGACAACAATAGGTTTGCCTATTGGGGCTGTGAGCCTGTACTTTCGGGCTCGAGACAATTAAATGCATCTGTAACTGTAACACATTTTTAATCCGAAGACATACGGGCAGTGTGTAGGTAATTATTGGATTGGAATTAAATAGGGGCTATGGTCTGGTGTTTTACTGGCCTCCTACAACTTTGACTGATCGTGCACCCTCCTACTCTTGTTTAACTCTTCAGGTCGGAGCTCCTCAACTCCTCAAACCCTTTCACAAACCATCTGCATTTATTGTACATCACCCCATATTTGTTTTTGGTCTAACTAACCCCAGCTCATCTGCTGCTTAAATGTTCAAATGTATTAGCTCAGACTCCTTGGCTCGGATTTTAAGTACTTTGGACCGATCATGAACACTTGTCAAGCCTTCAAAGTAACTGCTTTTTCTTTTGGTTTTCTAGATTTTACTAGGATTTTAAAATATATCCATTTTATAGACTCCGTATTGAAGAAACCCAAGGTCCTTCTCTTTGTCCATCAGTGTCCGACCCCCCCCCCCCTCTTTTCCTCTCACATTCCAGTTCAACCGCCTCCGATATGAGCTGACTAATTCTCGCTTGTGAGACAGAGCATCGTATCCTAGCAGCAGGGAAAGCAATTTAAGGTTTCTTTGCCATCAATAGAAGCAGCAGAAGAAGCGGTGGGAGTGGGGGTCTGTTTATATTGGGATATCCATCATAATGCATTTATAGCATGGAATAATATTTATATTCCTTTAGCTCTCACGGAGACATCTACAGCAGTGAAAATGAGGTTTCGTGATGGTGTAAATTTGCCGAAGGGAATTTTTGATAAAAATGATAAACTAACGCAAATCTTTTTCTGGGAAATCTCGATATTGCAAATGTTTTGGTCAATATTAATCTAAAAAATGGACGCGCTTGGCTCATTTAGTCTACGTTTTCACACCTAGTTTGAAACATCAGAGCTAAATCACCTATTTCAAAGATGTGTATGAAGGATAAAGGCAATAGAGAGGGCACAGGCAACATACAAATGGGAAATTTGAGAGAGAAAGTGATAATAGAGAGGGGAGCAAAGAGAGATTGGTCAAAGTGGTTCCATACTAAGATTTGGAAGTAGTTAGATAGAAAGGTAAGAGCACAAGGATAAGATAAAATCTTGCCACAAATATAATAGATCCTTTTACACTGACGTTCCATATTTACCTTATCTTATCACTTTTACCTATACTGATAATCTCTTCCATGAATTCCCTAAATTTGTGTAACGTTAAAAATTGGTATTGCTCTAGCTTACCTCTATGCAACTTCAGAAGAAAGCCTACTTGTTCCCGTTCTTCTATTATTCTAATATACAAAAAAACAAATAGAGGTGATCAATCAGAGAACAAACTAACCCTAATAGGTTAGTTCTATGGCATGATAATCAAACTGAGAGCAGCCTCTTTTGGATGACTTGTGCCGTTCACGGGGAGAAATATCCTGTAGTATATCAGTCTGATCACACTCAATAGAGTGATCCAGCTTCAAAATACCAGGCAGTTCTACAGCAAACCCCAGACGTATGTTTCGGCCTTCACTGGGCCTCGTCAGCGAACTCCCTAAGGCACAGTGAGCAAGGGGTCCATGTCTGGAGTCCCCGATCACCCTTAGGGAGACTAAGCCCTAAGGGTCGTTTGAATAAACATAAAAAAAAATTTTTCTTTCTAATATACTTTATGCTTCCCTTTGATATCGGCATTGAAAATTATACTAATCTGCGTTGTTCATGAATATGTGCCATTTTTTTTCTTTAAATAATACATCTGTCTAATTTAGAAATTATGCATTTACTAAAAAAAAAATCACATTTGATTGAATTAACATTGCAGGTGCAGTTCACTTTGAATCTCGTTTATTTCACTCTGATTCTCAATGCAAGTATGTTTTTCAGAATGAATAGAACCCAACTCTCAACACATATAAGAGACTGAATTGTTCTTAAAGGGATATGTAAGTTTGCTGGACTATGAATGCATCTGATAGAGGAGAATTAGTAGTGTTTGCAAACATTTTTGCATAACAAAAATAAAACATTTAAACACTTACATTGAAGTCAGCAAAATCTCTTGTAGTTTCTTGTAGTTGAACATTAGGGTTAACACCCTCCAAACCCAGGCTAAATTAGCATCAAATTTAAAATGATTTGCTTTGGCCAATTAGGTTAGCTGAAACTTTTTAATTAACTCTGGGGTCCTGTTTGTGCTGCAAAGCAGCCTGGGATATGTAGTGTATCACTGATATGTGCTATGTATTGCTGCTGACATACATACAGGAAGCTGCAAGGAGGTAAATAGTGGTTTAATATTGCTCCCCTGATGCTGCATGCTGATTGGGGGCTGGGGGATCAGATGCCTATGTAGACACCACCTAGAGGTGTCAACATAATCATTAGAGGGATTTTTAGATATTAATAAAAATAAAGTGTTTAATGACATGTGCTGCATACAAATAGGCTGCTTTTTGCCTATAGAGTACCGAAATGTATTAATCCATGAAACTTTCATATCCCTTTAAGTGAAATTAAGGGCCCAATGCTGTAAGGCTGGAATACATACTTACATGTCCTAAGTGGGGATAATACATATTTTGCAACCAGGCTCCTATTACATCAACGCAGACTAATACACCCATTTTAATATTTATATTCCCATCTCCTTGCTAGAGGTTGCCTCTATGAAGCTTCCATGTCTTAGAAACTGACCAAGGCCCTCATTCAATTGCAATTTGGCCAATTGAATAGGACTCTAAATAAGCACATAGCATATTTTTTTTAAATAAATTTTTAGTTAGTGAATACCTTGCTTTTGGATAGATGCTTACTAACTAAACACTTCTTTAAAAAATATATGTTATGTGCTTATTTAGAGCCCTATTCAATTGGCCAAATTGCAATTGAATGAGGGCCCAAGTCTTCCTGCAGAGTCAGGCTGGAGAAAGAAAGTTGATTTTTTGATCTCAACAGAAAAGATGGAAATTTTCAGGAGAAAACAAAAAATATGGAAGTTTCCCTTCTAAACAGAGATAAAGAATCATTATTCTTTGAAAATATCCAAAACTAATAAGTAATATAAAATCATTGATGATAAATATAATAAATATAAGTGATTTCAAAAGTTATTGACAAACTAAAAGAGATACATCGATTTTCAATGTCAGTATTTTTTCGAAAGCTGAAGAAACCATTTACATTTTTAAGGCAATTTAGGGTTAAAGGATTCTGATTATTACGACTGATAAAATTGGTGTAGGAACTGGGGGGATGAGGGGGACAAATCCACCCTTCAGATTTCTCATTGTATGTATATGTACAATATTCGAATAGAAGCCCCAGAATTATTTTTGTTCCTACACCCCTTACTGATACAAAGGCATTTTAAAGTAGAATTTTATGTATCACTGTTTTGTTGCATTTTAGTCGTTCAGTTGAGTTCCACTTTCCGGGACCTTATGGACCACAGCACACCAGGCACATCTTGTGTCTGCTGGTGCCTGTCCATAAGGTTTTCATGGCAAAGATACTGGAGCGGGTTGCCAGTTTCTTCTCCAGTTCTCCTCAATTTTGCTGAGCTCTTTGCTATGACCTGCCCATCTTGGGTGACCCTACATGGTTTAGCTCATCTTCATTGAAGTACACAAGCCCCATCACCACGACAAGGTAATGATCCAGAAGGAGTAGTGATCCATAAGGGGTATAACCATTTTACTTAACATCATATTTACTTTCAAAGATGAATAACTTAGATACTATGGAAACATTTATCAAAGTAAGAGGATTATTCTGTCCGAGCCATTGTGACTTGAAAGAGAATTATATCCAGAGCACTCAATATACTGAAATGAAGATGTCTGAGCTGTATCGGGAAGGTGAAGCCCTGGTAACAGTTTATGTTTAGCGTCTTTTCTTTGTATCCATGGCACATTCCTGTGGATAATTTCCCCATCACTGAGCACAATGTTGGCTTCAAACCTCCTTTTCACCTGTCACAGGCTACAAGTCCGCCATAAACGGTGTATACAATGGCCCCCAAGAGCACACAGAACATATGTCACGTTGTTCTCATTCAGTGGCAGGAACTGGAACATTGTAAAACTCAGCAAGTAACCGAAAATTATACACTTGAGGTGGAGGAACATAGTGGTACAGATCTAAGGAACTTCCATCTTAAATACTACTAAAATTGGAAGCCCTATTAAATTCCCTCAACGTGTAAAAACCGTAGCACGTAAGGTAGCCCGCAAGACTTACGGCTATTAAATTGGGCCCGTAAAGCAACCCGCTAACGACTTGTGGGTTAAGTGCGAAAAAACCCTACGTGACATTGAAATCTGAACTCAGTGGTCCAAATCCTTTGATTTTTCAAGCCCGTAACTGTTACATTTGAAAATCGCTATTAAATTGCTACGAATCCACTGGCGTTCAAACCCGTAACATGCAAATGGAGCCAAAAAGCCAACAGGTACAAGAGAGGACCTGCAAGGGGGTTAAAGTCCTATCCGGAGCACTGTAAATGCAAATATCAACACACTACTGTCCTTATAATTAAAGGGAATGTGGTTTTAGGTATTACAATTAATAGCACAACATTCTCAAACTCGGAAACCTGCAATATAAAATACTTTGTGTTATGTTTCATTTCCGTCTTATATCGATCCTGGCAATCAATGTGTTAATACATATAATGGAACTCGCATGGACTAGAATATCATAATTACTGATTTATTATTTCTGGAATGCGGGTCCAATCGAAACTTGTAATTAAAACCCGTAAGGCTTTGAAATCTAACCTCCGTTTTTCAGTGACGCAATGATGACGATCTATTTTGCCATTGGATCCATCTAAACTACAGGTTTGACTAATTGATCATGTTCTTGGCCGCAAATGCAACGTGCGCATGAATGGTTTACAGGTTTGCGTCTCCGTCTGGCCCGTAGCTCGTGGCCTTGTTCAACTTAATAGCTCTGTAACGCAGCAGAATTTCAAGCCTGCAGGCCTTGCGGGTGTGCCGAAGGCGCTACGGGCCTGGAATTTAATAGGGCTGTATATGTTGTAATTTATTTATTGATTCTTAAACTGACTATGACACTCTATATTAATCATTACTCTAATAGGGTTTATTATGAATACTTGATGTTTTGAATATGGCTGTAATGACTAGAGATGCAAATAGACACAAATACACAAAGCATAAACTGATACTGTATATATATATATATATATATATATATATTTATATATTTGTATATATACTATATATATGTGTATGTATATATATATATATATATTTATTCTTATATATATATATATATATTTATTTATTCTTATATATATATATATATATATATATTATATATATATATATAGAAATACGTTTATATATATATATATATATATATATATATATATATATATATATATATATATATATATAAAACAAATAATCCATTTGTAAACCAAGTCTATAAATGAGTTAAAAAATGTATTTCCCGCTCAGATTTCCCAGGAATACAGTCATTGTACTGCACTCTGAGAATACTAGGTGGGGATATGCAAATGAGATGACAATACATCTTACTCTTAAATCTAATATATATATATATATATATATATATATATATATACCGTATTGGCCCGAATATAAGCTACACCCGCATATAAGCCGCACTCGTAAAGTTCAAGGGGAATTTTTTTTAAAAAGATAGTAAGCCACACCCGTAAAATTGGAGAGAAAAGGACTTTCAAAGTGATCAGCCATTGCAAGAAACAGGCTTTTTTTTGCAGGTTACAGGCTTTACAGGACGTTAGAATCACTAAAACCGTAAATCGCTATTCAATACCGCAGTCTAAGGCACGAAAAACGGCACCCTTAACTCGCAATCGCGCAAATCGGCAGTAATTTTGCATTTGCAAATAGAAGTCGCACGCGTTAAAAGCAAAGTTCGCAAATCGGCAATGATTTTTTACGGTGGCGAATATAAGCCGCACCCTTAACTCGCAAGCTCAAAAATCGGAAAAAAGGTGCGGCTTATATTCGGACCAATACGGTATATATTTATATTTATATTGATTTATTTACAAACCTGTACATACAACCACATGACATATAAATATATATATAAACATTGGGATATATGTGTAACACTTACATACATATATACATAGCATACCCACATTGAAAATATTATCTGACGAGAGATTTTAAGTTCACCATAAGGACATGGACCCCAAGTTCTTCTATCAGTGCATACATATTTGTGTTGTCAATCCTTACTTTCGCCAATTTGTACAGTGATATGAGGGAGTGATGAATGAATGTGTGTAAGTAGGTCTGCTAATTGCTATTGCACATATTCCGTACTTAGTACACAGACGGAAACATGGTATGCCATTATATTGTTCAGATGTAAATTCCTGGGCACTGGGTTTTTATTTACCCATAATTACAGAGTAGACCAGCACAGCGAGTGTAAAGCAGAACTGAGATGTTTATAATCCGAGCGCACACAATGGCATAGAATACCAACAGTACTTCTCTTCCTTGATATGTGGTTAAACCACAGGAATGAAGGCTGCATTCTGCTGCGGTGACTCCCACAGACCTCCCGTCCACTTGCTGGCTTTTATTCTACCCGGTTGCTACCATACAAAAATCATCCCAACAACGGCTGCACTTGGTATGGCTCTGTTGGCCATGGTGGTTTAACCCCTCACTAATATGCCCTGCTTTAGCCAGATGGACAAATGTTTTATACATCAAGTGATTTGATGAATTTATGTAAATATTACAAAAATACAAAATGTTAACTATTAAACAAGTCAATTATTCCAGCTATATTTATTCACTACTAAAAATAACTTATTTTTTCATGTGACATATCTGGAAATTCTACTGATCAAGTGTGGTCTTTATTAAACGTAATGGTTTTATGAAATAGCGTATGAAAGGAGGTAGATACTTTAAAATAATTTTATTTTGTTCTGAAGCTTAACATTTTTTAAACACAAGCCATTATTTAATCATTCAAAGTGAATCAAAATTCTGGCACAATTAAAATTGTTGGCATGATCAATCAACCAAATTAAAGTTTATCTTTGGGAGATTGGATCAGTATATGGTTAAGCTTAGCCTAGACTGAAGCTTTCCAAGACCAGAGTGGTGTAGGTCCAAGTCATAGACTAGATCAGAATCTAATTAGACCATGTAGTTTTAAGGTGTCCTAATCCACTGTCCTAATCCACCTTCACTATGTAAACTTCTTTCCTGTGCTCTTCTGAATACCGTTATGTTAAAATAGTGGTATGCTTATCTATAAATTATATGCCTTGACCTAATTTTCATTAACACATTTGGACCTTGGTGAATTTTGGAAAACATATTTGACTACCTCTGATTTAGTAAAAGGAAGGAGAATATCATCTGCAAAGATATCTTTGTTATTTAGACTTAGCCCCATACTGTTTGTGTTTCAAATATATAAGTAGCAAAACTATTAACGGTATATCTACGTTTCCTGGATTAAGAGTGCATCTGATAGAGGAGAACTAATAGTGTATGAAACATTTTTTTTGCATAAAAATACCAAAATAAAAATGTAAAAAACTCTTACCTTGAAGCAAAATATCTTGTAATTTCTGGCAGTTGAAAATTATGGTTAACACCCCCTCTAAACCCAGGCTAAATTAGCATAAAATTATAATTTGTGTTAGCTAATCAGGAGGAAGCAGAGGTTAGTTGAAACATTTGAATCAAACTCTGGGGTGCCTGTTTGTGCTGCAAAGCAGCCTGGGATATGTAGTGTGGCATCATGTTAGAAGGTGCTATGGGAGCAGCACAGCTCACAGCAGAGACAGGAAGCAGCAGGGAGGGTCATATCTGAGCAGTGACTTGGGGGCTTTGCTATTTGCTTAAAAAGACACAGCAGGTGAATAATGCGTTAAAATTGGACTCCTAATGCTAAAATGCGGAAAGGGGTGGTGGTAAGGTGCCTGTGTAGACAACATAATCATTAGACGGCTTTTTAGATGTATGAAGGATATTTTTTGCCTAGAGAATGCAAAAATGTAATAATCCAGGACACTTGGATATGCCTTCCATGTAGAGCGTTTATATGAGTGGGGCAACCATGCTCCATTTCTCTTGTATTAATCTGTTATATTGGCTTATAGCCCATGTAAGATAACTATTATTTCTAGAGGCGAAGGAAACCTGACAAATATCCCCTGTATTCTAAACACCTGAAGCTTGGGTCTTCTAAACCCCATTTTCCCCTTTTGAAATATTGTAAGTGAGAGAAGCCTTTAGTGGAGTATTTGGCTTGTGTCCTATTTCTTTAATACTGGATACCTTTTATACCCTTTTTATACCAATAAGTTTATTTTCTACAGCAAAAAATACATATTTTTATTGCTAATTTTTATGGCCTAGTATGTCAGACACCCTGTCAACCCTGAGTGCTACAAGTCAAAAAAGATGTTATACAGAACATTTATTACTTGCTTGATTTGTGAGGCAGAATCACAATTTCACTAATCCTTTTGATACGTAAGCCTCCATGAATACTTATTTGCATGTCATCGGTCGCAGGCTCCTGTGGAAGCACTGTGTGTTATGGAATAATGTGGTAAGGCAGCTTCTGAGCCCTGTCTGACGTGAACGTGCTCATAAGTGTTCTTTATCATTAATGCACAAGAGAATAGAGACCTCTATTCATACACCCAGCCAAGAAAGAGGGCACTTCTCTCGTCTCCTATTTACAGCCACCCCATATAGAACAGACTTTATTCCCTGTTGAAAGACGCGGGAGGTAGACTTGACCCCCAGGGCTGGATTCTCTGCCTGAGCTGATGGAAAAATAATATGTTAATCACTGGGAAAATGAAATTTAAATAAAAGGTCCTTGGCATGGGTTGGGGATAAATGTCAGAATTTAGCCAATGGTCTAGGAAAATTATTTCAGTAGTTTTGAACTGCTTCTTATATATAAGATTTGACACTAGAAGGGGGCTTTTTATGATACTTAGTGACACAGATTCCACATTCAGACTTATTTTAACTTAGCAAGCCCCCTTTTATTCAGTTTTATCCCCTTAAATATTTGTTGCCTCCTCACAAGCTGCGTCCAAATAGAACGCTTTCAGTTTTTATTAATTTCCTTCCACAAGACAGTGTGTTTTTGAAGACTCTTTATGCGTAAAGTAATCCATTTTGTGTTTGTTTCATCACGTCTTGAGCACTGGATCGTGAGGAAGAAGTGGCGGTGGAGGGAACAAGGAAGAAGTCAGTAGTCTTTGATAGATAATTGGATAGGATTGAAACTGACTCCATTCCCCTTCACAAACCCAGATAAAGTTTGCCTCAATAGATGCAAGAACTGCTCTCAAGAAATGTAAACTCCCCTCTCACAGACATAACTTCCATTACAGTCTCACGGTGGCCTTCCTGGTCCTGCAGAGACTTCAGATATATTAAAAAAAAATTAAAACCCTTTTAAATGTTATGATGCACAATAAAATATAGAACTTAATTTGTTGCTTTTATAATAATATCCTTCCAGTAGATGGTGCATAAAAGTTCAACTTACAAATGTATATGGTGCACATTGAAAGATATTGCCAAGGCACCATCTTGGAGGTATATCTAAGTTTCCAATTGTTTACCTTTTTCTAATCTAACACATCCTGCTTATATCAGAAACACAATACATTGTTTCATCCTATACATACACATTTATTTTACTTAAAAATAAAACTTGTTCTTCACTCCCCCAGAGCTGCTTACATAGGCACAGTGAACCTACCAATAGAAACACTGTATTTGGGTATGAATCTTAACTCTTTACTAACCTTCAAGCCAATAGCAATGCAAAGCAGAGATCTACAGAGCAGTGTCTGGCTCCTCTATGCAGGGGATTACACATCCAATGATGCCTTCCTGCACAAACTGCTATAACAAATTGATGCAATGTATTAGCTGTCTGTGATTGGCCAAAACGTATTATGAATTGTATGCTAATTGTAGCAGGGATGTTAAAGCAAGAGATTTAGAAAACTTTGTGGTACGTATAATAATGTTTATTTAGGTATTTTTTCATGCCAAATATGTTTTCATACACTACTGATTCTCCTCTATCAGATGCATTCATAATCCATGAAATTTAACTAGCTTGATGACTTTTTGTGGCTTAGCACATATGGAGAATAAGATTGCTGTATATCATGGCATAATACCTATGTGGAAGTAAGTGGGTATGGATGAGTTGGCAAATACATAGTGGACATAGCTTAGTACATCTGGTAAATTACAGCGCTGTTCTAAAACAGCAGTTGCTACTTGCGCACTACCATTGCAGCTATATGTGGATCTAGTCCACTGTGATGTGCTGTAAGTGTACACATGCATATGGAAATGCAACATATCAATAAAAGTCAACAGACACTTCATATCAGACAAGCACCAGATCTTCTACTGTGGTCAAGAATCCCGCAGAAGAAATGGAGTAGCCTTCATAATCAGTCAAACAATTGGCCAAAGCATTACTCGATTATAACCCAATAAATGACAGAATGATTTCAGTTCGAATTCAAGGCAAGCCATTTATCATCACAGTCACCTAAGTCTATGGTCCAACCATGGATGCTGAAGAGGCTGAAGTTGTCCAATCTACAGGATATTGAACGCCTCATAGATATAACAATTAGGGAACCAAAATATACCTGGAATAACTAGCAAGTTTGGTTTTGGAGTACAAAATGAAGCAGGTCAGAGATTAGTAAAATGTTGTCAAGATAATTCTCTGGTCATAGTAAACACCGCCTTCCAACAGTCTCCAAGATGACTCTACGCATGGAAATCACCAGATGGACAACACAGAAATCAGATTGACTATATACTTTGCAGCCAAAAATGGAGGAGCTCTATACAGTTCAGCAAAAACAAGACCTGGAGCTGACTGTGGCTCAGACCATGAGCTTCTTATTGCAAAGTTCAGAAAAAAACTGAAGAAAAGAGGGAAAATCATCAGACCAAGCAGGTACGAAATAAATAATATCTCCACTGAATATACAGTGTAGCTAAACAATAGATTTAAGGGACTAGACATGGTAGACAGAATTCTTGAAGAACTTGGACAGAAGATACTTAAATTGTCCAGAAAACAACAACAAAGAATATACCTAAAAGAAAGAAAACTAAAAAGGCAAACTAGCTGTCTGATGAGACCTTGAAAGTAGCCCAGGAAAACGGGCTTCGGCCTAGTAAGTAACTTGCGTGAAGCACGGGTGGATCCGATTGGGATGGCTTGGAGGGAAATTTAAATGTGACAGCTAGCCCTACCTTGCCAACCCAGCTCACTTTCCTCTATTCTGAATTGTAACTGGATTTGGATTCAATTGAAAAATTGTATCTTACGGGAGCTCGTAATGCAGCCCGTAAACGAATTTGCTATTGAATTGGCATCTTTTTGCGAGCTACAAATAATCTATGGGTTACGGGCTGAAAATCCCTGCAGTTGTTACAAGCGTAACTTATGCCCCATCTAAGCCTTTGATCTTTCACGTCCGCAAGAGTTCTGATCGCTAAAATCGCAAATCGCTATTCAATTGCTACAATTTTGCAAGCCTGCAAATGTTCTCACACCTGTAAACGGCAAATGTATCAGATGGGACCCGCAAAGAGGTTAAAGAAATGTCTGTAGCACTGTAAATGCAAATAAAAAATGAATACTGGACTGTAAATGATGGGGAAAGCGATGAATGACATTATAATTAATTGCACAACAGTCTCAAGCTTGCACATTGGCAATAAAATGTCATTGTTGGGTTATATTGATCTCGGGAATCAATGAGTTAATACATATCAGGCCACCCACATGGACTAGAACAGTATTGGCATTAATTTTTATTAGGTTGCATTTTGCGGGTTTGCAAGTCCGATCGCATATCGGACCTCTAAATGCTAATTGATTGACATGTATCCTCCATCTTATACTGCCGTAATGATGACGGTCTCATTTTCTATTGGCTGTTTCTAAATCGGTAGTTGCAGCCTTGCTTAATTGATTATGTTCATGCTCTGAAATGCTACATCCGATTCCATAGTTTACTGTTTTCTGCTTTCGGCCCGTAACTTGCGGGCTTGTTCAATTGAATCGCTCTGTAATTGTAGCAAATCTCATTTGAATAGGGGCCATAGAACTGGAGACTCTATACAGCTTACGGTTGACTGGATAAAATGAAGCTCTATAAGAGGGAGGTTTGAACTGTGGAAAAGATTCAGTGTTTTGCTACCTTCAAATTGTACATTTTTCACGGAATATAAAACGTTAATGTAGCAGAGCTCAAGCCCGCAGCACGCCCGCAGACATACCGCCTCTATACCATGAGTTCCAGCCTTGCAATTGAATGAGGCCCTAGGTTGGCAAGTTACATGTCAGCTTACACATAACTATTAAACGCAAAAATTCTGTATTATATCGATCCGGCAATCAATGTGTTAATACATATAATGGAACTCGCATGTAATAGAATATCATATTTACGGCTGTATCAATATTGCATCATATCTGGAATGTGGGTCCGATCGTAACTCGTAATTGAACCCCGTAAGACTTTGAAATCCCACCTCCATTTTTCAGTGACATAATTCTGATGATCTCTATTTCCATTGGCTCCATCTAGACCCGTAACTACGGGTTTGACTAATTGATCCCGTTCACGGCCCGTAGCTCGCAGCATGTTTTCATTTAATAGCACCGTAAATCCCCAAATTTTCGAGCTCGCAGCCGTTGCGGTCATACGAGCTTCAAATATAATGTGGCTGCTTGTTCAGAGACTGACACCATCCATTGACATTTGCAAATTAAACTCACATGTACTAAGGTTATACTTTTAATTTCCTTCATTTAACCTGCAAAAGCTTCTGACTGAAAATCAATAGATCCGTTTCTTCCTAGTGAGAGTGCCAAGTGTGTCTAATGAGTCTTTAAAAGCAAAATTAACGTAGAAGAACAGTCCTTATATAGTACGAGCAAATTGCCCGTCAAAAAATGACGGCAATAAAATTGTAAGGCAGGTAATGCTGTTTGGTGGAGACGCGCCGTGAATGGGTGTTGTGTTCATTGTTTTTTTTTTGTTTTTGTGTCTATTTGTTTGTGTATGGTAGTGAAATAATTAATACATTAATAAATAAATATACTTTACCTATTTGTAAGTAATATATGCAGGAAGCATTGTGCTGAAGAGCTGACAATCTGTTTTGATATCCCTGCAGCATATAATGTAGGTTTGCACTGTTGTGGAGCTGAGGTGTAAGTGTCAGCAATGTGTGCAGTGTGTAGTGTAAATAGGCTGCATGCGCGAGAAGAAGCCGTTAGAGTAGCTGTGTTCTTCCGCATTGTGTAAGTTAGTGTTTTTAAAATGGCGGCTAATGTGTATGTGCTAGGCGGCTGTGTATGATGTAGCGTCCTTACTAATGGTGTATCTTGTACGTCGTATTTCTTTTTTGGAAAATGTGCTTGGGGGTGTTTTGCGTGTTTAGGGCCCTGTAGCCTCGTTTTCTTTTTTTTTTTTTTTTGTCCATTTTTTCTCTTGCTCCGGGGATTTTCGGCTGCCTAAACTCGGGAATTTGTACTTAAATCAAGGTGTAACTTCATTTGCAGAGGTCCTGGGTGCCCCCCTTGCTGTTGTTAAGCTTTTTATGTATTTGTTGTGTGTATTTATTGTGTTTTTAATGTTTTCATGTGCGCGCGGTTCGGGCGTAACGGTCGTATTTTTGCGGCTCGTATTTTTGGATGGTAAGCCCGTAAATTTTCCGGTGTAAGTCCCGCCTGCGGCTCATTGCAGCCGATGTGGGAGCCTCCACCTCTGCATATGCGGCCCCTGGCTCCGCGAGGGTCCGCATTTGCGTGCCGAAAGTCGTAGGGGGTCGTAGGGATGAGCGCCTACAGCGCTTATCACCAGCGCGAGGAGCGGAGCAGCGTTAGCAAGAAGCCGCATGCTCACAACTATTAATATATAGTATTTGTGACCCATATCAGGACATAGACAATAGTACAACATCGATCATGTAAAGAGTGGGCGCATTACGGTTTTAAAAGCAGAGTCCAGGTCACCAATGTTTTGCTGATGCATCACTGGCCTAAATATAAGTAGGACTGCAAATACAATCCTATTTGCAGCTGGGAGCATGTGGTATTGTTCCAGCAGGAATCTCTCTGGCAGCATTGTGATCGGGAAAGCTTTGAAATGTGCTCTGTGACATTAGCTGGAGGCAGAAGCAGAAGTACCATTCCCATTGTCCCAATCACTGGAGATTCATCCCTTGGCTCTGTTTCTCTATGTTAAGCCTAGGTTGTCATTTTGGCTTCTTGCTCCTCTGGTTGCTATGGAAACCGTATACTTCTTACTGTCTCTCTCTCTCCTCTCTGTTAATTGCGCTGACTGCGGTGTCATTAAAACTTCCCGTCTAACTAGCCAGATATTACCTGTCATGCTGCTAGCGGTGGAGCGAGGGGGAGTAGTGGGTGAAGCAAGAACTGGTGCACAGTTTATAGCAGTTAGTTTATTATCTATACCCAGTTTGTTTTTCAACTGAAGCTGAACTTGGAGAAGTTATAATACTTTATATGCAATATACTAAAATGTAGATATGGGTTTATATACTGCATCACTAGTTGTATTTTAGTTTAACAAGAATATGACACGGCACATGTGTTCACATTTGAATGTCTAAATCAAGTTAAAACCCTGCTCCTGAATTCAAAGAAAAACAGTTCTTTTTTTTGCTCTTCAATCCATAGCCCATTTCAAACATGGCTTCCTTTAAGCTTATGCCCGCTGCATTACAGAGCTTTTATGCAAAGCCAAGGTTGGATTTTAACACAAGCTGAGAATCCTATCAACGTACAGCTGTTTCAAGCTTGCTGGCTATCATCAGCGTGGAGCGGGATCTCAGATTGTGTGGTGGATATTATGAGTAGGTAGTTCACTACAATAATCATTTATTATATGGTGGGCAAAAGAGTGATAGAAGCCTCCACCGTACAGTAGTACAGTAAATAAATAGGACATCTGTGTTCACATTTGAATGTCTAAAACAAGTTAAAAAACCTGCTTCCAACTCTGAATTCCAAGAAAAACAGTTATTACACTGCATTCTGGGAAGGTGAGCAGGGACATGCAAATGTGCCAACAAATGTCTCACTCTTCAATCCATAGCCAATTTCAAACATGGCTTCCTTTAAGTTTATGCCCGCTGCATCATCAGCATGGAGCGGGATCTCAGCTTGTGTTGTGGATCTTATGAGTAGGTAGTACATTTGTGTTCACATTTGAATGCCTAAAACAAGTTAAAAAGGCGTATCATGCCTAGAATTCCAAAAAAGACAGTTATTACACTACGTTCTGGGAACCTTGGCAGGGACATGCAAATGTGCCCACAAAGGCTTCGCTCTTGCAATACATAACCATATCAAGCATGGCTTCCCTTAAGCGTATGCCCGCTGTATCAACCAGCTTTGGGCAAAGCTAGGGTTGGATTATACACAAGCTAGGAATCCCACCAACGGACAGCCATTTCATGGTTACTGCTTCTTATCAGTGTGGGGCTGGTTCCTTAGCTTGTGTAGTGGATATTTTGAGTAGGTAGTTCAGCACAACAATCATTTAATATATGGTAGGCAAAAGAGCGATAGTAGCCCTCCACCGTACAGTAGTACAGTAAATAAATAGTACATCTGTGTTCACATTTGAACATCTAAAACAATATAAAAAAATACACTTATTTCTCTGCATTCTGGGAACCTGGGCCGGGACTTACAAATGTACCCACAAAGGCTTTGCTCTTTAATTCAAATACCATTTCAAACATGGCTCCTTCTAAGCATATGCCTGCTGTATTGCAAAGCATTTTAACCCCTAACAGGTTAATATTTTTGTAATTTATTTTAATATTTTATGTGAATTATTTTATTATTTTATGTAGCTTTTATTTTCTGTAATCTTTCTTTTATTTCATGTAGTGTACTTTTTTTTCATTTGGGACACCCGTGGCATACGGGCTAGTTACAGGTGCCATGGAGGTCCTTATAGGACGTCTGTGCGTTGGGTTACATTTTTGCTATAGGATGTCTATAGGGACTCCCATGGTCATAGATAAATGGGGGATCCGTAGGGATAGAGCATGGGAAGGTTGAATCCCTAGTGTTCCCCCTGCTCTTAAGATGTGGGAAGGGGTCTTAACGGGTATTGGGTTGAATCCCAGGGCTCATAGGGGTAGTGGGTTATAGGCAGTGGGGTCGAAAACACCATGCATTTGTTTTAATTCATATTTAACCCATTCTCCACCATGGAAGATTGTTTATGCAACATTGCTATGGAGACTACGGAGCTTCAAACTCAAGAGTCTCCTGCGAGAAGACTACATTGCACACTACATTGGGCAGAGAGCAACAGCAAACAGGCTTTGATGTGAGCCAACTATGTTGAAGGATAGTTTTAGGAGAGCAACATTGGAATGGCTCCCTAGTAGGCAGAAAAAAAGCTCCTCCAGTTATAAGGCAGTAATTTCTCGCTGCCGCGTGCCACCGTGGAGTGGAGCTCTTACTCAGCAAACAGTGATACTTCCCTATGTCAGGATTCTTGGTAGTAACAAGAGATTTTAAGCAAAGGAGAGGGAAAGACACTCAGTAGTGAGCATTTCATGTTATATCTATTCATTGGGCAATAAATAAAACTTAACTTTTAATAATCAACTAAAATTCTGATTTAAAATAATAAATCCATATGATCTCCACTGAATAGTAGCTCACTGATAGAGAACAAAATTAAATCCTAAATTTTCTAGGAGTAATAGTGTAATTATAATAAATTTGACTAATACATCCCATACAATTTTAAATAATGGAATAGTGCTATAAATATATTATATTATGTCGGTGGCCGCAGGACGTCCTGCTGCTGCTGCGCAACTCGGCTTGGTCATACTGAGGGCCGTCCACCCAGTTTGACCTCCTCTTTTTCACAGATATCTTTTAAACATGTCTGATATCACCAAAATACAACTTTTGCACAAAGCCAGCAATTCTGAGAGAAAGAAGAGTCATCACAATCATATCATGGAGAAATCAGGACTGCATCCATTTTTAACCAGTCCAAGACAGCTGTCCTAATGAGCGCACACATCAGTAATCCTGGTAATATGTAGGATGTTTATGTTCAACTACATGCAGGGGCCCCCATTCAATTGAGGTTTTGTGAGATACGGGAGCCCGTAAGTGAGGTCGCAAGCTAATCTGCTATTCAATTGGCGTCTTTTTGCGGGCTCGGTTCGGCTTCCGAGTTATGGCCATGAGAAAATGTTGATGGTTAAACTCGTAACTTACAGCCTCCTGAAGCCTTTGATCTCTCACTTTCGCAAGGCTAAAATTGCAAATTGCTATTCAATTGCTCAATTTTCCCCAAGCCCGCAAATGTTTTCACACCCGTAAATGGCAAAAGAAGGAGAAAATCCTACGAGTGTGTAAGGGGGTCAAACAACTGATCGTAGCACTGTAAATGCAAATAAAAAATCACTACTGTAAATAATGGGGAAAGCAATGAAAGACATTAGAATTAGTGGCACAATAGTCTCAAGCCCGCAAATAGGCAGGAAATTACATTTTTTTTTATGTTTCATTTCGGGGTTAAATCGATCTCGGGAATCAATGAGTTAATACATATCAGGCCACCCATATGGACAAGAACAGTATTGGCATTCATTTTTATTACGTTGTATTTTGCGGGTTTGCGAGTCCGATTGCATATCGGACATCTAAACGATAATTGATTGACATATATCCTCCATCTTATACTGCTATAATGATGATGGTCTAATTTTCTATAGGCTGTTTCTAAATGGGTAGTTACGTCCTTGCTTAACTTATCATGTTCACTAGAACAGTATTGGCATTCATTTTTATAATTCTTTATTTTTTAGTTTTGCGAGTCTGATCGCATATCGGACCCCCGAAACTAATCGATTGACATATAGCCTCCATGTTTTACTGCTGTAATAATGACAGTCTCATTTTCTATTGGCTGAATCGAAATGGGCAGTTACGGGCTTGCTGATTCGATCATGTTCCCGCCCTGAACTGTTCCGAACCAGTGCATGGTTTTACGGTTTTGGCTTTGGGTCCGTAACTTGCGGGCTTGAACAATTGAATAGCATTGCAATCGGAGACGAACGGGAGCCCGCAACACACCCCAGGCTTGGAATTGTCCCAGGAACTTTATATAGTGACCACAGAGTTGTATTAAAATGAATGCAAAATGAATAATTTGCAAATGTCAGTTCTCTGTGTGATATTCTATTAAATGCTTTAATAGATAAGCCACTTCTTTCATGTATAGATATATTTGGAATGCAGTGATATCATATTACTGACCCCATAAGCATGCCTCATGATCCTTGTTGACACCCCCACTAATTCCTGGCCTCATTATATATAATATGTTAACACTCCTGTTATGCATCTTCCCTTATTCAGGTATATATGCGGTTGACTGAGGGGGAAGGGGGAGTCAGAACAGCCCTTGTCCTGTGCTTTCTCTTCGCCCCAAGGTAGGACTGTTCTGTATAAAATTAGCTCTCCAGAAAAAGAAGCCTAAATTAAAAGCATAAATATTTGTGAGCAGCGTCCGAGCTGAAGCCCCAGCATTCCCCCAGCCAAACATTGGAGGTGTCACATGCGATTACAGCAGGACAGAGAGAGGCTTTTTCAGCCGCAGACACTACTCCTTTAATGCCAGAAGACGAGGCAGGCGGCTGGGGACCCACAGCCGATGGAGCTCTCATCAATCAGCCCTCGCTGGGGCTCTGAAAGGGCCAGTTTGTTAAACAAACACACTTAGTGTAAAAAGTTTATTCCAGGTAATTAGGGCTTCACTGCAATGGAAACAAATTATTCTGGCTATTGGTGCCAAGTCAAACAGTGGCAGGGGAGAGACTGGGGAGAGCCACATACACAGGGAGGGAGAATTATTATTAGAAGGAAGAGAAAGGTGGCATGAGTGCGGGTGCATGTGTATGTATGTATATATGAAAATCAAATGCCTTTTTATAAATACAGTACATATCCAGATATATGTTAATATTTATACGGCTTTCATATGCGTATTTATAACAAATTCTGATTCATCAGTCATTTATAATATGAATTCCACAACATAGAACTAATATTATTGGGGTAATTTGCGCAACCCCCTTCTGGATCGCTACCTTGTTGTGGTGAATGGGCTTGTGTACCTCTGAAACAGTGTATGGTCACCCAAGATGGGCAGGTCATAGCAGAAAGGCAACCTACTCTAGTATCTTTGCCAAGAAAACCATATGGATACGTGCAACCAGAAACACAGATAAATGAGCTTGGGTGCTGTGGTCCATATGGTCACTGAGAGTCGGACACTACTGGAGGACTGAATAACAACAATTTGCGCAACATAGATTCTACAATATCTTATAAACAATGGTCAAGGCAAGCATTAAATGCAGAAGCACATACATTCCTGAACACCACTACCAGACTACATCACTTAATGATTTTTTGGATATTTTTTGGGGCCTGTTGATAACTATTAACAGGAGTAGAAAATCAGCATATATTGGTTTTATGGAGAATCACATATTTTCCAAAAGAAACACAAAATGTGTGTTGAACTTTAGGTAGTAATTGGATCACAGTTCGTCTCTGTTCATATGTTAAAATAACTAATAAAATCAACATATTATAACGATTTTGAATTGTCTTGCATTTTATCAGTATATTTAGGTATTTTTCATAAATGCATTTTATCACCGTCTCTGAAATTTTCTTTTAAAGCACTGGCAATTCTGTATTTTTATTCTGGGGAGGGATAAGGCCCTCGGGTATATTTCATGGTATTGTCGAGTAGACATGGGGCTTGAATATAGCAGTTTTAAGGTTCCATAAGTGCAATTGTGTTTTTGTCTGTATTGAAGGTCTTATCTGTTTTAGGTATCAATATCACAAAATAACAATAATATCTTATCGGATCTCAATGTTCTTGTCTAGTGAGGCTTTACAAATAAATACATAACTGCAATGTCATTTCATCCATCCCACATTTCCATTTGCAACACTGTGTTATTTTCATGGGTTAACAGTTAAGATCCACTTGATATCATTCTGTTACTTCCGACTATTGAGCCGAAACCAGTATTTCCTTCCTGGAAAGAGAAAGATTCATATATTCAGTGAAATTGCCATGAGTACCTTGCCATTAGTTTTTCATATAAGGAAATCCATTTTAAAATCAACAAAAAATTCCAAATTAAATCAAGGTATTTTGATTATAGGGGTCACTGTTCCCCCAAACCAAATTATGTTCTTTTTAACTATTACAAAAAGTGGCTATACATGGCACTGGCCATTTTAGGGGTGTATACTGTTAAGTGGTTCAATATATACTGATATATGGCTTAATATGCTAATTTTAACAATGTGCTTGTTGTGTAGAGTATGAGATACAAATGAATGATAACTCAGATGTAGACTGTTTATTTTAAAGCACAACACACAGTAGTCACATTATTTTTTAAGAAGAAGAATGCCCGGGGCGTGCTCATGGTGAACAGCTCCTCATGTGCCAATTTGTGCATCCGTGCTACATGTAGCTGTGATCCACTGAAGCCGTTGCGTCACCACCCCTTGATGGCTTAAGGACTCCTTTGATCTTCTGGGTTCCGGCCAAAGCAGGGAGCCTTGTCGACCTTTTCATGGGGGGAATGGGGGGATCTTTCCACCATGTTCTGGTCAGAACCATCCCATGTGGACAGGATCTTTTGCTAGGGGACAGCTGCCACCAATCCACCATAGCTCAGATTCCTGGGGGAGCAGCTCCCAACTCCACCCAAGTCCTTCCAAAGGGTCTTTGGCCAAAAGGCTGTCCCTCAAAGATATGAGGAACCTCTCATCCTTCACTGGTGTGAAGGTGTGCTGTGACAAAATCAAAAATGTGCTCCATGCCCAAGATTGTTTACCAGAAAATCAAAAAGCGATGTGTGCCACACTTTACTATACTGAACTAAATGGAGATTATGTTGCATGTGACTTCGTACAATAAATCCAGCTTATTTTGACGTGATGGTGCCTGTTTAACCACACTTTTTATGATGACTTATAGTCTCATCTGCTAAGGGCCCTTTAAGTCATTCCTTCAGCTTGGTTTCAACAACAGCACATCTTCAACTAAAAGGGATTTAACCAGAATAACTGTAGTCACAGAGATGAACTGAAGTAGGGGTAACTCATCATTTGAACAAAATTGTGAGTGACAGTTATATGGTTTGGCAACCAAACATTAATTGGTTACACTGCAGACAAGAATTCTGGGTAATGGCATGCAAATGACCAACTAGCACTCACTTTTTGTTGCTTTGACACATAACTGTCAGAATAATTTGCGACTGAACTCTCTGTCTATGCTTAGCACGCATTTGTTTCTTTAGACTTCTGTCTCAGCTCCAGTGTCAATAGGCAAACAGATTTTTATTGATTTCAAGTTTATTTAGGTTTGCATGCCCTACCTCCTTCTTTTTGGCTCTTAAGTATGATTCTGCCACAAAAATGTGACTCAGAGATATTAAGGCATTCCCACTAAGTAGAAGCTGGTAATTATTTTTTTAAGAGCCAGATTTAGTTTGTGCAAAAGACTGAATTACCGAATGCAGTTTTGGAAGCAAGAAGAAGCATTATATAGGTAGTTGTGTTTTTCCAACCCTTGCTGGCTCATTCCTTCAGGGTGCCTGAGGTCAGGAGCTCTAGATCTCGTTTCCAGGCTGGATATCGGGTATTCCCCTCTGTGTTTTGCGGTGAGGTGGGCTGTGTGTTTGTGTTTTGTGGTGAGGAGGGCTGCGTGTGTTTTGCGGTGAGGTTGCATGTGTGGAGTTATGAGGGGTGGGAAGGTGTAAATAGGTTGGAATGTACACAGATTCCATACTAACTGATTTATTAAGATCCTCCCTCAATATGCTAGACTGTCCAGAAGTCAAAAGAAGCAGTGTGATTTACTTCTATCACTGGGCCTTTCCATACTTTAGGATGAATATACTAAATTATTGTCTGAATTTGCAAGGCAAAAGATTTTACATTTGTTAGGGTCTACAGATTAATGGGTACACCTTCAATTCGTGAATACTTTGTAAGACAACAAGGAAGGAAAAGGAATTATGAGCACACATGTAAATCCTTAGCAGGTCAATAGACTTGTCTGCTTCCATTTGAGCAAATATACAAATTAGTCTTGTAGTTTTTATCCTCTTTGTCTCCATCTGCTTTGAGTATGGGTTTTGTTTGGCACATTTGTGATGTTGTAAGCCAAATAAACAAACTGGAAAAAAGGTGAAAATAAGAATCTTAGGTGTACAGTAAAATTGTTAACACCAATATTTTGGCATGCCAGATAGAATCAAAATTCTCTAGAAAAATTGATTATATTCATTGTTGTGTTGTTGTTTAGTCGGGTCCAACTCTCCATGACCTTATGGACATCAGTACATCAGGCACATCTGTTAGCCACTACCTCTCTGAGCTCCATCAAGCTCATGTGCATTGCTTCAGTGACCTCATCTATCCATCTCTGCCTCTGCCTTCCAATTCTTAATGTGCCATCAATCTTTCCCAGCATCAGAGTCTTCTCTAGGGAATCCTGTCTTCTCATGATTTGGCCAAAATATTTGAGCTTCAGCTTCATAATCATACCTTCCAGTAAACAGTTTGTCTTGATTTCCTGAAGAATTGATTTATTGGATATTCTTGCTGTCCAAGGGACTCTAAGCAATTTTCGCCAAGGCCACAATTCAAAAAAATCAATTCTACAGCACTCAGACTTCTTTATGGTCCAGCTCTCACATCTGTATGTTACTACTGGGAATACCAAAGTTCTAGCTATGCAGACCTTTGTGGATAGTGCAATATATTTACATTTTACCATCTTGTGCAAGCTTGCCACAGCTCCCCAGAAGCAAACATCTTTTAATTTCATGGCTACAGTCACCATGTGCAGAGATCTTGCATCCCAGAAAAATAAAAAATGTCTCTTCCTCCACTTCTTCGCAATCTTTTGCCAAGAACTTAGAATGCGGTTTGCCATGATCTTTGTCTTTTTAAAATTGAGCAGCAGGCCAACTTTTGCACTCTCTTCTTTCACCCTCATCAATAGATCCTTTAGATCCTCCTCACTTTCAGCCATCAGAGTAGTATCATCCGTGTATCTGAGGTTGTTGATATTTCTTACAGCAATATTGATTCTGGCTTTGGATTCGTCAAGCCCCGCCTTACACATGATGTACTCTGCGTATACGTTCAATAAATAAGGTGACAATATGCAACTTTGTCTCACACATTTCCTGATCTTGAACCATTCTGTTGTTCCATGTTTGGTTCTGACTATGGCTTCTTGATCCACATTCAGATTCCTCAGGAGGTGGATGAGATAATCTGGTACTCTTATCTCTTTAGGAACTTGCCACATTTTGTTGTGATCCACACAGTCAAAGGCTTTAGAATAGTCTATGAAGCAGAAGTAAATGGCTTTCTGGAACTCTCTTGTTTTCTCTGTTATCTATCATTCATTGTCTTGCATTAGACTATATAATATGGGGAAGTGGAGAACAAAGTGGCTATAGTTATTACAATTGTCCAGTTTGAATGAAACACAGATAAGTCTACTTAGGAACCAGACAAAACATTGTAGGAGCCCATGGCTTCTCAGCCTATAGAATTTGTCAAGTTCAGAAAGTGAGGATCTTACTTCCGCTCCTGTTCTCATTCACTCTCTTTGGTTCACATGTAAATAAAGAATGAATGCACATAGAACTGTCTTCCTTCTTAGTAGATATGCTGTTTTTAATGTTTGGATCTATGTCTAGGAAAACCCACTTAGTGAAATTATTTGCATTCTGGTTCAGGCATCACCTTTTTCTTCATAACTTAATTAATTCACATTTCCACTGTTAACATTCCTTTTTTACTTAGTTGGTTTATTCTATTCTTAGACATTGGCGGTACAGTAAATTGCAGTTCATAGATGTGGTTTCATAGGTTTATTATTAATTTGAATTTTTACTTGTGACTTTTAAATGTATTTAATGGGTTTGGCAACATTTTTCCTAAACTGATTCAGCCTCCCCGTTAAATGTACCCAGAGGAGATTCCAACTATGGCAAAACTTAAAATCATAGGCAATAACCAGTAGTTATTGAGGTGAATGATGCAAAAAGTGTTTTTTCTTCCAATAATTTTTTTATTTTTTCCTGTTAATTAACCATTCTTATTGAGCCGCTGAGCATGTGTTGTGATCTCATTCTTCAAGATGATGATTGACAGTAATTGTTAAAGGGCCATTTAATTCAGCATAATTTGGACCACATCACAGTAAAGATCTCCTAAAAGCATGTTGAAATACTTTTAGAATTTTTGAAATACGTGCATTTTTCACTGAGAAATCAAATCAAATCTGTGTTTGCATGTGTCACTGACTGCCCACTGGCAGACCCACAGTTACAGCCTTGGAGCTTCGAGCTTGATGCGTAAATCAAGTGAAGTTATTTTCAGGTGTCAAATTCCCTTTAAAGGTAAATGATATATATACACAAATGTAATTTTGTTTTGTTTACCTTCAATATAATACAACAGGGAAATGCCACAGATTCCAGTTGTATTTATGTTGTGTTGCTGTAGCTTTGTAGCTTGTCCCCGAGAAGAGGTGCAATGTGAGCAGTCCTGGCCGCTGAAGCCTGTACATTAGTAAGACTGCTGACTCCACTGATAACGAGGCTTCACTTTGATTCCACTTTCAGCTACTCAGCACCAAATATTTTGATTCCTAATTTAGAATATCCGCCCTGACAAGTACCAACATGAACTGTCTCCTAAAGCCAATGCTGAGGGGGCTGGAGGCCATATTCCATTGTGACCCCACACCCAAACACAGGATGCTTAGGGACACTACAATCCTCTAAGAATTGCAAGGCACTCGCTTCTTTATATATATATATATATATATATATATATATATATATATATATATCAGAAGAAACACTTTTTAATCCTATATGGAACTAGGATTTTTAACAAATGCTTAAACGTGTGATGTTACAAAAGTGCCTATGTAGTCAAAAGCCTACTCACAGTAATATGTGCATTAAATAGATATCTCATTTGTTAGATTCCAGATCACTATTTGTCCAGATTGAGTCAAGGCTAGAATAGGACTAGGATGGCACCTATACATATATCAAGAATGGAGTCATCAGCATGAAGAGAAATGCCAAGAAAGAGACCTTGAGGTACGCTCCAAGCAAACAAATACTGTATATTTATCTCCGCAATGACATCATAATAAATTGGTGTCCAATAGAGGAGACCAGATCATGGCCGAGATATAAATAGGTAAGCATTTATCTAAGACTTAAAGTTGAATTAACCGGGGGAGTAGTCTTAAGCATACATTAATATGTTGATCCCCATTCTTCATGGATAGCTCTGATGCAAACGGGCTGTGAGCATGATGAACATCCAGAGAAGAGGTTGGTATAGTTTAATGATTCAGCCAACCAAAGACTTGCAACTTGGGTAGAAAGATAAATAAGACCATCTCATCTCCTAACTTGTTGGTCAAGTCCTGCAGCACACATTTGCTACCTGCATCCTTCAGGTTGCAGAGGGGGAAAACGAATAGGTGTGGTGTGCTGCAGTGATAACCCCATACAATGCTTGACTTGTTAAAGCACTAGTGGGATGAGAACTGGTTTCCATGTCATCTGTTGGGCATGTTTATAGACATGGCTCCCAGGAATTGGAATTTGGATCCATGATAGTTCTTATTCTGCCACTGCAGTCATCAATTCTCTTATCATTGCTGAATCCCAGAGCTTGATTGGGTAGCAGTTTTCATGGTTTTCTGGATCATTCTAGAAAATGAGTCACCTCCATGATTCATTGAAAGGTGCTATTGTTGTGTGTCTTGGGGGGGGGGGGGTGCATTCCTTTAAGCTGGAGACCTTTCATATATAGAGAAGCTTATTGCAGATGGTGGTGTTTTGCTGAGACGGTTGACTGTGTGTGTCCACAAAATGTCACATTCGTCATAGTTGGGAGTGTAGATCTATATTAGGAACATATTTGATGTCTTTTCTTTAGGAAACAGTGGTAGCTAGATGTTTTATTTTATTACATGTTATTCTGAGAAGAGATTGAGCCTTTAAACCAGTTCTGTCATTAATATATTTTGATCCTCATAAACGAGCTTTGTAATATATTTGCTTGCTTCTCCATCTCTACCCCCAATCTTACTTGAAAGCACAGTTTAAATCTCCCTACCCTCTGCTTCTTTCAGGCTGTGTGGTCGGTATCAAGGGAGGCTCACGTTGCTTCATAAAAATAAAATTCATCAGGGCTGTAGTTGCCAAGTCTGCGTAACCACATCTAGGCATGGTTTCTCCCGTCATCACTGTCTGGGACGCTTTAGAAAAGCAGTTTTCCCAGGACTGAGAAAAAGCTCAGGAAAACTCCATCTCACTTTCAAACCTGGTGATATTATACAATATTAGGTTATATTATGTATGGCTGGTATACAAATGTACAGCCGTGTATTGATTTCTCAGTATCATTATGTACAATAATACATCGCTCCAATATCTACAGTACATTAGGGAACAGTGTATGAAATATCCACTGAAAACATAAAAATTACACTAATTTAATCCTTTGCTAAGCCCATATTTTACACGTTTATGCTTCTTGTACTGAAACATACCTTTAAATATATTTTTTCTGAGTTACCCATACATGTTATATATTACTAGTCGTTTTGCCCACCATAAATGATAAGATATTATTTTTTTGGTCCCCCACCCCCCTTCCCCTGTATCTCTACCCCCTCTCCCTCCCCTGTGTCTCTTTCCTCCCCCTCTCCCTCCCATGTGTCTCTTTCCCCTTTCTCCCTCCCTATGTCTCTTCCCCCCACTTGCTCCCTTGTGTCTCTCCCCCACTATCCCTTCCCTGTGTCTCCCCCTCTCTCCTGTGTCTCTTCCCCCTCTCCTGGGTCTCTTCCCCCTCTCTCCCGTCCCCTGTGTCTTCCCCCCTCTTCCTCCCCCTCTCCCGTGTCTTCCTCATCCTTCCCTCTTCGTCCCCCTCCCTCTTGCTCCACCTCTCCCCTGTGTCTTCCTCTTCGATGTGTCTTCCTCCCCCTCCCCTCCCTCTTCCTCCCCCCTGTGTCTCCCCCCTCCACTCCCTCTTTCTCCCCCCTCCTGTTTTCCAATCCAGCTTGCGGCTATCTCCTCGAGCTGCGCAATGCAAACAATGCATGCGCAATGCATGCGTGCAGCTCTGTACGGACTTAGGAAGTAAGTGTGTACGCTTCCATGAAAAGTTCAGCCAACATTTAAAAAGTATATTTTTTGTTCATTTTATGTGCATTTATGCTCCTCTTTTGTATAAGTCCACTTTTCTAAAATAGCAAAATTAAAAAGTAGCAATTGAAAAATAGCAAAAGTCAGACTTTTTGACAGTTTTGTGCAATACAAATATAATCAGAAATGTTTTTTTTTCTGTAAATCATCTATACAGTTCATATAATTTTTAATGCAGTACTTGCATTTTCACATATCTTAGCCAAAATTTACTAATATCAAAGGGGCTGTGTAGTGCTTGGCTGAACTGTGATGACAATGATTACCACAGAAAATACCCATTCTATCCTTCAGAGTACGTCTTTTACTTATGCAATATTTAGGTTTTATTGGCCAAGATTACGGATACCCGCTTTTTTTTAAAGTTGAACTTTAATATCATGCATATTGATCAATAGTACAGCTTTTTTGTCATCAAAACCTTTATGATTCTGCATTTAAAATTAATTCCCCTTTCTAAACCACCAAGTCTAGGATTATACGTCTATTTTTCCAGTAAAAATCAGCAATTGAGAAGCAGAAGGGATTTTCATATGGTAGAGAAAAGTGTACAACCACCCTCTTACCAAAACTGTGTACGGGAGAGATCAGAAAACTTACAAAACTTACACTAACAAATTAGTATATCCTCTACCAATAGTAATTAAAGTAACTACACCATTAGTGTAATAAAACATGACAGAACAATAAACATAAAATATAACTTTTATTGTGTTTTGTATAAAATTATTTGTTAAAAAAATACAACCACAAACGATTAAGACAATAAAATGGACAAAAAATGAAAACAAAGTAAATATAGGTTCCCAAAGACTAATCAAAAAGTGGTGAAAGTTCCCCGTTAAAACTAGTTGTATTTTTTGGGGAGTACCTATAGTATATGTGACCAACTGGTGTATCACATATAAATATAATGATGAAACATGACATTTAACAAGCAAATTCAGCTTGTGCGCTCAAGATAATTCTCTTGTATAGAAAGTCACTAAAGTAGATAATAGAAGAGAAGGTGGATATATCAAAAACCAAATCCTAGCTATTAGTAAGATGCATTATTTATGGCAATAGTATGATACAACAAATAATGGTTCAAGATACTCCAATCACTAGTTCTGAAATTTATCAGCAGGGCAACAATATATACATTTCTATTCGGTAGGAGTGATTAATAGTAATGTTTGTCAGACCCCCCTAACCCACGGTTTTCTAATCTTACTGCAGTATCAAGATAGAGCATTTGGGATAGGAGCGACTGAGTATCATATTTGTATTGCCCATAGCCCATACCCTCCATTTTCCGGGTTGCTGTTGCCTGAGCTGATGCAGATAGATAGCAAGTGCTAGTCCCGGAACTCTATCCTCAGCGTGTGACGTCACCCAAAGTTGATGTGCATGCTATTCTACGGCTTGACACGCGTTTCGCTACTCAGCTTTTACAGCCTCTGTCATTATACCATTGATATAGTTATTTTGTACAATTACTATTGGTGGGGGAATGTACTATATTAGTGTGCTCTTTTCTCCCTTATTTCAGTGTATTTTTTTTTTATGTCGGCTTGCACCATCGGCTTACACTGTATAAGAAATCACAAACCAGTTGACCCCACAATATAATAATCAAAACTCCAGTTTCAGAGGGAGGTTATTTAAATGACCACTTAAGCTACATACTTAGGGCCTCATTCTATTATCGGCCGTAAAACGGCCGTAAGGCTGCGATTCCTTGCTGGGGTCCCGTTACCTCGCAATTCAATTAAACGGCCCCGCAAGGATCTCCTCTTATGGCCGGCCGTAAATCTTGCAACCGGCCGTAAGCTCTGAAATCTAAAAAGTCAAAAATAAATTCAAGCCTGCACTGTACAGCTCTGTAAATGCTAGGGATCATATTGGGGGACATGAGGATTAAAAGTTACCCACTCTCAAGCTTGCACATCAGCCCAAACCCGAGTTTAAATTAACTGTTTATTTTCCGGCTGCGGCGTGGGCGGGTCTGAAGTGCTCCAAGCCCTATGGACTTTTTACATGGATATTTGACGTATATTAAAAAATATATATTTTACGGATTTGAGTATAGGGGAATTTTGTGCTATTTTTGCTAACACCGAAAATCACTTTATAGTCTTCTCAAAGTGCAGGATGGCTTTATTTGGGCTATATTTCGTGCTTAATTGGTGCTAGCGGGACCTCTTTCCTGCAAGTAAGCTGCGGCTCGGTTTTAGCCTTGCAGAGAGGGTTCCCGGAGGAATTGAATTGCAAATAGGATTTTCTTACGGCCGATTTCCTTGCGGACGTTTTAGATCAAAGGATTTCCTCCGGCGCGAGCGGCCGCAAGAGATAGCAAGGCGCCGGCCGCAAGTCTGCCGGAATCCCCGGCCGGAGGGGAATAGAATAGCAGAATAGCTTGCGGCCCCGCAACGGCTGCGGCCGATAATAGAATGAGGCCCTTACTGTTTGGATAAATGTAAATATGTTTTTGTTTGCTTTGTTTCCATTTAATTATATTGTAAGATCTACTACATTGTGACAAAACGTTAATCAAACTGCACAAAAATGTCATCTGCATCAAATGACTAATCTGGTTAGGGAAGACTAATGTGGTTAGGAAAGAAAACAAATAAGAGCTAACCATTGGTTTCCGACCTAATTTACCCTTATTTTTAAGACAGATCTGACAAATATGTACAAGTCTGGAGGTAGCTAATGGGTAATTGTTATTTTAAAGATAAAAATTCCTTGACTCACCATGATTCAATCGAAAAAGCAGAATTGGAGCCGCTTGTATACATCAGAATGTCACAAATGTGCAGGAAAACACCATGGTTAATTTAGATGTCAGAAAGAAAACTTGTATAAAATATGTAAAAAAACACATGTTCCGTTAGAATATACTTTTACAAGTATAGATTTAATAAGTGCTTTTATCTGACATAATTTCTGCCTATCTAGATTTGTTTCTGAACATGAGAACCTATAAAGCTCACCAAACTAAAGCATTTCTTTAGTTTTCTTAGCACAGCCTCAAACTCTCCACTGTTCGCAAGATCATCACTAGTATGTTATTCCATATTCCCAGTAAGTGCTCCGGGGCACACTTGAAGGAACCTCTCTCAACAACTCTACATGTTTGCCCCAAACAACAAAATCATCCAAGTGTTTTGACAACAATATGTGTTATTGTTCTACATTGCACTGCCTTGGGCCTAGAACGTCTTAAGCCTCCTGAGAAATACAATCATAGCACCATGCTTACCACCTTGCAGGATCTGTGCTTGCTACTCAAGAAGGGCTGGGAATTCTTTTCCTCACGGCTGAATGCAGTCTTTTTCTTCTAGCTAGAGGGACCTGAGTATCAAGTGTTGCAAAAGGATCTTTTGAGCTAATTCTGTAAAAATAGGACCAACACGATTGTGAAAGAACTCGAGATGTGCTGAATTCATGTTTAAAATAAAATCTCCAAATATAAAAGAAAAAAGTAGAATAATGTCTATGGTAGGTAGAAAATAGGTCTAAAAAGAAGCCATTTTTAATGAAACAAAAACAATGTTGATGCCTTTGCTGGTCTATGGAAGCATCCATGATATTTTGATGAAGGTTGCATGTCTAAGAATGGCATTTACACTTCTAAGGGATCAATGTTTCCAGTTATTCATATGACTGCTTCTGAGCATATGTGCTCTCCAGTGGACCACAATTTATCTTACCTCTCTGCTATCACCTGCCCATGTGGGTGGCCCTACATGGTTTAGCTCACAGCTTCAATGTGGAACACAAGCCCTTTCAGTCCAAAAGGTAGCGATCCAGAAGGGGGTTGTTAGTTTATTACATTACAAACATGAGTTTTTTTTTTTCACAAACTACAGTGGTCCATTAAATTCTCCCATGAAAAACACTTATTACGCATGCTAATCAAAATTTGCTTAAAGAGTGTTTTGTGAGCCGGTGAGCATTGCTATTACAAGCTACTCTCACTACTAATGAACTTTCATGTATAGAGGCTGTGTCTTTGTTAATTGTTTACTTTTACGAATGTTCGATGGCAACAATGGTATCCTTAATGGGATCCCCAGGATGCCCCTACCTATGTGCTATGAGCAGTGAATTCCATGAGGTCTACAAATGTCAAAGTACTAAGCAGCCTATAAAAATGATAACCATGCCCTCTCCAAATATACAATGATATGTGTGTACTATGTACTATTAACATATAGTATATGATTTGAGGTGTATGTGGTAAGCGGATGGGTGTGTAATATGGAGTACACGGTATAGTGTGGGTGTTTAATGTGTGAGCAGGTATGTTTCTTTAATCAATTGTGGTACTTGATTGAGCCATGTTTTTTAATGGTGATGATGGCTACTTAGGCCTTTGATATGTTTATGCCTCATGTCTTGTGTATGGTCCTTTAAATTGGTTTTCCAGTGTATTTATTAGCTTGTTGTACTTTTTAACATGTTCACTTTATATTTTGCATTTGTGAGTATACTGTGCAGTCTAAGCAGTTTTCACCAGCACCACCAATCAAAGGCTTCAATTCTACGGCACTCAGTCTTCTTTACCGCATCTCTTTAAGAACTTGCCACATTTTGTTGTGATCCATAAAGTCAAAGGTTTTAGAATAGTCTATGAAGCAGAAGTAAATATTTTTCTGGAACTCTATTGATTCTGTATTATCCAGCAGGCAATTTGACCTATTGTGCCTTTGCCTTTGGCTTGCACATCTGGTAGTTCTCAATCCATATACTGTTTGAGCAGATCTTGCAGGATCTTTCTTTGATCTGGCACAAAGCATTACCTTGCTGACATGAAATGAGTGCAATTGTTCGATAATTGTATCACCCTTTGGCACTACCTTTTCCAGTCTACTGTCTACTGTTGAGTTTTCAAGTCATCTCAAAATCCAATAGGTAGTTTGAGATATTTAGCATACACTAAGCATTGACTCTCTAATCATGTAATTGCATTTAAGAATTTGCAAGTAAAAAATCTATACAGACCCCCATAAGCCTCCATCTAACCCCATCGCTTATGGGGGTCTATACAGACCCCCGTAAGCCTCTATTTAACACAATCAGTCCCATAAGGGTCTATGAAGACCCTCATAGGACAATGAGAAGCCTATTATTAACACCATAAGTACCATGAGGGTCCTCCAGGACCCTCATGACACTAAGTACAAACACTACTCTATACTATCCCCCCCCATTAAACCACTAAATCTAAACCAACCCCCCTCTACTCTAACCTATTAACCCCTGCCTACCTAACTCTACCTACCTAACACCCTATTAAATCCCCCACCTCACTAATTACACAAAATTAAAAAAAACCTATGTTACCAAAAATAAAAAACGATGTTACCAAAATTAAAAATCCTAAGGTAGAAAAAATAAAAAAACCAAAGGTACCAAAAGGACATTACAAACCCCCCACTATGAAAAACAATAAAAAAAACATGACAACCCCCCCCCCCGCCACTACAAAAGAAAAAAAAAAATAATTACACACCTGCAAAGAAAAAGGCATACACAAATATACATAACATTACAGTAATACATACATTATAAATATACCCCTAACTAAAATACATTTCCCCTATCTAGATATCACCCCTATCTATACATAATCCCTATCTATACATTACTCCCTATCTAGACATTACCCCTTATCTATACAATACCCCCTAAATCTAAGCTAAAATATAATAAATAAAACCACTTACCTTCGCAGATGTCCCTTCAGATCGCACCCCCTTGGAAAAAAAGAAACATCAGATTAGTACAGAATTAAACATTACATACAATAAATAAATATTACAAATACAGTATTAAACTTACCTTTCCACCATGTCCCCGTCCATCTACTTCTGTTCTCCGGCTCGGCCCCTGGAAAATAGATACATAACCTTAGTATAACACATAAAACACAAATGCACCAAACATAAATAAACAATAAACATTATAAATTGAAAACGTACCTGTCCACGATGTCCCCGGGCCTTCTCCTCTTCTGCCACGGCTGGGCCCTTGATAAATCCGCGCTCTAAAAAAATAAATAAAAAAACTAATGGCGCTCCGCACTCACGGAGCTCCTCGATGCTAATGTGGCCTCCAGAGCCTCTTCCGGTAGGAAATTGGCAATGGCGCCTTCTGATTGGCTGAAAAGGCTGTCAATCAAATTTCAGCCAATCAGAAGGCACCAAGGTGTCAGTCAATCAGAATGGGATACACCCCTATATCCCATTCTGATTGGCTGAAGGACCTGTCAATCTTAAATCAATCAGAAGGCACTATTGCCTTCAGCCAATCACAATGGGATACACCCGCATGGGGTGATTGGCTGAAGGCATCTGCGCCTTCTGATTGGCTGCAGTCTTATCGATGGACCATTGCACCATAACCATAGGGATCCCTATACACCCCTATGGCACTTAATGTTAACCCCATGATAGTAGGGTCCTTAAAGGACCTAACTGTAATCTTTATGCCATGGGGGTTCTCTTCCTACAATCACAGGGGTCCATATTTGAACCCCATAGTCCCTAACAGTAGACTTAAAATATAAAAAGACTGTCAAAAATAAAAAGACTGTCAAACTAATAAAATTAAGTATTCCTTTAAATGGGAGAAAATCAGACTTTACCTGTTCTGCAAGGGCCTCCATGGACAGTCAACAAAGTCCTTGTCCTGAATCTTTTGTCCCGGATAAGCGGAACATCCATGTTGGTCTTTCATCTTCCGCCCTTTTAAATGGTCGTTCACCTAAAAAATCTGCTGCTCTAAAAAAAATTATACTACTAGCAGAGCTCCTCCTATGTGAAGCTCCCCCACCGACTAATGGTATTTGGCCAGCTTTCCGTCCTTAAATAGATATTTTAAGGATTCTGATTGAGTATTTAAAGTCACCCTGACTTGACGACTGAGCAGGGTGACATTATTGGGTTTAAATGTGGTAAGAGGGTTTATTCTGCCACTGTAAGTTGGTTAACTTTAGGTGCCATAAAGTCTATAGAGACCCTCATGCTTATGACACATCATACAATGGAGGTCTGTGGTGACCCTCATGGTATATGGGGTTAATTTTAGGTGCCATGGGCATCTATAAGGACCCCGTGGTTATGTTATAATATAACTTGGTGGTCTCTCTTTATTTGGGGAATCCATGGGGTTATAGGGGCTAGCTTGTGGGAAGGGTGAATGCCCAGGAATCCCCTGCTCATAGTGAGTGGTCTGTGGAAATCCCTGGGGATTCCCATGGTCATACAGGATTTTGTAGGGAAATGCCAGATGGCGTTCACCAGGCTCATAGCGGGTAGCTGGTTATAGGCAGAGGGGTCATAGCGGATAGTGGGTCATAGACGGAATGGTCATACTTCCCTGCATTATTGTTATTGTTATTTAACCCCTTCCCTGCCAAGGGATAATGTTAGGGCTAATGTAGTGTGTTAACGTAGTGGGTACCATTCTGCAGCCTTGCTATGGAGACTGCATCAGACTCAGAGTCTCCTGCGAGCAGTCTGCAAGCAAACATTAGAGTTAGAGAGCAACAAGAAACTTCCTAGGTGCATGTCACTTAGTGAGAGGATATTTTTGAGAGGAGCCTTGGCTCCCTAGCTAGCAAAAATATTGACTTTTAAAAAGTTTAAATTAGTCATAATTTATTCATTAGAAACAACAATGAAAAAAAAAGTGAAATATATATAAAATTTATAGAACTTTTATATTTCCCTTTAGGCTAGAAAGTAAGCTTGCTGATGTCACACTTAGGCAATGGGTGCCTTGCTCAGACTCAATTGCTAGCTTAGTTTTTGGAAATGACAGAAGGGCCATAAGATACTGTAATGAGCCTTAGGATTCCTTATTAAAATAAAAATTGTATACCGCTGCATTTGAAGATTCTAGGAATTTTAGACTTAGATTTTTTCTTCTTTACAGACTCATGCACATCTATTATCAGTCTATGAACTGCTATTCAACACAGGTGAATATACTGCCATTTATTTCTCTCATTTGGTGCCACCTTAGAGACAGGATACTGTAATTGTGTAGTATAGTCTGTATCTCCATAAGCTGCGACATGTCCATTTTTGGAAAAAAGTTGATTCATCTTTATCCTTCACTCATGTCCTGCTCCTTCCTGCGCAGTGAAGTTGCTGACAATGAATATTTGCAGCTTTTCTCGGTTCCCCTGAGGTTGCCTGAGGGATCCTCTTCACTGTATGGAGGATAATCACCTTTGTCAGCGTTTGTGACACAGACGTCACTGTTTAACCCTTTTTCTCCCGGAGATGCTTCATAGCTGTGAATCTGTAATAGCTTCAATGTACTCAGTGCTAAGGGACACGGAGCCTAAATGCCTTAAGGCGCACACTGAACAACAATTTTGCTGTTATCTGCTCGGCTTATGGATCCTGGGGAGCGAAGAGAAGAACTGATGGATTTACTGGATTTAGAATTGGACAAAACTAGTGAACTTACCAATATACTAATAAGATATTTCATAATTTTCATTTATATCCTGCAAAAAGTTGGTACAACCTGTACTTGGCTATTAAATGCTAGAAAATAAATTGCTGTTAGACTTTTACACCAAAACCCTGTGCTAATAACAATTTAAGGATCACAAATCAGGGCCGTGACGTAACTACAAAAATCTGAAGAAAATATTACGGGTACCAAAGACCACTCACAAAGGGTTTTAAAACCATTGCGGAGTGCCGCAGCAGCAGTTAAAGTGACAGTATAGCACAAAAAACAATAGGAAATTATTATTTGACACTTACCCCTCCAATGGGTAATTAAAAAATATGATATTGTATTATTATGTCTGTTTCATTATACATCAACCCAGTACTCAAGGGTTTAATACATATCAGTAAATCACCAAATTCTCTAATGCATTGTCTAATTACATAAAATATATATACACAAAATAAACACAATTATATATATTAAATCAATAAATGCAATTGTCACGCATATTCAACTCTAAATAATTATAAATAAAAAAAAATGTTCTCACTCATTACAATAATGCTTTTTCTAGCTTTCGCTTTACATGCTTCAAGGCAACTGGGGATTTCAACCTGACAAAGAAGTTAATCATATCGTTGCGGTATTAGTATTCATATATTAATGATTTAGTATCTGATTTACATTTGTTGGCAGATTTATTAGCATGGTGAAGGTTAAGGATACAAGTGTCCATTTGAATTTGGAATGTAGAAAATCGGAATTATTCTATAAAAGTACTTACAGAATTTATAGAAAATAAATGTAATATCCTTTCAGCAGAAAATGTAGAAGCCAATACAGTGAGATAACTCATTTTGGGTTATGCCTAAGGTTATCTCAATAATTAAGTGTAAACTTTTTTTGTAGGACAGAAGCAGACATGTTAGGGTGAAATGGTTCTTCTAAGCGATTAAAATCCTATTAATAGATGCTACAATTTATATTAAATTCTGCTTTCCTCACCTTAGTCACTAGTGAGGAACATTTTTTATAATCAATTAAGAAAGCTATGCTACTTTTTAGCCTTCATGTTCCTTCATCCTTTTAAAAAGCCTTGGAATTCTAAAACCCACCTGATTTCTTAGCGTTCTCCTCATTTCATAATTTTCAATGTTTCTCTGGATCTTCATGTTTCTTTGTTGCCGTAGGTAGATGTGATACGCTCAGCCCTCTTTACCATATTTTCTGTCTCTCCTAGGTAAATTGTTGTCTGCCATAGAAGCAGGCACCTGCTCCTTTAAGGATGACAAAGTAATGTCACTGATCTAGTTGCTAAAAAGTGCGTACTGCGCACTATAGAAATTATTTGTATGGATTTCGTACATGCCGCACTGTGCACAGCGCGGAGCCAGGGGGTGGGGGGCAGGGGGGGGGGAGCAAAGGGGGAAAAGGGAAAGAGACACAGGAAATGGAGGTGGGGGGAAAGAAACACAGGGGAGGAGGGGGGAAAGAGACAGGGGAGGGAGGAAGGGGAACGAGATGCAGGGGAAAGGGGGAAAGAGACACAGGGGACGGAGGAGGGGGGAAAGAGACACAGGGGAGGAAGAGGGGGAAAAAGACACAAGGAGAGAGGGGAAGAGACACGGGGGAGGGGGAGGGGGAAGAGACACATGGGAGGGAGACGGGGAGGAGAGAGACACAGGGGAGGGGGGGGAGACACATGTAGTATTATAGCATCATTGATGACAGGTAAACAACTAGTTATTCTAATAGTACACTTAATTATAACATTTCTTTTATATAGCGGTGGGGCTAAAGAGGCTATACTCAACAAAAAGTTCCACAATCAACATGTAAGTCAGGACATAAACTTAGGAGCATGGGAAACATTGGCTTCTAATTTGTTACGTCTGGCTCCTAAGTGTTTTTGCTATTCTGTATATATTTACATACATATACACCCCCCCATATTCTTAAATAGGTTAGCTACTAGCAGGTCTAGGTGGCACTTTTGTTTTTTATAAAGTAGTCAACCTGTGTAAACCTGTTGCTTAACTCAGTCTATGTAAAATAGCTGCATTTCATAGTGTAATGATCAATAGGTCAGAGATCATCACCTGGATGTTGCAGCACAACTGTGCAATGCAAGTCTTGTGAGATAACGGAAACACTACAGTTCCACCTGTAGCATTACCTTGAACCCATAAATATGGAGTCAGACTGAGCCACTGTGCCAATTAATTGAATCATGCTCCTGGACTTAGCTACTGCCTTTATTTGGATCTTCTGGTATTTTGACCTCAGCCTGCATTCTTTATTTATCCTTTTGTCTGTCCCCTGCACCCGAGCCCTGGAGTTTGTTTTTGCCTCCACCTTTTTGTCACCACTCAGAGTTACCTGCTGTCTGGCACCATCCCAGAACTACCAGCTGTCTGGCACCATCCAAAAACGACTTGCCTGTCTCCGGCTATCTACCTGTTTGGCACCATCCAAGAGTTGAAAAACATCACTAGATGTTGCTAGCTTAAAAATCTAGGTAATTATTACATTGACAAATTATTATAGGGAAAAAGATCATCTTCCTGTAAATTCACATATTTCACATGATGTACAGAAAATCTGCGAGCTAAACATAATAGGAAAAAAAAACGCAACTCTTAATTAAAATCCCTGAGTTTGCTATGACGGGGATAGTCATAAACTGTGCTTTGTGTATAACGTGCCATGGGGAGCACAAAAAGAAAGCCCAATTCCAGTAATTAAAAGAAAATAATATTTATTACTTCCTGAGAATCATATAAACTATGACTGGCTAAATGTATGAAAATACTTACAGGGTGATATATTGCTGTATTTGATAAACAACAGTACTAGAGAAATAAAGAGTAAGTGACTGGATGAGTCACAGTTGTTCTAACACAGAGAAATTGCTCCCAATATATTACTTTGATATCTTGGCGCAGTAAGAAAGCCCTAATGTACTCTCACCTGTGATTTAAATGGCTCATTTTTTTACATTTGAATTGTAAATTGATTTGGTACATATGTGCACTGATCATGACTACACTTTATAGTGACCAATCATGACTACACTTTTTATAGTTCTAAAATGTATTATACAGTGCCTTGCAAAAGTATTCACCTCCCTTGGCATGATTTTCGTGTTTTGTTGCCTCACAACCTGGAATTAACATGGATTGTTGAAGGATTTGCATAATTTAATGTACAGAACATGCCCACAACTTTGAAGATGTTTTTTTTTTATTATTGTGAAGCAAACAACAAACAGGATAAAATATCAGAAAAATGTCAATGTGCATAACTGTTCACCCCCCTAAAGTCAATATTTTGTAGAGCCACCTTTTGCGGCAATCACAGCTCCAAGTCGCTTTGGATAAGTCTCTATGAGCTTGCCACATCTTACCACTGGGATTTTTGCCCATTCCTCTTTGCAAAACTGCTCCAGCTCCTTCAAGTTGGATGGTTTGCACCTGTGAACAGCAATCTTTAAGTCTGACCACAGATTTTCTATTGGATTAAGGTCTGGGCTGTGACTAGGCCATTCCAACACATTACATGTTTTCTTAAACCACTTAAGTGTTTCTTTAGTGTGTTTGGGGTCATTGTCCTGCTGGAAGGTGAACCTCCGTCCTAGCCTCAGTGGTACAGGTTTTGCTCAAGAATATCCCTGTATTTAGCACCATCCATCTTTCCCTCAACTCTGACCAGTTTCCAGTCCCGGCTGCTGAAAAACATCCCCACAGCATGATGCTGCCACCACCATGTTTCACTGTGAGGATGGTGTTCTTTGGGTGATGGGATGTGTTGGGTTTGCGCCAGACATTGCGTTTTCAATTTTAGTCTCATCAGACCAGAGCACCTTCCTCCATAAATTTTGGGAGTCTCCCACATGCCTTTTCGCAAACTCAAAATGCGGCATTTTGTTTTTTGCTGAAAGTAATGGCTTTCTTCTGGCCACTCTGCCATAAACCCCAACTCTATGGAGCGTACGGCTTATTGTCGTCCTATGTACAGATACTCCAGTCTCTGCTGTGGAACCCTGCAGCTCCTCCAGGGCTACCTTAGGTATCTATGCTGCCTCTTTGATTAATGCCCTCCTTGCCCGGTCCTTGAGTTTTGGTGGGCGGCCGTCTCTTGGCAGGTTTGCTGTTGTGCCATGTTCTTTCCATTTGGTTATGATAAATTTGATGGTGCTCCTGGGGATCATCAAATATTTGGATATTTTTTTATAACCTAACCCTGACATGTACTACTCAACAACATTGTCCCTTACTTGTTTGGAGGGTTCCTTGGTCTTCATGGCAGTGTTTGGTTAGTGGTGCCTCTTTGCTTAGGTGTTGCAGCCTCTGGGGCCTTTCAAAAAAGGTGTGTATATGTAATGACAGATCATGTGACACTTAGATTGCACTCGGGTGGACATTATTTCACTAATTATGTGACTTCTGAAGGTAATTGGTTGCACCAGAGCTTTTTATGGGCTTAATAACAAAGGGGGTGAATACATAAGCACATGCCAATTTGCTGTTTTCTATTTCTAAAAAATAGTTTTATGTATATAGTTTTCTCATTTCACTTCACCAACTTAGACTATTGTGTTCTGATCCATCACATAAAATTCAGATTAACAAAACATTGAACTTAAGGCTGTAATGTAACAAAATAGATAAAAAGTCAAGAGGGGGGTGAATACTTTTGCAAGGCACTTATATACACTGATCATGGATATGTTGTACAAGATTTAGAGCTCCATTGCAATCATTTATTAGGAGGACATTCCATCGATGTTCTCTGAAAACTGTCTCTCAGCAAAGGTGACGCATATTGGCTGTTTTCCCGTTGCTCTGGAGTCGTAACGTGTGCACACAATCTGCTCACAGGAGATTCATGCAGCCCTATTAAATTCCCTCAACGTGTAAAACCGTAGCCCGTAACGTAGCCCGCAAGACTTGCAGCTATTAAATTGGCCCTGTAAAGCAACCCGCCAATGACTTGCGGTGTAAGGGCAGAAAAACCCTACGGGATGTCGAAAATTGAACTCTACGGCCGCAAATCTTTTGTTTTGTCTAGCCTGTAACTGTTGCGTTCCAATCACACTATTAAATTGCAACAAATCCACTGGCGTTCAAACCCGTAACACGCAAATGGAGCCAAAAAGCCAACGGTTACTAGAGAGGACCCGCAAGGGGGTTAAAGTCATATACGTAGCACTATAAATGCAAATATCAACCCACTACTGTACTTATAATTAAAGGGAAAGTGATGTTAGGTATTACAATTAATAGCACAACATTCTAAAGCCCTCAAATCTCCAATCTAAAATATTTTTTTTTTAATGTCTAATTTTCGTGTTATATTGCTCCCAGCAATCAATGTGTTAATACATATAATGGAACTCACATGGACTAAATTATCATATTAACTGATTTATTAATATTGCATTATTTCTGGAATGCGGGTCTGATCGAAACTTGTAACTGAAGCCCGTAAGGCTTTGAAATCTAACCTCCATTTTTCAGTGACATAATGATGACTATCTAATTTGCCATTGGCTCCGTCTAAACCCTTAACTAAGGGTTTGACTAATTGATCATGTTCACGGCCGCACATTAAATGTACGCAGGAATAATTTACAGGTTAGCGACTTCGGCCCAAAGCTTGCGGCCTAGTTCAATTTAATAGCTCTGTAACACAGCCGAATTTGAAGCCCGCAGCCTTTGCATGCATGCCGATGCCACTGTGGGCTTCAAATTTAATGGGGCTGTTAGTCTGAAGCTCAGTAATATCCATAGCAATGATGCAGAGTGGTACTACAAAGTACACTAGCCCTAACATCCTTTCTTTCCCCTGTCTATGTATATAAATCCCTTCCCATGGTATTGTTAATAAAAACTAATGCAGTGACTTATGACCTTATGACTAATGCAGGGACTTATGAATCTAGAGACTCCCCCTTCACACGTGCTATCCCCGGTGACCCCCCCATCTATCTATAACCATGGGGGTCCCTATAGATCCCCATGGCACCTAAAATTTAACTCCCTGCCAAGGAGGTCCGTTAGGCTAAATATTAACCTCTACCACGGAGAACCTCTATAACACCTAAAGTTAACCCCTGTGCCACTAAGGTCCTGCATAGAAGAGTAAATACTGCCTTCAAATATTTTTCTTTCATAGGAAATTATCCTTTAGTACTGGTTTCCATTTAATGTACTAAATTGCTACTTGTTCCTGTTGTCAGGAGGACGCATACTTCTATGCTTCTATGCATTCAAAGTCTCCCCCCATCAGAGGATGAATATAATCAGAAATAAAAAAATGTCCCTGTAATTATTGTTTTATATTGTTCTGATTTGTGTTACTTTGTTTAATGTAGGTAGTTTAGGTGGGCTAGTTTTAGGTTCTATAGAGGTAATTATGGACTACTATAGTCAGGGGAAATGGGGTCCGTAGTGATCCCTATGGGTTTTAGTTGGTATACCATGGGGGTCCATAGGGACCCCCATGGGATAGAACTTAATATTAGGTGCCGTGGGTTCCATAGGAACCCCATGGAATTAGCAATAAGTGTTGGAGGATAGTTACTGCATTCATTTTTATTTATATTTAACCCCTTTCCTGGCTCGATCACAGCAAGGAATGTATACCTTTAATTGTATTGGGATCTATTACGTTTCATGTAACAGCTCTCAGTAGGGGCTTAGCTAGTGCTACGGGTGCTTCAGCTTCCATATGGGGGCAAGGCTCACTGTGAGCACCTGCATGGCCTTTCAAGAACCCGCAGGATAAGGCTAGATTTCTTACAGGAGCTGTGTAATCACACTTTAAATTGAAACACTTAAAGATCAAGAAACATATCACGTAATGATCATTTGTAGGGTTTATGTGTAAGGGATTGTTAGCGACAGCATGTAATAGCTACATATGACTTACAAAAGCTTTTGACTTGTAAGATTTCCTACTGAAGCCATGTAATCACAATCTCTGTTGGCCCTGAAGTAGGTAGAAGAATGCTCCACAAGTGATTTGTAGGAAAATCTCACCCTTTTTTATGAAAGCATGCCATGCTACAGTGGGGAACTTAATATCTGTGAGCAAAGTTGAAGCTTTTCTTAGGAGCAGTCACTTTTTGTTCACCTGACTGGTCATCTTGGAGGCATCTTAGATAAAGATAAGGTTTCCGTTCAATTCTTTTGAAATCCATTCTAAAGGAATGAAAACTTACATTAATAGCATCTCAAATCTTATCTATATCCAAGAACAGGTGACAAATCAGTTAAGCAAACAAAACATAATTACTTCAGTAATACAAATATAATACAACAAAATTGCAAAATTATGAATGAATTCCAGTAATGATTATAAGAAGGAGCACTACCACTATATCCTAATTTTATAAACTAATTTTCCTGGAAATCTGGGACTTTATGTGACGTGTTTAACAGCCATTGGCGTCTTAAGAAGCAACCAGCAATCCTTTAGGTTGTAAGTTTGCGAGTTTTCAATCTCGTATGGCGCTTTGGGGAAAGCATTATAGACACGGGTCTCTAAGCTCAAAGACAGGGCCCTCAATTCTTGCAATGTGTTTTTGTCTCTGCCTGGAACTTAACCCATGTATAGCGCTACAGAATATGTTGGCGTGCTACAAATAAACTATAATAATAATAATCAGAATTATGAAGAAGTTGGTAACATCCTTATCAAGGTTTTTAACTATTTTTATTATATCAAAAATAGATATAATAGTTAAAGAGTATTAATACATTTTAGTTTCTAGAATTGGACCCACTGCCAAGACCAGTTTTCAAATGAGTATGTTATAAATGTGGTAGCTCAGTAGTTCTTAAATGTGTACCCGTTATTAGTATAGCACTAGAATATTGCCCGTCAAAAAATGATGGCAATGAAATTGTAAGTGAGCTAAGGGTGTTTGGTGTATATAATGTGGCTGATGTAGCGTCGTTCGTATTCTATGTCATGCAAGTTTTTCGTAATATTCGTTTTCTATGTTGTGCGAGTTTTTCGGAATATCTGTAGCTGTTTGGTGGTTTTTTTGCATGTTTATGGTGGTGTTTTGCGTGTTTATGGTAGTGTTTTGCGTGTTTAGGGACCTTTAGCCTCGTTTTCGTTTTGTTCGGCGGCCATTTTTTCTCTCGCTTAGGTGATTTTCGAATCTCTAAACTCCGAAATTTGTGGTTAAATGGAGGTGTAACGTCACTTGCAGAGGTCCTCGATGCCCCCTTGCTGTGAGTAACCTTTTTATGTGTTTGTTGTTTGTATTTATTGTGTTTGTAATGTTTTTGGGGTCCCGCAGGTTGCGTCCTTGTTTTCTAATCTCGTAGGTGTTTTTCGGCAAATCCGTAGGTGTTTGGTGGTGTTTTGCGTCTTTAGACTGCTGTAGCCTCGTTTTCTTTTTTTTCGGCGGCCATTTTTTCTCTCGCTTAGAGAATTTTTTCTTAATTTGAGTTAAATTGAGGTGTAACTTTAGTTTTCGAGGTGCTGGATGCTCCTCTTCCTGTAAGAAAGATTTTTATGTATTTGTTGTGTGTATTTGTTGTATTTTTCATGTTTTCATGTGCATGTGTTGAGGCCGTTTTTTGCAAGGTCATAATGGGTCGTAACGTGTCTCGTATATTGTTTGCAATGTAAATTTTGCGAGGGTCGCAGTTGCTGGCAAGAAGCGCCTTCGGCTCGTATGCTCACAACTATATATGTGATGGAGAGACAATTCAATAATTTTCAAATCTTAGTTTGGGATTTCAATTGTACAATACAACATTTGTAGTTTTGGTAGAGTTGCGTGCTATATCGATTTAAAACTTGGTGGTCATTAAAAGGTATCACAAACTGCCAACAAGCTTCCTCTTATTCATATACCAATTTAGCCATTGGATTCTCAGCTATGTGCCAGCAGTTGGCGTCACTGGCTTCGCTAGGTGGTGTGAGTCCCAAATCATAGGTGAACTTCCTGGCTTTTGGTATCCCTTCCTGGCCTCATCCTCCGTACCTGAGAGCATTCTTATCTCAGTTTCAGACTCCTTTGGTACCACTAACAATGGCTTGTTGTTATGTAAAAAGAAAAACCTGTATCCAATGAAACAGGGGAGAAAAAGAGCGAGCGATTCTTCAGTGTTGGAATCTTAGTCACATGGGGCTGTTACAGTCCACCCCCCCTCCCAGCTAATCTAGTTTCTATAGAAACAAGATTGGGAAAAAAGACAGACGGAGAGGGGCAGAAAAGAGTGAGAAAGAGAGGAAGAGGGATAGAGAGGTGAGCTGCAAGGGACTGTCATGCATCAGGTTTGAGGCGCGGTGATGGTTAATGGGTGACACAAAGATGGACGGGTCCACAAGTGATGGGAGATGCGTCTCGGTTTGAGTGAGTTGTGCCTGTGTGATGCTCTGTCTTATTCTTGGACACATTGCGAAATCTAAAATAACATCAGGTAAGAAGGATGTGGGGTTGTTTGATGTTTAAGTATTTGTGTCACATTGATAGATAGATAGATAGATTGATTGACGAGCAAATCTAATAGCATAAGCTAATTTAACAAGTTCCAAATGGCGAGACTGCACAAATGGATATATGTAAAGTCGGAAAAAATAAGGAGAAATTGCTCCTTAAATTAACCCCCAACAGGTGCTGGGCTTCTTACAACAACACAGGATAGGCAGGTCAAGAGATTTCTAGTTCCTTCTCCATATGTTATTTTCATTTGCTGCAAACTCCCGTCTGCCTTTTTATTTTTTCATTATTTGATTCTGGTCCAGAAGACATCTACAGGATGGAGTTACAGCTCGGCTTATGTTATGCTGCAATAACTCTTCTCTGCCCAGGGAAGGTAACTCTTATTACCTTCCTTGGCCCTCCTGCTTCTCCCTCTATTAATAATAAGATCTCACATTTATGTAGTACACTCTAATGGGCTTGATAAGTATACTTCAGGGGACTCACATAGCCAAAGACAGAGTCACTACATGGTTGTGTATTTTATGTGATAGGACTAATATTAGCGGTACCCAATTATAGATAGCAAGTCGTGCACAAGATCAACATCAGTGAAGTGGGCTGGAAATGATCCCCCCACTTTGGTTGTTCATTATGCTTGTCATAACTATCCATCTAATTTAACCATAGACAAAGCAAACTATGGATCATGCTTCACAAAAACTATTGTGTTGTCTTTTCTATTTACACTTAACAGCATCACCTCCACATCTTTATATCCTTATCAATTTCCAGTTCTCCCTTTCTACAACAATCACATTGCTGACCCCTACCCACTATCTCTTCCACTTCTCTACAAATCTTTCCTGGCATGCTTATCTTGCTCTATAACCTAACTGGGGAATTAATTCATGCTAACATGAATGATGAAAAAACAATATTTATATTGATTATAATGTATTGTTAAGATTGGCAAAAAATATGTGGATTAAAACATGTTGAAATGGATTTTTGGTGACAATTATATAGATTGATGAATGTGTGCTGTCCTACATGCGTAAGCTAGTTAACTCATTATTCTGATGAAATATAAATCATTATAAAATAATACTTATATCATGAAAAAATGTCTGCATTGTTTGGCGGCCGTGGCACACAATACAATTTATTGTAATGTTTCGATACATATCCAATAATGACGGAACAAGTACATGTTCTAGAAACAAATGGGTGCTGCCTTATTCTAATGTAATGGGATCATGAGTATACCAACATAGAGTGAGTTTCTGCCTTCTAGTGTCTCAGTCGATTGTATATGTAGTACACTTGTGTACAGCCATATTTATTATATATTATAATGTGGGAAACATCTAAGAAAACCATGAGAATGTTGTCTTCCACTTGAACCATCATTATAGGCTAATTGGAGACCTAGATGTAGCGTGGGTTAAAACCCACGTATCCACAAAAGGCAAAAAGAGCAAAATTGTGTTCATTTTACTCCCAGAGAAGTAATATATACAGTTAAAAACCGACCCACAGAACAGATTCAGATGGATATTTTGGGCACTGGTTACTGCCAGCTAATATTCACACTGTAGGTGTAGTGGCAATATGCTCATGTATTTATTGACTTCCAGTAACATATTATTTTATTCTTTCTTGAAGCACCGCTGTCATATTTTTTTTTTTTGGGGGGGGTGTACATTTTTAAAGACTCTTTATCAGTATAGGATTTTTTTGTTTTGTTTGTCCATCACTTCCTGGGACCTGGATCATGAGGGTATGCTTGTTAGCTATGAGCAGAGAGTGTATGGGAAAGGAGGGACAGAAAAACTTTGGTAGATACTTGGATACGACCTTTCACCTCACTGGCCCACACACCTTCCACCTAGATATCATTGGTCCAGTGGAGACATCACAAGTTATATATTTCTAATTCAAATTTTAGTGGAGGGAGTATGAAGAAGGACAGAAAGACTTTGGTAGATAATTGGATACGACTGAGATTGACAGCACACCACTTTCCCCTCACTGGCCCACAAACCTTCCACCTATGTAGCACTGATCCCTCCATGGGTCCAGTAGAGACATCACAAATGACATATTTCTAATACAATGTTTACTTACAGCTTGCACAATACTATATGAATATCTTGTGTTAATACATGGATCCTACGTCTATTGCATTAATACAAGTTATTTAACCCCTTAAGCATGATCCCCATGTCTACTTTTAGAAGAGTTAGACATTGTTTACTTTCCAGTGGGGTCTTTACAACGTAGATGTGCAGTATGTTTAATATGCATTTTAATCGGTAAGCATTAAAGGGCAAAACCTAATGAGAAAATGAACTACTAAATCCACACTTACCAAAATTACTGGTGCAAGGGACACACAAACACACAAACACACAATTACATTAAAGGGACATGGGATGTTTGTGGATATCACTAGGAATATCATATACTTATGTATGTATTTAAGTTTATGTGCTTTGTTCGAATAAGTTTGTACTTGTTTGGTTCTGCCCTCTGTAAGTAATGCAGCTCATGAATACATGCAGTGTTTCAGATTAGCCAATCAACCATCTCTCTCAAGCAGCATGTTGTAGAATGTTGCCAATGATTGGATAGGATGAGACACTGCACATCCTGTACACTGTCTTCATGAACTGCAGAGGGGAGAATCCCTTTTATTTGTAAGATTTTAGGCACTTCTAAAGTACATAAAAGTAAAGCGATATATTGGTGTATTATATTCCAAATGAAATCTAGAAACCTTCCATGCTCCTAACCCGTAAATAAATTGTATAATGTTGGCTTTATGAAGTGGATCCTTGTAGATCTTTGGAGAATTTCCCCCAAAAGTCAATGTATGGAAGTGACATGAGCGTAAATAGCATCTTCTTCTACTTCTACAACCACTAGGCAATTTGTATCATTCCTAGTGTGCCTTCCACATTAGATTGTAAATGTAGGGACCTTCTTTCAGAGTATTTATCATTACTGTACATTTTATATGTCTCCTGTATAGTACTGACTGTTAGTGCTCATTATTGGTGCCATATAAATACACAATGCATTATTTAAGTAGTCTTTTTGCTTAAGGTTCAGATACGAAAAAAACACTGTGGTCCATTAAAGAAGAATATTTATCTTGTCTTCTATTACATTATTGTGACAACCAGCTGAGAGCTTAGTGTGAAAATATTCTTGAGAGCAAATCCAAGTCTCAACCCAATGCAAAACAGCCTTTTTTTATAATTATATAGTAACAGCAGATTATTGGTAATGGAATTTTGACTGGATCAGGTTTAACTATCCTAATATGTCAATACCGCTTCTGGATTGCTACCTTGTCGTGGTGAAGTGGCTTATGTACTTCAGTGTACCTGTGAGTTAAACCATCTAGGGTCACCTAAAATGGGCAGATCATAGGAAAGAGGTCTGACAAATCGAGGTCCATTGGAGAAGGATCTTTGCCATGAAAACCTTATGGATAAACACAACCAGTAGCAAGATGTGCCTGGCTTGCTGCAGTCAATAGGGTAACGACTGAACCACTACACAACAAAAACAAAATACGTCTAAATGCTATATCCTGTATGCAAATAAAGAATAGGTTCTCAAGACTAGCAAACCATTATGGATCATACTCAAAATATCTAACAGGCAGCACATACACATAAATTAAATGATTGTTGTGGTAAACTACCTACGAGAGGCAATAACCTTGAAACAGCTGTACGTGGGTAGGATTCCTAGCTTGTGTATAATCCATCCTTAGTTTTGCTCCAAGCTGTGTAATACAGCAGGCATATGCATAAAGGAAGCCATGTTTGAAATGGTAATGGATTACAAGAGAGAAGCCTTTGTGGGCACATTTGCATGTCCCTGCCCAGGTTCCCAGAATACAATGTAATAAATTAATTTTTTGGAATTCTGGTCATGAAACATTTTTTTTAACTTGTTTTAGACGTTGAAATGTGAACACAAATGTGCTATTTATTTACTATACATAGGTTAAATTTCCGCTCAAACTGGGTTCATCATCTACTTTGTTACCCGTTAATCTGCTTTTCTTTCCAGCTGGTTGCTAGCGTGTTTATATGTGTGTTGGTTGTGCCTTTCCATGTAGATGGCTGTCAGTGTAATGTGGGTTACATATGCCTGCAGAGACACTGCATATCTGCCATGATTCATCTCTCCACTGCAGTACTGCCTGTGCAAAGCCACTAAAAATAGCATTTGAGACAAAAGTAATACTGTACCATCCTAAACCATTTCTATTATAAACTTATTATGTATTGTTTTTGGAATCTTGCTAGGTTTCTTGAGATGATTTGCACTGGAGAGACTCAAATCAACATCCTTATAGATGGATTAATATGTACTGTTGTCTTTCTATCAGGTCCCTTGGTGGTCTCTCAAAGTTCACCCACCGGTTGTCATTGAAAGAGAAATCGGAGAAAAGGAATGATGCTGAGCTGGCACCTCTGGAGCAACCCGTATTCAGGCAGAGATCACTGAGCATTGAATGGTGAGACTTATCGGAAAAAAAGCTGCTCTAGAACATGTCAACGCATCCATATGTATTGAAAATGCATAAAAACAATACTAAACTTGAAATAATGATTTAATGATTTGTCTACTCAAGAAGGGGTATATTGACTTGATGTGGTCCGGAATAAAAGACAACTGTGAAACCCATACTTTATATATTGTCTAACCTAATGAGGTCCTAGTTATTTGTAAAAATAGATAGGTGACACATCCTTTACTTCAAGTACATTGGTACCTTGGTACTCGTCGTTAATTGGTTCCAGAACAACAAGTGATGAAAAAGTTGATACCATAAAGAGTAAGGTAAATTGACTCATACAGGTTTGAGCAAGTGCGTAGAGTGATGAAGCATTTTTACCTGATTGAAACGCGTTAAGTACCGAATTCGACAAGTTTTGAAGCAGACAAGTGCGGAGGTAGCACTGTATATAAAAGGAATTTTATATTTGGTCTGATGCCTTTTATAGCAACAACAAACAATGATAACATACACTTGAAAGGGTTGTCTGTGACTTATACATTAACTCTGATGCTTCGTGAAGTACCATATTAGCTTGTAGTTTTTGATGAATTGGTCATCTTAAAGTGTTCATAGCATTTCTCCCCTTTAAGTAAGAAAATAAGAACATTCTCACCAGTCTCACAGCCATCCTAGATTTTTCAACTCATCCTAAGAGGTTTCTTATTTCTAAACGTCTCCTAAGTAGGTTAGTTCTATAGGTCTTGTTATCTACTCAGAGAGCAGTCTTTTTTAGCTCACTTCACAGGGAGTAATATCCTGTAGTATATAAGTCGGGACTCACTCAATAGAGTCATCCAGCGCCAAAATATCAGACAATTCTGACAGCAAACCCCAGACGTATGTTTTGGCCTCTCTTGGGCCTCGCCAGTGAGGTGTAGCTGTACCCCCTAAGGCACAGTGAGCAAGGAGTCCATGTCTGGAGCCCTTTATCACCTTAAATAGAGTTATTGAGAAGGAGGTCCTAATTTAAATCATAGGGCATTTTTGAATCCTTCTAGCAGTCATTTTTTATGCAAACCAAAATATTTGTAATGTTTTATACTTAACTTGTTGAGCACACGATCATGACACACACGAAAGCAGGGATATTTGTATAGTTATTTTTTATCATTTTCTCAGTTTAGTTTCTGTATTCACTGGACCTTTCAGTGATATTAGTACTTGTGTATATTGGTCTTTATGGTGCACACTATTTTTGTATGGCATTTTGAAAACAATGTGGCAGTTTTTCCAGCAGATGATCAGGTCCTCCTTTTGCCTAGGATATCTGTTTCCTACTATTTGTTGGCTAGCATGCTTTAGCCAGATTTGGGGCATCAGCTAGTGAGCCTTCCAGATAGGAGGACCCACCCAGGTCATAGGCCTGCTCTTGTGTGACATTTGGCCAAGAGGCCAATATATGTGAAGTATAAATTACCTCTATCCCTACTAATTGTTTATTAGAAATTACAGGAACTAATTGTTTTATATTGTGATGTGATATAATAAAGGATGATTTTAACAGTTCATAGTAGGCGCTCGCCACTTTATGATTCAGATTGAAAACAAATTTGGTGTCAGGTACCGTTTACAAGTTCAATAAGTGTTTAGTATGTCTTGCATCACCCTAGATGCTCTAAGCTTCTTGGGGGCTGAAATGTACTCCGCTGACATCACAGCCATTAGTGATCTGATTTAAAGCCACTGCAAAGCTCGGTAAATGTTGGGATTGTATTCTGCTAGTATCTCAGTCTTCTCATATGTTATTCATTTCCATTGTCATACATGACTTTGTCAAGGGTTGAAATGTAATGTAATACCAAGCAAGATGATTGAATGAGGTTCCAATTCTTGCAGTATGGTAAAACTCTTAACAGAGCCATTGACCAAATTTGATTCTTGACATTATTCTAAGTACCCGTATATCCTCGAGTATAAGCCGACCCGAGTATAAGCCGAGGCACCTATTTTACCACAAAATACTGTTAAAACTTAGTGACTTGAGTATAAGCTGAGGGTGAGAAATGTGCTGTCCTCTGTGTCCTCCTCTTGTGTCCCCCCTCTCTCTCCCCTGTTTCTCTCCCTCCTCTCCCTCCCCTGTGTCTCTTCCCCCCCTCTCCCTCTCCTGTGTCTCTTCCCCTCTCTCCCTTCCCTGTGTCTCTTTTCCCCCCTCTCCCTCCCCGTCCCATATCATCCTCCTCATCCTCCCTCCTCAACCCCCCTCCTCAACCCCCCTCCTCATCCTCAACCCCCCTCCTCACTAATTACCTCCCCCTCTCCCTTTCCCCTCACTTACCTTCCATCAGCAGCTGCTCCTCAGCTCCTCTGCACGTCTTCTGGCTGTGTCGGCATCCGGCCAATGCTAATGACGTGACGCGCATGTGACGTCACGTCATTAGCATATGCCGGGTCCCGACGCAGCCGGAAGACGCACAGAGGAGCGGATGAGCAGCTGCTGATAGAAGGTAAGTGAGGGGAAAGGGAGATAATTAGAGAGGTGTAAAGTGAGGAGGAGGGTTGAGGAGGGAGGATGAGGAGGGGGGTTGAGGTTTGAGGAGGGGGGTTGAGGATGTGGAGGGGGGTTAAGGAGGGAGGTTGATAACGGAGGGGAGGGAAAGGAGACACGAGGGAGAGGGGGGGGAGACACAGGAGATGGAGAGGAGGAAGAAACACGGGAGTGGAGAGACACAGTGGGGAAAGAGACACAGGGTGACTCGAGTATAAGCCGAGGGGGCCTTTTTCAGCCTTAAAAAAAGGGCTGAAAAACTAGGCTTATACTCGAGTATATACGGTAATTTATACCATGATGAATTTGTACATGTATGGAAAATACTCTGCCATAGACTCCAACTTTTTGAAGAATTGATTAGATAATAATAAATCTTACATGGCAAATAATTATTGGTCAGCAGAGCTCAAAATGTTATAATATATGAACACTAATGGTGCTAGAGTGAGTTACCTGTAATCATAGGAATCCATGATCAAACTCTCTGCTCTCCCTACTACCCTATATACAGCAGCTTTCATGTAGTGAAATCTGCCAGTTATTATTTATTTATATTAGACAATAGAATTATTGTATTTAGGGCCCATCCCTTTTCGTTATCCCACAATCCGTATCATTGTCAAGATTGCCAAGTTCTTCACCCATCAGGTTATTTTCCCTGAGGGGCCATATTGTGGGGACGCTGATGAAACCACACAAGAATAATATCATTAATCCTTTTCCTTGCAGATAGATTTTCTTTCCGTATAGAAACCTTTAGCCATGGCTGCTGATAATATCTGCAATGGGTATATGTGTGTTTGAGGTTAGTGGTGTATTTCTTTCACGGCCTGATAGGCCCAGGCTTATGGCAGATATTTTCGAGGGGCAGCAGATTGTCTCAAGTTGCCAGAGCAGTGCTATGAATGCATAAGCAAAAATGTCTATATATAGTGACATTTTGGTCAGTACATATACCTGGTAAATGGTTACATATTGTACATGCATACACACAGAGATATATGAGTGGTAGTCTTAAGAGGGGGTATAACAAGGGGGAAAAGAGGGGTAGTAACTGGGTCTATATCATAAATCTAAAACTATGCCTCAGATTGATGTTTTAATTAGGAGAACGCTAGATTCAAGTTCAAATAGAAAAGCTGACTATCAAAAATGTGTATTTTCAGTCATCCACTTTATTTTCAGTGGAAAGTGGGGAGGAGTTATATATGCAGATTATTTAAATACTAGTCACTCCTATATGAACAATATATCTGCATTGTCAGTGCATCACGCTATTAAATGTATATTTAAAGGCATGGATTATGAATGTATATCATAGAGGAGAATCAGTAGTGTATGAAAACATTTTTCTGCATGAAGAAATTCCAAAATAAACAGTTTTATACTTAAACAAAGTTTGCTAAATCTCTTAAGCTTGCAAGCACTTTATTTTCAGAGTTAACACTCCTTTAAATCCCTGCAAATATTAGAATAAAATGCATAATAGCTATGGATTGTATCCATCTATGATGGTAGTTTGTTTAGCGAGGAATCATGGGATGTGTAGTCCCCTGCAGAAAGAAACAAGAGCAGCCAGATATTGCTGTGTTGGATCTTTGCACTGTGCTGCTGTTGGCTTGAAGGTTAGTAAAGCATTAAAATATGTACCCAAATGCAGTGTTTCTATGGATAGGTACTAGGTGCCTATGTAAGCAGCTCTGGTGGTGTGGAAAACAAGTATTATTTTTAAAAAGCATAAATCTTTATGTACAGTGCCTTGCAAAAGTATTCACCCCTTGACTGTTTACCTATTTTGTTACTTTACAGCCTTAAGTTCAAAGTTTTGTTAATCTGAATTGTATGTGATGGATCAGAACACAATAGTCTAAGTTGGTGAAGTGAAATGAGAAAAATATATACATAAAACTATTTTTTAGAAATAGAAAACAGAAAATTGGCATGTGCGTATGTATTCACCCCCCTTTGTTATGAAGCCAATAAAAAGCTATGGTGCAACCAATTACCTTCAGAAGTCACATAATTAGTGAAATGATGTCCACATGTGCGCAATCTAAGTGTCACATGATCTGTCATTACATATACACACCTTTTTGAAAGGCCCCAGAGGCTGCAACACCTAAGCAAGAGGCACCACTAACCAAACTTCCATGAAGACCAAGGAACTCTCCAAACAAGTAAGGGACAATGTTGTTGAGAAGTACAAGTCAGGGTTAGGTTATAAAAAAATATCCAAATCTTTGATGATCCCCAGGAGCACCATCAAATCTATCATAACCCAATGGAAAGAACATGGCACAACAGCAAACCTGCCAAGAGACAGCCGCCCACCAAAACTCACGGACCGGGCAAGGAGGGCATTAATGAGAGAGGCAGCACAGAGACCTAAGGTAACCCTGGAGGAGCTGCAGAGTTCCACAGCAGAGACTGTAGTATCTGTACATAGGATGACAATAAGCTCCATAGAGTTGGGCTTTATGGCAGAGTGGCCAGAAGAAAGCCATTACTTTCAGCAAAAAACAAAATGGCACGTTTTGAGTTTGCAAAAAGGCATGTGGGAGACTCCCAAAATGTATGGAGGAAGGTGCTTTGGTCTGATGAGACTAAAATTGAACTTTTCGGCCATCAAAGAAAACGCTATGTCTGGCGCAAACCCAACACATCCCATCACCCAAAGAACACCATCCCCACAGTGAAACATGGTGGTGGCCGCATCATGCTGTGGGATGTTTTTCAGCAGCAGGGACTGGGAAACTGGTCAGAGTTGAGGGAAAGATGGATGGTGCAAAATACAGGGATATTCTTTAGCAAAACCTGTACCACTCTGTGCGTGATTTGAGGCTAGGACGGAGGTTCACCTTCCAGCAGGACAATGACCCCAAACACGCTGCTAAAGCAACACTTGAGTGGTTTATGGGGAAACATGTAATGTGTTGGAATGGCCTAGTCACAGCCAAGACCTCAATCCAATAGAAAATCTGTGGTCAGACTTAAGGATTGCTGTTCACAAGCGCACACCATCCAACTTGAAGGAGCTGGAGCAGTTTTGCAAGGATGAATGGGCAAAAATCCCAGTGGTAAGATGTGGCAAGCTCATAGAGACTTATTCAAAGCGACTTGGAGCTGTGATTGCCGCAAAAGGTGGCTCTACAAAATATTGACTTTAGGGGGGTGAATACTTATGCACATTGACTTTTTCTGTTATTTTGTCCTATTTGTTGTTTGCTTCACAATTAAAAATAAAACAAGTTGTGGGCATGTTCTGTAAATTAAATGATGCAAATCCTCAAACAATCCATGATAATTCCAGGTTGTGAGGCAACAAAACATTAAAAATGCCAAGGGGGTGAATACTTTTGCAAGGCACTGTGTATAGACTGAATCAACGTAATGTGTGTGTCTTATATAAGCATCGTGTGTTAGATTAGAAAAAGGTAAGAACAGGGAAACTTAGATATACATTTAAAATACTGTTAATATATATTGCTTTAATTTTGCTGATAAACTATATACTGATATGCCTCAGAATTTCTCATAAGATGTACAATAAGATGACCTCATATATTTATAATAACTTCATCACTATTAAGAATAAGAATATATAAGAGCTACGGGGCACTAGCCAAGGTCTATTTTAATGACATGCTTGTCCTATTGTCCCATATGTGGGTCAAGTAATAAAAGATTTTTCTGATGTGATTAAATCTCACACATTTCTGCAGAGGTTTATAGCGAGGATAACACCTCAAAAATAATGGTCTCTAGCACAAACCTAATTTCCCCCATTCCAAATGAGCTCTGCTTGGGCAGAAGCAGTGCAAGAATTCACTCAAACAGAATCTTGTTGGTAAGGTTGAAACCTCCATGTTTTCTTGAGGCCAGATCTGTTCAGAAGGTGCTGCTTCAGAATAAAGCCATGTAGTTTTGCTGTTGAGCCTGATGGATCTCAGAGGGGCAGTAGCTGGCATGCTGCGGTCCATAGAGTCATGGAGAGTCGGACACGACTGAACGACTAAACAACAACAGTTTTGCACCGTCAGCATCTTTCTAAAAAGCAGAACCATCTTATTAGTATATGTGTATAACATAATTGTCCTGAGTGACTTATCATTCTAGAACTCCTGTAAGAACATAAATGATATTGTAGTTGCACATCTTTCTATTTAATATATGTAGTTGTTTGTTTGTTTAGTATTTTAGTCGTGTCTGACTCTCCATGACCATATGCACAGCATCACACCAGGCACATATAGTGTCTGGTTGTTCTTATCCATAAGGTTTTTGTGGCAAGGATACTGGAGTGGGTTGCCAATTCCTTCTCCAGTGGACCTTGATTTGTCTATGCTTTGACCTGCCCACCTTGGGTGATCCTACATGATCACTATGGGCCAGCCAAACCTGCAAATTCTAGCTTAGAACTCCATTGATTTTAGCACAGCTCGAATATTACAAGCTCTAAATAATTGATGTTACACAAAATCGATATTCTATTAGACCCATAGCTCTAGCTCTCAAATAAAGAAGTCTAACCTGCAACTGACAAAAATGTATGTTTCTGTCAAAAATATTACAAGCACTAAATAGGACTTGCAAGGATTTTGTAGACACTTATAACTGAAGCAACAATTAAACACACAATACTGTACTTTAAAAGCAAAGGAAGGCATTAGAATGAATCGAACAATAGCCTTAAACCCACAAATATGCAATTAAAAAATATTATTTTTAAATTTAATTTCTGAATATTATCGATCCCGAGACTCAAGGGGTTAATACATACCATGAAACCCACATGGGCTAGAACAGATGCTGTAATGCATTTTATAGATTGCTTGATTGCGATCCCGATCTGCAAATATTACTTATTGGCACTAATTAATTCTTAGCCTCCGATTGCAGATTTTGTGTAACTTCCATGTTTTACTGGCATCATAATGACGGGCTCATTTACTATTGACTGTGTCTAAGAAGTAAATTACAGGCTTGCTCAAATATTGTCAGATCATATGATCACTTCCCCTGAAATCAGACTTAAAAAGGCAGGGTTTAAAAGTTCAGCCTTGAGGTCGGAATTTGAGAGTCAATAAAATACATCTAAACATTTATTAAAAAACACAGCCTCAGCCAGAAACTAGTAATTTAGACACTATTCAAGAAGAACTATGCAGAAAACCACATTGGGTTTAAAAAACTTTGGGGTTATATTGATTATCTAAATGATATCAACAACTACAACAAAATTGCTATGTGAACCTCTTGTTCAGTCCGTCTTAAAGTTGGGCAAATCCCATTGTCTTTGGCTGACAACATTAGATTGTTATCTCTTAGGAATAGGAACTCATTAACATGAACATCAGCATTTACATTTTAGTGTCGCACCACAGACTATAGCAAATAAATTGCCAATATAAATTGTAGGAGATGTTTAATTGTAAAATTAATTGTAAATATTCACTACAAATAATTAGTAAGGAAAGCTGTGAGCAAAAAACATGCATTTTAAAAGGTATATATAAGTTTCCTTGGTTTAAAATGTTTGGTAAGAAACAGGCAGTGATTGTCAGAAAAATATATGTTATATAGATAAGTTCAGTTTACTTACAAAGTTATAGGCAGGAAAGTAAAATCCAGCTTTGCACACCCACAGGGAGCTTACATAACCAAGTACACACAGGAAAGCAGTCAAGTACAGAGTTTGACCTTTCAAAGGAAGTACTTACTGCAGGAGTGAATCACATGGTTGGTTGGGGTCTTCGCTCACATTTGAAACAGACCACAAGGATATAGAGAGAAAGAGACTACATATCCCAGGCTGCTTTGCAACACAGGTGTGTTGTATCTGCTAACCTCTGTGTTCTCCTGATTGGCCAAAACAAATTATGAATTAGCAGGGATTTTCAGGGGTGTCAACTAACAAAAGCCTCAGCTTGCAAACGGAAAAGATTTAGCAAACATCAGGGTGAGTTTGTAAATGTTTATTTTGGTATTTACATGCAAAAAAATGTTTGCATGCACTACTGATTCTCCTCTATCAGATGCATTCATACGCCAGGAAACTTAGATATGCCTTTAAGTGTTTGTGTGGCAAAAAAAACATATTTGATGCAAACAGGCCCAAAAGGGTTGTTGAAATAAGATAAATTAACTAGCAACTAAATGTTCGTTTACAAAAGGAAATAGCCATATCTAGTTTTGAAATTTATGCATAAACTATTTTATATCACCGGACAGGAATGCTTTATATTGTAAATTCTGCAAAATAGCGTTCAAGGTAAGTTTTATAGTGCATTCGTCTGCAAACATGACAACACTGACATAGTTTTATCTTAAAAGTGCTGAACCCTCATGAGTGCAGAACTGAATTTCAACAATAAAAGGTTTGGATTACGGGAGGTCGTATTAAGAGGTGCCAATGCCAGGCACATTATCTGAGCTGCGCTCTCCCCACCCTCCTACTCCATTCTCTCACTAATGATCTTGGAGCCTCTCTGTTTCCTAATGTAATGATATCTGGGAGTTACTGAACGGGTGTTTGGATGGTGACCATGTTCTTGTGGGCTGTGGTGTGTGTGTGAAAGTGCTTCGTGGTGGGCACGCAAGCCAAAAGGCAAACTCAGAAGCTTGGCTTGGAACTAGGCAGAGGGTGGGATGGAGTTAGAACTGGGAGACAGATTAACAGTAGGGCTTTTCCCACCCATTCTGGGAAAGCTCTATGGGACTGTGGTAGGGAAAATGAAAGGAGTCTGTCAAGTTAGTGGTTAGCTTTTCTGGTGCCTCATTTATATCTTATAAAAATGTTAAACTTAAAAACAAAAAACAAAACTATTATAATAATGTCAGTGTTACTTCCCTCTTTGTAAAGATTATACAACCAAATGCCACCAAGTTGTATGGTGCAGAGGCACAGAATTGCATCCAATTACAAAATGGGTATCTTTTTGACTAATGGATGAGCATGATAAAAATAAACTATCAAGAAGCCATGAAAGTCCCTACACATAAAAGATAAGTAAGATAGATTATTTGATATGAAATAAAGAGGGATGGTGATATCTAAAATAATACAGAACAACATCATGATATTTTGCCATGTAGAGGCTCAACCTCTAATGCCCCTTTTTATGTATACTGTGGTTGGACTATTGGCTTGTTCCTTGGTACATAATGATGACCCTCATAAATATATTTATTACACATACTCAAGTCTCAGAGCACTTAGTTTCTATATCATGCTACAAATGCAAGATTCCTTAAGGATGATTAAGTATGCTAATAGTGCGTGCTGTAACAAGTTTTCTGTGTATGGTGTAGGATCCGATCTGTATTGTTTTATTTTAAGGCGCATTAGGGAATTGGACGCCAGCATGGAAGATGCAGTTTTGTGGATGCAGTGGTTACTATGGAACAATTTTAAGGTATTTTAGCCAGAAATGGGTTTGATAGCCATGAAAAAAAATCCAGTTTCCAGCTGTCTGCAGATATTTCTAAAAATGTAATTATTTGGGTTGTGATCCACTGTGTCCAGGCAATGGGGTATGGGTGTCAACAGCAGATATTTAATGTGACTCTTTTATGGCTGGCAATTATACCAATTAGTATGCACACCTATATTGGATATTATTTCCTATTAGATATTGATCCATGTAAACAGAAACGGTATAGTATCTAAACAATAGAGCATTTATCTTGGAGTCTTACCCAATAGAAATTATTAACACTATTTTGTACTTTGTGCAAGTCAAATATTTCTAATTATTAGATATTTGAGCATATTTTCTTTGCTTAAATATAACATTCAATATTTTTTTATTGGGTAAGACTTCAAGATGTATGCTGTTCTGTTTACTGTTTTATAATTGGGTAAGGGATAATTTGAAGCCATCAAGAAGTAATTGATTAAGCTTCATTGAGACGTGAGAATGTGTTTTCACATCTTCTGGAAGTCTAAAGGTTATATGTGCTATTGGAATTCAGATGGGCTAATCATGTATATTGAATTAATGTTGGAATGGAAACCAAGCCACTTCTACCAGCCAGATTTATATTCTAGCTGTTCTCCAAAACTAGTACTGGACACATTATCTAATAGGGACAACCATTACCCAGGCATGATCCATTTGGGCTACCCCTTTTAAATAAGAGACATGACAATGGAAATGGGAGAAAATGGTCTACAGCTTTTATTTACATTATAACATAGTAATCATGGTCTACAATATCCTGCCGCAATCGGAGATGGAGCCCGGCCACGGACAGTTATCTCACGCCTTGACCCGTACCCAAGGCCCTCAATGCTTAACCTTAAGCACGCCCTCCTGATGTGGGGCCACGCCCACTTAGACCTGTGGGCCGGGTGACTCAACTCCCGCCAACACAGGCCACTGTCTCCACTTATTCTATATATTAACGTAAAATATTCTTCTTCATTTTAATATATTCTCTCTTTTTTTTTTTTTAATACCCTAATTCTAACATAACTTCTTCTAACCGACTAAAAGGGATGGGAGGGTGGGATTGCCTAAGTCCGCGAAAATGGCGGAAGTCACGCCCGCAACGTGATGAAGCACGATACCCTCCAGGCTCCGCTGGGTAAAGCGCCACTGCATCTTACCCAGGCGTCCTGGCAAGCCTCCACAACGCCCCTTTCCTCTCGACAGTAGTACTGCATGTTGGCAAGGCAATCTTTGCCATAATGGCATGGTGCACTGGCATAGATGAACTTGCTAGAGGTACAAAAAGGAATTCTTGCACACTAGACCCACAGGTGATAATGGCTTTAGCCAACTGTTGACTCTTCGGCAAGAGAACTAATGAAAGAAGAAATAGATAGTATGAATTTCATAGAGCTTAGAATGTAACTTTTAGACTACACATTTTCAAACCATGCATGCTCTTCATCAATTACAATTATGGTGTGTATGATTACCATGCATCTTTATCCTGGTCATCTTTGCGTTATAATATGGAAGAAGGATCTAATATAACGAGACACCATTATTTTACAACAGTAGGGGGTGCTAGAGGCCTATACTTCCTATACTGTACAGGCAGCAAAGGAATTGATATTCAGGTGACAGGTGCATCTTGGTGGGATTTCTGTGGTTGTACCGATGGGATTACAATTTCAGGATTGTCTGAGGTATGGGGTCTGTTTCACTATAGTTTCAGTTTACTTTAACCCATATTTTAGAGAAACCTTAGTAGACTTGGTAAGCTGAATGGTGGAATAATCAGGAAACAAGTCAAAGAACCAATGTTATGGGTTGCCAGTTCCTGCTCCAGTGGACCGTGATTTGTCTGACCTCTCTGCTATAACCTGCTTATCTTGGGTGACCATGAATGGTATAACTCACAGTTTCACTGAGGTGCTCAAGCCCTTTCACCATGACAAGATAGCCATCAAGAATGGGAGGGGATAATATACCAGTCATATATTCAGTAAAATGTACTAAATGGAAGATTCTTATTTATTTTAGTTTATTATAAAATATCACAATTTTTTTTAATATGTGCACAAGTTAAACAAATGGGCATTGGGGTCTTAAATTCTGGCTACACCTCTTACTTGCTTTACAGAGAATTCAGATATTAGTTTCATGTTATAACTATTAAAAAGATAAATAAATCTGAAGATTTAAGCTATTACTTTCTATACTGAATCTGCATCTATTGTGAATATAAAAACTACCAACCAAGAATAAAATGTTAACTGAATTTGACAGCAGATGGAAAACCTGGGTGGGCCATTCTATGGAATAAAGGCTTTTACCCCGGAGGAATTAGGGCTATACTTATGATAAACGTAATATTGTACAGATTATTAATAGTCTGAGGTTTTACCACAGCTAGATTGTGTATTAGGCAAAGCCAACCAATAGTTTTGTTCTCTGCCATCAAATTCTAGGTTTCTTTGAATGAGAATTCATATAACCTATTACAGCATTAGTATCAGTCCTGCAGCTGTGATATGTACACGACTCAAAGAGCATTGATCTGCATCACTGGCTCACAATCTTTCTGCTTGGTGTCACTCATCTGATTATTTTAATACATACAGCTTCACTGTGGCCATTAACTCCATGATTCCTTTTGCACTGCACTGGGAAGCATGTTTATTTGTTGTCCTAACATATTACTTTTCAATTTTACATAAGGTACTTGTTGTACCTACTTGTTATCTGGCTGAAATGTCTTGCCCTGATTTAAGGCTCGATTTCATGGCTCCTGTAGGAACAGACATGGCTCCCGTAGGGACTATGTAAGGACTAGTCGTTTGCCTGTCATAAATGGGGATATTATATATATATCCCCCCCCCCCCATCGCCTTCCTCTGTATCTCTTTGCCCTGTGTCTCTTCCCCCCTCTCCCTCCCCTGTGTCTCTTCCCCATCTTTTTCTCCTGTCTCTTCCCCCCTCTCCCTTCCCTGTGTCTCTTTCCCCCTCTCCCTCCCCAGTGTCTCTTTCCCCCCTCCTCTGTATCTCTTTCCCCCTCCTCCCTCCCCTGTGTATCTTTCCCCTCCCCTGTGTCTCTTTCCCCCCTCTGCCTGCCCTGTGTCTCTCCCCCTCCCTCCTCTTTGTCTCTTCCCCCTCTCCCTCCCCTGTGTCTCTTTTCCCCCTCTTCTTCCCCTGTGTCTCTTCCCCCATCTCCACCCTCTCGTCTCTTCCCCCATCTCCCTCTCACGTGTCTCTTCCCCCATCTTTTTCTCCTGTCTCTTCCCCCCTCTCCCTTCCCAGTGTCTCTTCCCCCCTCTCCCTCCCATGTGTCTCTTCCCCATCCTCTGTATCTCTTTCCCCCCCTCCTCCCTCCCCTGTGTATCTTCCCCCTCCCCTGTGTCTCTTTCCCCCTCTCCCTCCCCTGTGTCTCTCCCCCTCCCTCCTCTTTGTCTCTTCCCCTATCTCCCTTTCCTGTGTCCCTTCCCCCCATCTCTCTCTCCTGTGTCTCTTCCCCCTTCTCCCTTCCCTGTGTCTCTTTCCCCCTTTCCCCTTCTGTCTATTTCCCCCTTTCCCCCGTGTCTCTTTCCCCCCTCCCCTGTGTCTCTTTCCCCCTCCTCCCTCCCCTGTGTCTCTTCCCCCCTCCTTCTCCCCTGTGTCTCTTTCCCCCTCCTCCCTCCCCTGTGTCTCTTTCCCTCTTCCCTTCTCTGTCTCTCCCCCCCCCCCCCCCCCCTTCTGCTGGCGCTGCGCTTTCGCTCACTGCAGGATGTACGGAATTCTGTACATACAGTTTGTAAAGTGCGCATGTACTCCCCTGCAGCATTAGCATGTACTCCCCTGCAGCATTACGCACTCTTTACAATCTATATTACTGATGATATGTAGCTACGGGAATTCTTAACAGAAAATGTATCTATCTATTACATGACTCAGAGAAAAGATCTCTTGTAAAGGTTACTGACTCGTACTCAGATATTGCACATATCTCTCTAGCTGTAAAAAACCTGTCGGAGACTCTGAGTCTCCATAGCAATGTTATGCAATGCTACCTACTACCTAATGTACACTAGCTCTAAACACCCTCCCACCCATCTATCCATATATATATCTATATAACCCCCCTCCCATGGCAGGGATGGAGTTAATAATAAATTAATAATAAATTAGAATGTTCAATATGAGGATTAATAACCCCTTATACCCCTCTACTCTCTATGGGCCTGGGTATCCCCTGGAACCCTCTCAATACATGGAGATAGCATCAGGCCCTCTTACCCCCCACCCCCCTGGTGCTTTGTGGTGGGGACCCATTGACTCCCTATCCTACAACAACCCATCACATATAATAGTTGTTAAATTGCGAGACATTGTCATGCTTTGCGAGGTGCATTTGACTTGCGAAGAGAGGCGACCTGTTAACGCGTAGGACTTAGCTGATGAGCGCCAAAGGTGCTCATTGCTGCGAGTCTCGCAAAGAGAGGCAAGCTGTTAAACCGTAGCACTTAGCCGATGCGAGCCTCGCAAAGCGAGGCAAGCGTTAATATACGAGAGGCGGAAAAAAGATACGAGACGCAAAAATTTACGAGATTAGCTGCCGAACAAAAAAACATGAAAAACACAATAAAAATACACCCCAAAAAATTACAAAAACATCACAGACAGCATGGGGCAACAGCCAGGACGTCTGTGAGTGAGGTGGAACGCAAATTTAACTCGATTTAGAAGATTTTCGCCACTCGAAAATCGCCAAAGTGAGGGAAAAAATGGGCGTTGAAAAAAATGAAAACGAGGCTACACGACCCCCAGACCGTGCAAAACAGTGCAAACCGCGTAGCACTTTGCACATCACACTACGACCTACAAGATACACTATTACAAAAGCCGGAAAATGCTCACTAGACGCGTAACACATTAATAACATTACGACTATACAATGCTGCTTTACACAATAAACCAACGGCTTTATCTCGCGCACGCAGCCTATTTATAATGCACACTTCAAACATTCATTACACTTTATAAGCAGGGCACTAACACTCACAATGTATATTCTATGCAGACGCAAAATACCAACAGATTGTTAGCTCTTCAGCCTATTGCTCGCTGCATATATCAATTAGAGATCATTAAAGTATATTCATTTATTGAATAAATCATTAATTATTACTTAACTACATATACATAGAAATAGATATCTCTCTCAGAAGACCAAAAGTACACGACAGGAGAGGCTCGCAATGGCGCTCAGCGCAAGCCTCGCAATGAGCGTCGAATGTCCTCACAGTACAAAACGGTTTCAATTATGTCTCAAACAGCATTCCCATGGCTTCAAATTTTATTGCCCCGTCATTTTTGAAGGGCAAGTCGCTAGTACTAAATAAATATTAATGCTCTCACTGTTAAACATGAGTTAGCTCGTCACATTGCAGAACTTTCCAGTGACAGTGATGAGTTAACTCATCAATTACACTTTTACTTCTCCTTGGGGCATGTGCAGGCAGGGCTGGTGGAGGTACAGAGGAGCGCTAGGGGAGGTGCTTGGAGCGCTGGGGAATATACAGAGGAGGGCCTGGTGGGGGGGGGGGTGCAGGGAAGACTGATGATTGTACAGGTAAGGGCTGGGGATGGTGTTGGGAGAGTTGCAGGGGGAAAAAAATTCTTAATAAAATACATATATATGTAAAGTGGATTTTCCATTTTTGTTCCCAATTAAAGGGTTAAGTGCCCCATTGGACCCCATAGTCCCTAACGGCCCTGTATTGACTATTGGAGATCACTACAGACCCTTATGCCTGCAACACATAATCTATCTCATGGGGGTTCATATTCAAATACTCAATTCTGGTTGGCTGGCATGTGATTGACACCTATTTCAGCCAATCAGAAACCTAGAAAATCAGTACCAGGGTGTCATTGATCACTGCTGGTAGGTCATGACAAGCTTAATTATTTTTATTTTTATATCATTTATTTTTTTATTATTTTCATTGTAATTATTTTTATTTTATTTTATTAGTACTATTTTTCTTTATAAATTAAGTTAGGTAATGCTCCTTTTCTTAGGGCCTCATTCAATTGCGATTTGACCAATTGAATAGGGCTCTATATAAGCACAGAGCATATTTTTTTTTTACAGACGTTTTTAGTTAGCAAACTTCTATACAAAACCAAGGTCTTCACTAGCTAAAAACTTCTGTAAAAAAATATGCTCTGTGCTTATACAGACCGCTATTCAATTGGCCAAATCGCAATTGAATGAGGCCCTTAGTTAATATGTTTACTTGCTTCTTCCTACCTTTCTTTTTTGCCTTTGGAATCAAGTGGTTTCAAAGTAGTTACACTATATAGACATATTATTAAGCAACTATAAAAACCTACACTTTATAATGGGCAAACTGTTTTAGCAAATTAAATTTAAAAAAATGTAGCTATTATATAATGCATTTTAATTCCAATTATTATATTTTTGGGGTCTTATCATTTTTAATTCTTCATGTGAAAGAATGACCTTGAATGGAGAAAAGCATTTAACTATTTCAGTTGAAATATAGCAATCATATCCAATATGGATCCTGTGGTGGGTAGGAAGGGTGCTATGGGGGTCGTTAAGGACCCCCATGGTATAGGGGTCAACTTTTGGAGTCATGCATGTCTGTAAGTAATCTGATGGTCATAGCTTAGAATACAATGGGGGTCCGTTAAGATTTGCATGTGATAAGAGTCAATACTAGGTGCCATGGGGGTTCATAAAGACCCCTGTGGTACAAGGGTTCATTTTTTATACCATGGGGTAATACTTTAGATGGGATGTCCCCAGGCTCATAGAGGGGAGTGGGTAGTAGGGCGGTATCCAAGGCAGAGGTTTCATAAACTCCATGCATTTGTTTTTGTTGTTCTTTAACCCCTTCCCTGTCATGGGACTGGGTTTTTATACATATAGCTAAAGGAATATGTTAGGGCTAGTGTAGTGTGTTACAGTTATTGGGTACCATAATGTAGTGTTGCTATGGAGACTAAAGAGATTCAGAGTCACGTTAGAGCTCGTCAGTAAGGTTTATGAGATTCTTTTCTGAAGGAGCCATAAAATATATCCAGAAATTTGCTTTTCAAAACTCCCATAGCTGCAAGTCAGCCTTTCAAGGGTTCTTACGGGAGCCATCTAATGATGGCCATAGTTATTATATTTACTTTATAAAAACGCCAATGGTTTAATAAGGGCAGACCTTCCAAGATATTTGGTGCTTAGCATGTTTTATCTTAGATTTTAACAATTGAACTGTGAAAGATAAGAAGAAGGATTGTCAAAGTTTCAGCTTTATCTAATTTGATTATGTAGTCATTCTTCTCTTTTTCCCTATTAACAACACATGTATTTAATTTATTATATGAAAGTTTCTTCTAAGTTTTTGTTTAAAATGATATGTCCCTTTAAATTACCAGTGTAGTTCCAAATTTACAATATTTTCTTTAAAAGAGATCATGCGTAAAAAAATTTAGAAACTAAAAAAGAATGAATACAACTTTACTTTATTAACTCATGTAGGCTATATTCATTTACTATGTCATTGCCTTGATGTACCTGCTTATTTGATTTACCTTTGTAAACTGGGTGTGTCTTTGTAATATAATAAGATTCAATTACACTAGGATTGCACAAAGCCAAAATGGCAGCTCCCACTACAGTATAATTAGTTCTGCCCTCCCTTAATTTGATAAATTGTTTGTAAAAGAGTTTCACTAAAATATCAGCCACATTAAATTTGAAGCCCGTAAGTGCAATGTGAGATCCGCAACGGCTGCGGGCTTGAAATTCGACTGCGTTACAGAGCCATTAAATTAAACCAGGCCACGTCTTACAGAGAAGCAAACCTGTAAACCATTTTTTGCACGTTGGATTTGCGGACGTGCCCATGATTAATTAGTCAAGTAGTTACAGGTTTAGACGGAGCCAATGGCAACAGAGATCATCATCGTTACATCACTGAAAAATGGAGGTTAGATTTCAATCTCTTACGGGTTCAAATTACGAGTTTCGATCACGCCCGCATTCCAGAAATAATGCAATGTTAATAAATCCATAAATATGATATTCTAGTCCATGCGAGTTCCATTATATGTATTAAAACATTGATTGCTGGGATCAATATAACACAGAAATTAGACCGAAAGTATTTTATATTGCAGATTTGTGTGCTTGAAAATGTTGTGCTATTAATTTTAATACCTGACATCACTTTCCCTTTTATTATAAGTACAGTAGTGAGTGTATATTTGCATATACAGAGCTATGGATAGGACTTTTACCCCCTTGCGGGTCCTCTCTAGTTCCCGTAGGCTTTTCGGCTCCATTTCCAGGTTACGGGCTTGAACGCCAGTGAATTCGTTGACATTTAATAGCGTTATTGGAATGGAACAGTTACGGGCTTGAAAGAATAAAGGATTTGCGGAAGCGCAGTTCAAATTTCCATGTCCCGTAGCCTTTTCTCGCCCTTACCCCGCAAGTCATCGGCAGGTTGCTTTGCGGGGCCAATTTAATAGCCATAAGTCTTGCAGGCTACGTTATGGGCAACGTTGAGGGAATAATAGGGCTGTATGTATACTTTTTGATTCAGCCAATCAGCTTCTGTACAGCTTTATATACCGTGTGTTGCTTCATAAAATGTTTTCATTAGTAAGTTTTTGGTCCTACATTTCTAATCAATGCCTTCCACTTTTTTTTTTTTTTTTTACTTGACTAATGTATTTATTTACACACAAAAACTATATATATATATATATATATATATATATATATATATATATATACATGAAAAAGAGAGGTCTGCTCTCGAAAGCTGGTAATAATATTTATGAATATGTTTGTCCAATAAACTCTGATTATTCATCTGAATTACTGGACACTCACGGCTACCTCACTCTTCATATATATATATATATATATATATATATATATACAGGAATTCATTAAACAAAAACAAAGAAACAAGTGGGAGGCAGGGGAATCGAACCCATGGCTCACCAATTAAAGAATAATCTTTAAAACAGATTGCTTACCACTGCACCACCACACACTGCCCAAAACCCCTGTGTAAACTTATAATATAGTGTGTTTTAGACTCCAGCCTTATTATTTATGCAGGTTCTTGTGTGATGTTATCAAGGTCTAAACTAAAATGACAATATCTATGTGACTTCTTGATCAATTTTAAAAATTCCACCCTCTAACTGATGGCGCAGAGCACATATGGCGACTTTTGTGGTCCTTTAAATGGCAAAAAGTAAAGTTCCTACTATTCTATTTATTTCTGAATAACTTTCATCTGTGTTAAGCAACTCATTTCCCATCGTCACATCACCCTCAGAGTGTGACATATTTTTGGCTAATAAACTTTCTTAAAAATAAGTTTTCCCCTCGTATTTATAATTATCTCTCTATTGTATCTGGTTTTGAAACGAAGAATTGATTCTTGGACAGTAAATGACAGCCACAATAAAGAGTTAAGGAAAGCAGGTTATACTATCCTGGAAAGGAACATTTTCGTGGTCTGCCTCTCTTCCTTTAAATACCTCTCCAGACACCAGGACAGAGAGACAAATTAGAGTCATTTACAGTTACATTTGGGGTCAGATATGTTTCACCAGGGGGCTTGGAGAGAGGGGGAAGTTGTCTTGTCTGTGACAGTCAGCCCCTTATTTCCCCTTCTCGGCGCTTCCATACGTGTCCCCAACAGCCGTGACTCCTTGCATACTAATCTTCTGGCTCCACTAGGCTGGGGTCACCATAGAAACTTGCACAAATCTCCTTTATCACACTAAATAGCCTTCTCCAGTCTACTAATACCCTCTCTCCCTGCTGATTTGTTTATTTTAATCTTACTCGTGGAGGAAAAAAATATTAATTTCCTAATAAATATTTGACATTCCTATTTTATTTTTCCGGCTTTATTGAGATTTTTTTATTTTTTTATAATAAATTAAATTGTAGTTGTAGTGATTTCTTATTCCACATGGAGAAAATAGCAGAGGAAGTATACATTCTTTCAAAAGGTTCTGGAACAGATATTAAAAAAGTTTTTGACAAAATATAGCCAAGGAGTAGACCAGTATATTTTTAAAAGATTTAACATAGCTATAGTATTTTTGAAAATGTTTGTTTTAATAATACATTTACTATACAGTAATCACATATATAGTTGTCGTAATTGTGATTTCTCGGTCACGCTATGTTAAAATTTATGAGCTAGCACATGCGCAATGAGCGCTGAAGGCGTTCATCGTGAGCCTTGAAAGTTACGGTTCTGACGGGGCTGCAATGAGTGCCGAAGGCGCTCATCGCAAGGCCCATAAGTTACAGGCTTCAAAAAAAGTACAGAGTTAACAGCCGCCATTTTTTTCAAGAACGTAACTCGGAAGCCATTGGGAGACCGTCAAATAATTACAAAATTAACTTATAACCTCACACACAGCACAGTGGGAGAGGCAAGGAGCCTGTAAGTAGGTTACAAGCTAATTTGCTATTTAATTGGCGTTTTTGGGATGTCTCAGAACGGCTAAGCGAGGGAAAAAATGGCGGCCGTAAAGTCGTATATTTTTTTCAAGCCCGTAAATCGGAAAAACTTTTCGGGCTTGTGGAAAATTATGAATTACCCAATTCCGCAAATGGTTTCACACCCGTAAATGCAAACAGGAGCACAGAGGAGGGAGAGGGGGGATAAAGACACAGGGGAGGGAGAGGGGAGAGAGGGTGGAAAGAGACACAGGGGAAGGAATGGGGGGAAGAGACACAAGGAGGGGGGAGAGACACAAGGGAGGGAGATAAGGGAAAAAACCTAGAGGAGGGAGAGGGGGCAAAGAGACACGGGAGGGAGAGAGGGGAAAGTTGCGGGTTGGCCGAGGCCTGCAATGAGCGCCTTTTGCGCTCATCGTGAGGGCCGGCAAGTTAGAGGGGGAAGAGCCTCGCATTTTATTGCAAACAGCATTGCCAGGCTTCAAATTTTATTTCCGTTCGTATCAATTTGGGACCATTTACGTTTTATAAACTATAGCTCACTAGTTTCACATGTCAAAAATTGTAATGTCTGTACTATTTAAGAATATCCTTTTACATACATCTTAATAGACAGTTTGAGATCTCATTGTCATTTAGACAATCGCAATACACAATGGTTGTGTAGCCTTGGCTGTGTAAAACACAAGAGCTTAGACTGAAACCAACAGCATCCAATAATATGCCATGACACGCAACAACATATTTTAAAGAGGTTTAAAGAACAGTTACTATTTTCCTTTCCTAGATTTTCTCCTGCTGAGTAATATAAAAGGGAGCTACAATTAATATGAGTGTCTCATTGGGTATGGACAAGGGAAGCCCAGTTCGAGTGCTTTTGCTGCTCTTAATCACCTTATCTTTGGAATAATTAGGCCTAAGATCAAATGCGTGTAACACTTCTCATTAACCCTAAAAAACTAATAGGTGCTGTGTAATCTCAGCTTCACGGTCAATAAAATCTAAGAACATAAATAGGCACGGAAAAATTAAAATGCTAGTTTTTAATTAGAAAAGAAAATATAGTTGTGCTTTCTCCTGGACACATTTATGATACTTTGGTAAATGAACCATTTTTAAGAAAGATATATATTCAAATAAACTACCGGCACACATTTGTATGGATGTCAAGGGCATCTTACTGGCTGGCGAGGACGCTTAAAGGGCCATTGTAATACCCTGGTGACGTGAGCTAGACGTTTTTAAATTGGCATGATCATTAACTAAAATTAATTTTTAAAGATGTAAAAAAAAAAAAAAAAAGCAATATTCAACATTAAACTTATTTTCAAAGTAAATATAAAATCAATCGTGGGAAGTAGTATTGTTTAGCAGACAGAAGCTAAATTTTGAGACTCAAAATGTATAATCACAAAGATCTCCGTAGGCTGGGTACATGTTACAGAGGTTTCCTTTGGCAATGAGCTCTTGTTGTGAGGATAGCTTATAAATTATTGTTTATTCTCTTATCAAGCTTGGTTGTTCTTAAGAAACTTTAGGTCTGTGTCTCAGCTAACCCCCCCCCTCCCCCCTTAATGACCGGGGGCCTCATTCTATTATCGGCCGTAAATCGGCCGTAAGGCTGCGATTCCTTGCGGGGGTTCAGTTAACTGGCGATTCTATTATACGGCCCCGCAAGGATCTCATCTTACGGCCGGCCGCATATCTTGGAACCGGCCGTAAGCTGTGAAATATAAAAACGCAAAAATAAATTCAAGCCTGCACTGTACAGCTCTGTAAATGCTAGGGATCATATTGGGGGACATGAGGATTAAACCCACTCTCAAGCTTGCACATCTGCCCAAACCAGAGTTCAAATTAACTGTTTATTTTCCGGCTGCGGCGTGGGCGTGTCTGAGGTGCTCCAAGCACTCTGGCCTTTTTACATGGATATTTTACGGATATTAAAAATAAAATATTTTACGGATTTGAGTACAGGATAATTATGTGCTATTTTTTCTAACACCTAAAATCCCTTTATAGTCTTCTCAAAGTGCAGGATGGCTTTATTTGAGCTATTTTATGTGCTTAATTGGTGCTAGCGAGACCTTTTTCCTGCAAGTAACTGCGGCTCGCTTTTAGCCTTGCAGAGAGGTTTCCCGGAGCAATTGAATTGCAAATCTCTTGCGGACGTTTTAGATCAAAGGCTTTCCTCCGGCGCGAGCGGCCGCAAGAGATAGCAAGGCACCGGCCGCAAGCCTGCCGGAATCCCCGGCCGTAAGGGAATAGAATAGCAGAATAGCTTGCGTCCGGTCCTTGCGGCCCCGCAACGGCTGCGGCCGCTAATAGAATGAGGCCCCTTATCAGGGTGGAGAAAACTCAAATTTTTGGAAATTAATTATTTATTGAATATTACAATTATAAAATATTAAATAGGAATGATCTATGCATAATTAAGATAACCAATTTTTCTGGGTAACTTCTTGCTTAGACATTGCGGTGGACCTTTACGCATTAAACACCATGAGTTATACTAATAAAAAAAAAGTGATGTGTATGGGGTCCAAGACCTCTCCATATAAACAAACCTCTTTGTCGTGGGGGTGGGCTTAAAACAATTTGAAGGAAGGAGGAACCCGATAAGGGCCATTGCATCTTGGGTTGATGGCTAGTAACATAATGGGTTGTGCTAATGTCTCATCCCATCCCTTTCCTTAACCAGTAGGATAGAGGGCAAACCCAGGCTTCAAAACACTTTTAAAATTGACCTGTGGAGCTCAGCTTTACTATTACATAAATAATAAATATATATATAATATATAAAATCATATAATAAATGACCTAGCCCTGTGCTCCAGCATGGTCAACTGAAGCCCATCCACTTCTCTATTAATGTGTAAAATAACTCTTACTAGTGGCTCCTCACAGGAGGAACCCTACTTGTGAATTTTCCTTTGATATAATGAATTCCAGCTCATATTTCTTGATGAGATGTCAATTTCAATCAAAGCTTGGGAAAACGAGAGCAATTATTTTATTGACGTAAAAATAGATCGACATGTATGATGTATTTAAAACCTGGGTGTGCGTGTTTACCCATTACTAGCGAATTGCCCGTCAAAAAATGACGGCAATGAATTGTGGTGTTTTGCGAGTTTCTTGTGGTGTTTTGCGTCTTTAAAGTGCTGTAGCCTCGTTTTCGCTTTGTTCGGCGGCCATTTTTTCTCACGCTTAGCACATTTTTTAGTGTCTAAACTCTTTTATTTTTAGTTAAATGAAGGTGTAAGTAGTTTTTTTTGAGGTCCTGGATGCTCCCTCTTGCTGTAGGTAAGCTTTTTATGTATGTGCTGTGTGTATTTAGTGTGTTTTTAATTTTGTCATGTTCGCGGGTTGCGGACGATTTTTGCGAGGTCGTAATGTGTGGTAACGTGTCTTGTATGTTTTTTACGTTGCGAGGTAAAGTTTGCGAGGGTCGCAGTTGGTGTGTCGTGTTGTTTGCATTGCGCCGTAAAGTCTGTGAGGGTCGCAGTTGCTGGCTACGCGAGGGCCGCGGCTGGCTACGCGAGCCCACAAGCATTAGCAACAACTCGTACGCTCACAACTATATATGTGATGGAGCGTAGTTCTTAAAATATTGTATTTTAAATATTGGACTGCAGTGGTCATCTATTTTTCAGATTATTTTTGTGCTGTAAACGTTAAAAATATTATTCAACTAGCGAATTGCCCGTCAAAAAATGACGGCAATGAAATTGTAAGTGAGCTAATGCTGTTTGGTGTATACTAATAAAATAACTAATAGATTAATAAAGTAATATACTTTACCTATTTTGAAGCATTCTGTTGAAGAGCTGGCAATCTGTTTTGATGTTGCTGCAGCATTAGTGGTGTGGAGCTGCTGTGTAAGCGTGGTGAATGTGTGCAGTGTAATAGTGTGCGTGTGCGAGGCCAAACCGTTAGCGTACTCGTGTACTTCCGCATTGTTCTAAAATGGCGGGTAATGTGTGGTATGCGTCTGTAGCAGAATATCCGTAGGTGTTTTGTGGTGTTTTGCGTGTTTCGTGTGTTGTAGCCTCGTTTTCGTTTTGTTCGGCGGCCCGCAAGCGTGAGCAATGGCTCGAGCGGGCTCGCATGCTCACAACTATATATGTGATACACACACACACACATTATATACACATACACACACGCACAATATACACACACACACATTATATATACACACAATATGTTGTGTGTGTATATATATATATATATATGTAATGTGTGTGTATATATATAATGTGTGTATACACACACAATATACACACACATTTTATATATAAACACACACAATAAGATGGAGATGAGGCACATATACAATGACTGACTGTAATGTGCCGTGCAATATACGGTATGTTATACATGCACATATAGGTGTATGCACTGACTGTATATCTGTACACACACACTATATACACACACACACTATATACACACACACACTGTATACACACACTATATACACACACACACACTATATACATATATATATATATATACACACACACACACACTATATACATATATATATACACATACACACACACACACTATATATTCGCTATATATATATATATATATATATTAAAAAAATATATTAAAAAAACACACATATACTGTGTGTTTATATATATATATATATATATATATATATATATATACATATATATACACATATATATATATATATATATATATACACATATACTGTGTGTTTATATATATATATATATATATATATATATATATATACATATATATACACATATATATATATATATATATATATATATACACATATACTGTGTGTTTTTATATATATATATATATATATATATATATATATATACATATACATATACTGTGTGTTTCTTTATATATATATATATATATATATATATATATATATATAGATATATACATCCACTGTGTGTTTTTTTAATATATATATATATATATATATATATACTGTGTGTTTTTATATATATATATATATATATATATATATATATACATATATATATATATATATATATATATATACACATATACTGTGTGTTTATATATATATATATATATATATATATATACATATACATATGCTGTGTGTTTCTTTATATATATATATATATATATATATATATATATATATATATATATATATACATCCACTGTGTGTTTTTTTAATATATATATATATACTGTGTGTTATATATATATATATATTTAAAAAAAACACAGTAACTCCTGTGGTCCCAGGCCCTATCATGTGCCCTGTCACCCCACATGAAGCCCTATTAGGCTCTACTCACCTGTGCAGCCCGGGGGAGTCCCGTGGCTCGCTGTGCTCCTGGGGGGTCCGCCCGAGGGTAGGGGGAAGTTATAGTGAGGTGGTGAGCACCTCCATGCCTGCCTGCGGCCCTCGCTTTGCTGTGCGGGGGGTGAACCCGAACCGGGGACTGGGCGGCCCTGCGCGGGGGATTGTGGGGAGGAGGTGGCTGCTCCATTCCAGCAACTGAGGGCCGCAGCTCGCTGCGCGAGCAGCGGCCCTCGCTTTTCTGTGCGGGGGGTGAACCCGAACCGGGGACTGGGCGGCCCTGCGCGGGGCATTGTGGGGAGGAGGTGGCAGGAGGTGGCTGCTCCATTCCAGCAACTGAGGGCCGCAGCTCGCTGCGCGAGCAGCGGCCCTCGCTTTGCTGTGCGGGGGGTGAACCAGAACCGGGGACTGGGCGGCCCTGCGCGAGGGATTGTGGGGAGGAGGTGGCTGCTCCATTCCAGCAACTGAGGGCCGCGGCTCGCTGCGCGAGCAGCGGCCCTCGCTTTGCTGTGCGGGGGGTGAACCCGAACCGGGGACTGGGCGGCCCTGCGCGGGGCATTGTGGGGAGGAGGTGGCTGCTCCATTCCAGCAGCTGAGGGCCGCGGCTCGCTGCGCGAGCCGCGGCCCTCGCAAGCGTGAGCAACAGGCCGTACGCTGCGGGCAAGGGCCTCAGTTGCTGGGATGGAGCGCCTTCGGCGCTCCATCCCAGCAACTGAGGCCCGCAGCCCTCGCTACGCGAGCCCGCAAGCGTGAGCAACGGCCCGTACGCTCACAACTATATATGTGATTGGCAAAGGCAGCTTTTGACAATTTCCTAATAAAATGACGCAACCAATCATATAATGCACACACTATGTTAGTAGTTAGAGGGTTACAGGGGATATAGATACAAGGAACCCAGCAAGGAATTGAGGCTTCCTGCTGCTTTCTACTGAAGATTATACTTTTCTGTCGATGACCCCATTCCTGTCTTTCACCTTATTGAGACTCAATGCCTAAGAAGTATTTTAACCATTTCCTTTAGGCACTCTAGTCTATGGGGAAGCAAAACGATTGTTGTTATAGTCACGGATAAAAAGTTTGAATATTACTTAAGGGGACCCAATCAAAGGCAGTGTTTTTTTTATAACTTTTAGCTCTCTGGAAGGCCCACAAGGAGAAGAAAGGACGTTCTCCGTTCCAATATGGCTTCCTTCATGCAAACTAGTACAAAACTTTTTAGCAATAGGTATAGCAAATAGTTTTATTTGCAATCTTTTAAGCACATAAAATATTGTTGAGGCATACTCTATCGGGGTCACTAGGTTTTTGGACCAGGTTTTTCCGTGATTGGGTCCCTTTAAATAAAAAATTCAAAGACTACATGATTCCTTCAAAACATTTTTAATATCGAAGATTATAGTCAACTCGCAAAGCACTTTGACTTTAACAAATAACTTAATTTTGATGTATCAGCAAGTGATTAGATAAATATTTCACGTCTGCTTAACTACCATGGGCCTCATTCAATTTTTACTTTCAACTTTTTCTTTCCTAATCAATTGTCCGGACCCGCAAGTTAGTCCCCGTTCCCGATAATCGCAAACCCTGCCGTCGGAAGTGGCATCTATGGGTCTGAACATGAAGCCCATAACGCCCGTTATCGAAACAGCCAATGGAAACAGAGATCATCATCATGACAACCTCCAAGCCTGTAGGAGTTGGGAAATGCAGGGTCCCCACATCAACCCCATGATGCTGGGGTCCCAATTGGAACCACCGCAGCATGGGGTTAATGTGGGGATCCTGCGTGGGTCCCGATTGGGAGACCTGCATCATGAGGGTTGGATTTTGGAGCAGTGGGGAGGATACGTAAGGGCTTTGCAAGCCCAGTACCAGTACCAGTAACCTATGGTTAGAGTTTAAGCAGTTACGGGCTTGACGGGAGAGAGAATCGGAGCAATTTAATAGAGATTTGTGATTTTTGCGGCCGCAACTCTTGCGCCTGTGATAGATCAAAGGCTTTAAGGGAAGTAAGCTGAGATTTGACAGATCGCAATGGATAGTAGTGCGCAGCAAGTAACCCAATCAGAGCCCGCAAGTAGGAGGCAATTTAATAGCTAAGTAACTTGCTCTCTCCACTTGCGTGCCCGGATCTCAGAAAAGTAGCAATTGAATGAATCCCCATGTGTAGTATCCATTCAAGTAAAGAAAATATTACGAACAATTAGTCTGTTTTGGAACTAATTACATAGTAATACCATTCATCTGCAGTATTTTCTTATGTGCGATACATCGTGCAGAAATTATATAAACAATTCAATAAAGACCATGCCCATGTTCGACACAAACAACAATTATGTTTCAAGATATACAATCCAGATTATTTTATATTCTAATGCACAGAACCATAATTTCCATATTAGAGCAAAAAAGCAATGGCATTATTATGCCTGACAATTAAGTCAAAACAGCCATATGTGATATTTATATCTTAAGTATTTCTCGGTTGCATCCCTTGTTTAGACTTCGGTTTCCCTTGGCTATATCTTTATGGCAGGACCTTCCCAAGGAGCTGGGATATTGCCGGTCTCATGCAGAGAACAAGGAACTAACTATAGCCAGGGGCTCTGGTCACGTCTTTTGTGATGGAAAATGTATTGGAAGGATTGGAGAGCTGAGAGGGGCAGAGTGCAGCAGGGTTTTAGCATAGAGCTTGGGTAGAAAAGTGGAGAGGCTGGGAATGCGTGGCCCTCGTAACCCCGGCCTTGTGCCGATTCCAGTCAGCCTGGTGCCGAGATTCGAGTTTCACACTGAAAGCAGCCATATTTAGCGTGAACTTGTGCTGGCCATGAGAGGAGGAGGAGGGGGGGGGGGGGGATCTATAGCAGGGCAACAGAAGAAGAGCAGCCAACATCTGATAGGGAGTGAATTAACAGAGGGGTGGAGGTGGGGAGATATCCATAGAAAGGCAATCTGTATTACAGAGCACTAAAATATACAGCAATTAGGCAGATTATTTACCACCTGTTCCGCAGACAGGGCATGGCTTCCACAATTAGCTTGGTCAATGTAAAAGAGCATTATTGGGTGCTTTATATAGTTCTGATAAACAGCATGAGGCCACATTGGGATGACAGGGCGAAGGGAGCCGTGCTTAGTTTCTGTCTGTGCCAGCCTATGTGGCACAGATGTGTAGGTCTGTAATACATAGCACTCTGTGGCATCGTAACCTTGGCGAAGCATAGCTAGAAATAAATAGGACGGCAGTGACGTCTGAAATAGGTCTCTTTTCCTTGGAGTGGAGACGACTTGTATGTCTCTCCCAATGCTGTAATTAAAAGATTTGAAGTGGCACAGTCTCCAAAGGAAATTCTTTCACTGGGACCTAAGTTAAAATTGGGAGGTTTTTGTATATTAACTGCAGATTTTATCCATGCCAGAAGCTTTCACATTATACCGCAGACTGCTCCAGCACAGAAGTGGTTAAAAGAATCTGCTGCTGATACTTTAAATCATGGCGGGTATAATTAATATATGTTATTATAGCAGCTATTGGCTAAAACAGTGACGTCAGTGTATAGAGAATATGTGTTCGTTATGTCTCATTACTGTGCCATATTTATAAAGACATTCTGTCTTATATACTGTATAATAAATGTAGAGTAACTCTGTGGCTGGGATTTTTCATGCAAAAAAACAAGTGTTACACAAATAAGGGAAAAAAGAAAAAAAACGTTTTATACATAAAGCTGCAGTAACATTTAAATTGTTCTAGAAAATATATATACAGTCCTAAGGTGACAAAATACAGTGTTTTTTGAACTGGGAAGTTGTATTATAATAGAAATTAAAATCAAATCAGTTTATATCAAGTTAAAACTGCTTTGTTAAGTGTTTTATTAATTTTCTGATGAAATAAAGTATAAGATATTTCCCTAAGTTATCACCTAAAAGCTAAATCTCTGTTGCTATAGATCTTGAAACATTACTGATATAATTGCGTATTTACACTTTTTTTTTACACATTTTAAGTATTTGCTTTTTAATAGAAGTTCCAGCCTGTCCTCCCTAGAACCTGATTTTTAAAACATAGGGCCTCATTAATTTGTCCAAATTGTAGATCTTGAATCCCGTAACGTAGCACTCAAAAGTTACTCTTTTAGCTACCCGCAATCGACCTGCGGGTTACAGGCTGAAAAGCAACTACGGCTGCCGAAATCGTAATTCCCGACCCAGCTAAGCCTTTGATCTTATAACCCCGAAAAATGTTACAATCGCAAATTGCTATTAAGTTGCTACAATTCCTCAAATGCTTTCACAATGGGAAATGTAGCAAAAAAAAATCCTAGGGGTACTAGAGAAGACCCGCAAGGGGGTTAAACACCTGTCTGTATCACTGTAAAAGCAAATATAAACACACTACTGTACTTTAAAATTCGGGGAAAGCAATTAAATACGTTAGAATTAATTGCACAACAAGCTCCCAAATCTGCAATAATTTTTTTTATTTTTTACGTGTAATTTCCGTGTTATATCGATCCTGGCAATTAATGGGTTAATACATATAATTGAACACCCATGTTAGATTTATGGATTTTTTCATATTGCAACATTTCTGGATTTTGCGTCCGATCACAACTTGGACTAAACACTAATTGATTTTGGTTTAAACGCCATGTTTTACTGACGTAATGATGACGGTCTAATTTACTATTGGCTCCTTCTAAATTATAATTTACGGGTTTGCTTTATTGATCATGCCCTGAAATGGTACATAGGAAGCATGGCTTACGGTTTTGTATTACGGCCATGTAGTTGCGGGCTCTTTGAATTGAATCGCTCTGTAACTGTTGCAATTTTCAAGCCCGCAGACTTACGGGCTGTATGAAGGCAACTGCAGGCTTGGAATTTAATGAGGCCCATACTAAAGCAACCAAGAAACACACTAAGCTGACATTGCTCATTGGTATCATGTAATAGAAAATATTTTGGAAATGTTGGCACCTATGTAACTGTATTGTAGCAGAAGACCACCTGACCAACAGTTGCTTCGATTCCATAAAGTGGCGTGAGACCCCTCCAGAGACCATGTTATCCTATATAGCCTGTTTACTAAAGTGAGAAGTGATCTTTACAACTTTAAAAGGAGGCTGCACATTATAAAAGGGAAAGTTCTCACCTTGGTTAATATAGCCCATTGATTGCCTGACTTCAGCTCCTTAATTGCTTGTCTTGAGCAATGTGAGCTCTGTCTTTTACTATCCACTCTCTTTTTTTTCTCATTAAGAGGGACTCCGGTAGAGGAGTGTGAACTGGGGTTGGCCAGCATCATAACATCACTGCATTTTCTAAATCAACCATATTTACATATAAGAGACTGTTGTTTAATCATTCAGTTGTGTCTGACTCTCCGTGACCCTATAGACCACAGAATTCCAGGCACATCTTGTGTCTGATTGTGCTTATCCATAAGGTTTTCTTGGCAAAGAAGCTAGAGTTGGCTGCCAGTTCCTTTTCCAATGAACCGTGTTTTGTCTGACCTCTACGCTATGACATGCCCATCTTGAGCGAGCCTACATGGTTTAGCTCACAGCTTCATTGAAGTGCACAAGCCCCCTTCACCACAACAATGATCCAGAAGAGGTAGTGGTCTAGAAGTGACATTTTCTGTACCCTAGTTTAAAGTGACACGAGAAAAAAGTATTTTTCCTTTATAGTCACTCAAAGATAATATTTTTTAAATAAGATTATTGCATATAATAAAACATCTCCTTCCTTTTTGTCTCTTCCCCCCATCTCCCTCACCTATGTTTCTTCCCCCTCTCCCTCCCCTGTGTCTCTTTACCCCTCTCCCTCCCCTGTGTCGCTCCCCCTCCCTTCCCTGTGTCTCTTTCTCCCCCCTCCTCCCCTGTGTCTCTTTCCCCACTCCTCCCTCCCCTTTGTCTCTTTCCCCCTTTCCTCCTCTGTTTCTTCCCCCCCTCCTCCCTCCCCTGTGTCTCTCTCCCTCTGTCTCTTCCCCCCCTCCTCCCTCCCCTGTATCTCTTTCCCACTTTCCCCTCTGTCTCTTTCCCCCTTTCCATTGTGTCTCTTTCCCCACTCCTCCCTCCCCTGTGTCTCTTTCCCCCTTTCCTCCTCTGTTTCCCCCCCCCCTCCCTCCCCTGTGTCTCTCCCCCTCTGTCTCCTCCCCCTCCTCCCTCCCCTGTGTTTCTTTCCCCCTGAGTCTCTTTCCCCACTCCTCCCTCCCCTGTGTTTCTTTCCCCCTGTGTCTCTTTCCCCCCTCCTCCCTCCCCAGTGTCTCTTCCCCCCTCCTCCCTCCCCTTTGTCTCTTTTGCCCTTAGTCTCTTTCCCCCCTCCTCCCTCCCCTGGGTCTCTCCCCCTCTGTCTCTTCCCCCCTCCTCCCTCCCCTGTGTATCTTTCCCACTGAGTCTCTTCCCCCCCTCCTCCCTCCCCTGTGTCTCTTTCCCCCCTCCCCCTCCCCTGTGTCTCTTTCCCACTTTTTATTTCCCCCCTCCTCCCTCCCCTGTGTCTCTTTCCCCCTCCTCCCTCCCCTGTGTCTCTTTCCCCTAAAAAAAAGACAAAAAATAAATAAAACAAAAACTTCTTACTTTAAAAGTTATTTTGCATATGTAACCTATGGCAAAGATATTGTATTCAATATATAAGTGATTTGGAGTCAGATTAACACACTGTGCACAATGGAAAGCAGAATATGAGCTTCCTCATCTAACATAAGTCATATATATATATATATAATTGGTAATTCATTGACAAACATACATTTACATCTCTACTTCAGTAATGCTAGCCTACTATTTTTCCCATATAGGACTTTGTTTTGAGGGCCCTGTCTTTGTAGGAAGCAGAGGACTTGCACACCAAGTGGGTTTCCCTAAACTCCCTTCTTGCTTGCCTTATTCATTTTTATTTAATATGTCTACTTATTTTGAACTAATCAAATTGTTATAAATTAATTACCGTAAGTCTATTTGAGAGACTAGTAGTAGTATTTTAGGACACCCTCCTTGTTTGCTCAGTGAGACCGTATGTCATATACATATAGTAGTAGCATGTGTGTCATGTCATATAGTAGTAGTAATAGCAGCGTATAGTAGTGATTGTAGCATATGTGGAAATTTCTTGGGAGCTAGGCCTCATAAAATTTGTACTTCTGACTCTTCTACTTCTGAATATTTTTCCAAGTATAATGTATCAATATGAAGTGCTTCCTTTCAGGCTCCTAGAAGCAGCCTGCCTGGCTCCTTATTACATAATTTAGATAAACTATGTTATGGGAGTTAGTTGTAGATCGTTTGCCAAGACTGTTGCATTTGTCTTCTTCAAGATACAGATGAACCAGTTATCTGCTGACTTTATTGTCACATTATAGTTGTATGGAATGAGTAATACATATTGTAAGTGTTAGAGATGTTTTATTGTTTGTTGTGACAAACTCCAGAGGAGATTAGTATTATTTGGTATTATAACCTCAAATGAATTTAGTATTATTAGTATTATTTTGTGTTGTGCCAGTAGATTGTATGCAAAATCTATAAACATAGTAGATCACGTTGATAGTTTCCTAAAGGTAGTTGATCTAACCTGGTTGCACAAAAATATTGAGTCCTCCTTTTGTGTTTAAGAGACTAAAAGTACTTTTTTTTTTGCATTCATAGTTTAACATTTTGCAAATGTGTCTTATGGAGTTTTTGAACATTGCTAGATAATATTTGGATGGTTAAAGTTAAAAATAAAAAGTAGATTTTGGAAGTGTTTTTAGCTGCATACAATCTTCATATACATGATTTTTCAAATTTAGGCCAGGTTCGGAGGTCTTTTAATATTTGTTGGATTGTTAATGGATTATATTTCCGCAGAGGCTTTGCAAATCATTATATTTGATATGTTTTGTGGAAATAAACGTTCAGTGCAATTAATTTAACTGTTTGATAAGGTAATGGGAGATTTCGAGTTTTATTTTTCTTGCATTCATTTTATAGCCTGGAATTTATCATTTTTTTTCTAATATTGGATATAAATTGGCCACTGATATGAAAGGTACAAACAGCAAAGACAGTGGGGATAGGGGGCATCCTTGCCTAATCCTACAAATAATTTGGAAAGGTGTTGAATAGAGCTTTGGCAGATGATAAATGTTTTGGTTAATATATAAAGGACAAAATGACGGACATAACCACTGAATCCAAATGCTCCTAAGCATTATTTCATATATTCCCAGTTCACCATGTTAATCATCTCATCAGCTAAGGAGACTAGCAATGTTGGAATGTTAATCAAACGTCTTCTTTGATACTAAGGATATTATCATTAGATAAGGGGGGTTAAGCTACTTAGGATTTGCAGTGCAAGGGCCTGATTCAATTGCGATTTGGCCAATTGAATAGTGCTCTAAATAAGCACATAACATATATTTTTAAAGAAGTTTATAGTTAGTGAAAATCTTGCTTTTGGATAGATGCTTACTAACTAAAAACTTCTTTAAAAATAATATGTTATGTGCTTATTTAGGGCCCTATTCAATTGGCCAAATTGCAATTGAATGAGGGCCTAAGAGTATTATGGTGTTGATTACCAGATTGGGGATGTTTAGTGTAACACGCTGCATAATATTCTGCAAAAAATTAACAATTTCAGACAAATGGTTAGTTACTGTATTCTCTCTAAGTGAAGATATATAAGACATGCCTGGGCCAAATATATTAAAGTATAAGTAAAGAACAAAAGGTTATTACATTTGTATTATTGTTACTTAAATGGTCACAATAACTAATTCCTGTACATACATTTTTCTTGGTGAATACTATAATAATTGTAAATAACAAACATGTATTACTATTTACATCCTTTTGCAATTGAAATGTGTTGCTTTTTATGTGCATTTAAATTAAGTTGATGCATCTTTTCTATGTGCATCATCAAAACTGTGTTTCACAAATATTTTCCAAAATAGTTTTTGTTTCTGATGGCAGACCTTGTAAAAATAAAGATAGATAAGCAAGTATTTGAAACCTTTTAGAGTTGTTTTCCCACTTAGCAATGTGAAGCAGTTTTGTAAAAAGTTGTGTACATATATTGAAGCCACACATTCTCATACTGCAAAAAATGATCATTTATATAGGATGTCATGCAAACTGAGCACGTGTTCTGTACAAAATTACATATCCTTGTCTCATATATCTAGGTCTTCCTCCCCGAAGATGACGCAGCAGATGAGGGATCTCCAGCTGGCACAGACAAAGAAGCCTCCGGGCCCCTCCTCACCAAATGCTGCCAAGAGACTCTACCGAAACCTCTCCGGAAAGTTCCGGGTGAACTATACGTCATTTGATGAGGGCAACTTGGCGGCAAGGAATGAAAAGGAGAGACTGCGGAAATCATGTCTTGTACGTCAAATACTGCTCTTGCATGAGTTGACTTAAAGGACCACATAATAGATCTCAGTTATGGTAGGATAGTAAAGTACCAATAAAATATGTATATGTTCAATTGGAAGGTTTTTAATTGGAAGGCTTTGTATTTACTACATATTATCTATCACTCAGCTCAAGAGTTACACCAACCAAAGTGGGCCTGTTATCGGTAATTAAATTACTCATTATGCATGAATAGCTCCCTGGACTAATGGCTTCCTTTTGCATATGACTTCTGATGAGTCAATAGATGAACGATAAGACTCTATTGATACCTCGGTAGCCAAAAAGAAGTCATGAATCCACTAATGAAATAATTAGGTATTGATAATTAGGCAATGATAACAATATATGTGTAGTCAGAGGATCTTTGGTGTAACCAAGTAATATGACAACCAAAATGTACTCAATTTGAAGCAGTTTTTTTTTTTGTTTTGTTTCTTCATATTTGGTGCTTTACTATCCTATAATAATTGGCCTTTTACACATGTCAATGATACAGTTTAAACTAAGCAAAAGTTTTGTAAGGTAATGTATGCTTTGGACTCTTCATGTGCACCTTTAATTACTACACTGTGGTTTAAGGGACTACTGAATGGTTGAAGACACAAAGGTCAGAAGAACATGATGGTTGGATAAAATAGTAAAATGTGTCTGTTTTGCAGTTTCAGGGAAACACTGCTCTCTTTGAGGCAGTGGAGATGCAGGATCTTGACCGAGTGCTGGAGTTACTCAAGCAATATAGTGTGGAGGAGCTGGATCTCAACACTCCAAACAGTGAGGGGCTCCTACCACTTGATATCGCAATTATGACCAACAATGCGCCAATTGCCAAGACACTGCTGCAGTCTGGGGCAAAGGAGAGTCCACATTGTGAGTAGCATGAAACAGCATGCCAGTTAATATATGTCTTGCTTATTCCTCCATCATTTTGTCCATTCTTCAATTTGTGTCTATCTAAAAAAAAAGATATTGAATGTCCTTCTATATTCTATATTATCGTATCAATATAAAGTCTACATTTATAAAGCACGTCACAATCCTTCCTCCTTTCTTAAAGCTAGTTTAAATGTCGCTCAAACTCTTTACTTATCTTGTTCTTCTACCATATGCTTCATACATATTGCATGCCCTGTTTGCCACAGATAAATATATATATATTTCTCCTTCATGGATTCTTTCTGTGGGTAGTTATGAGCTTGGAAAGTCGCTCTCTTCATCTGTCTACATTGGTTCGGGAGGCAGAGCAAAGGGTGAATGACCTTACAGCTCAGGTTGTAAATGAGGCACCAAATGGAGACTGCTCGGAAAAAGAGAAGCAGCTGAAGTCATGGGAGTGGCGATATCGGCTCTACAAGCGCATGAAAGCCGGATTTGAACATGCCCGTAAGATGAAGTCTGTGATGCATGATATTTATATTTATATATCAATATGTATTATTACTGATTATAGTACCACTTTCGTAACTTTTTTTCATATGGTCTGTTGAATAACATAACTTGATAATGGGCCAAATGATTTTAGAAAGTAAAAAAAAACACATCCTTTGCTTTTTTTTACCTTTATAATGGATTTATTCTTCGCTGTCGGCCACCATTTTCTGATGAGTAGGTTGTATTTAGAGGCTGTAATGTTTTTTTACATTCTAAAAACATGTTAGTTCTTCAGAATAGTACAATTTAAAAAAATATGACCACAGTGGTGCTTTACGTCAAATACAACATTTGTTGACCACAATCAACTCTCCATCTCAGTCTCTGAATGTATTTCTAATTCCTAATGTATAAAGGTTGGTGTTTTCATTTCCTGAAGTTGACTATATATTGTGTGGCCGATCATTTACATTTTTCTTAAGAGATAAATGGTTGTCTTTCTCCTTTGAACAGGTGTCCCAGACCCTCCTACCAATGTGCGCCTGGCAGTAACTAGCAGCACCACACTACAGGTCTCATTTCAGGAACCACTAAGTGTCAACTCTGCTGTTGTCACAAAGTACAAAGGTAGGAGATGGCCAAGAACCAGTAGGCTTAATGCCAGTACAAAAGATAAAAATGAAGGACACTCCACCTAAAATCCTTGTCAATAATTTTTTCAAGTAATTACATGGGCCCTAATTCAATTCCAGTTTGGCCAATTGAATTGGGCTCTAAATAATCACATAACATATTTTTTTTAAAGAAGTTTTTAGTTAGTAAACATCTATCCAAAAGCAAGGATTTTAGTAACTAAAAACTTCTTTAAAAAAATAATGCTATGTGCTTATTTAGAGCCGTATTCAATTGGCAAAATTGAAATTGAATGAGGCCCATGGTCACTATTACTCTCTATCACCAGATGCGTTCTAGTGGTGTTCAAGTGAGTTTGAGTTGGTCTTGTGAATACCCTGTTATTTTTCCCAAGTGGGCCATGAAAAGGAGCCCATAGTGAAGTTCTCTCATAAATCACTATCATATTACACACCTAAATCTATATTGGACCCACATGGACCCTAACCATAGTTATACTCTAGATATGGGATAACCAAGTTCATAAGGGCTAGTGGGTATGAAGGGGGAATCCCAGGGGATACCCGGCTCATAGAGGATAGTGGGTGTTGAGGTGGGATACCGGGGCTCCCCTTGCAGGTATGTAGGAGGAGTCCAGGTGGATACCCGGTGCACATAGAGGGTGCCCGTATTAAGTGGAGATGCTGATGATCCCCTGGCCCATAGGAGCTAGCGAGCATGAAGGGACATCCCAGGCGATACCGGAGCTCATGGGGGTAACGGGTCATAGGCGGAGCCCTGGAAAGGGCTTTATATAGATAGCTGGATTAGAAAGTCTAATTGTCAGGCAAAAATTACAGGTTTAAATATAAGTTTACTGTAAAAAAAATATTATTTTCATAGTATTCAAATATTATATTGATAGTATTTGTTATTGACTAAAGCTTTAAATTACAACATATTTGGAACCTCTGTTGTGTCCTGTAAAGTCTAGTAAACTCTTTGAGCCTCATTCAATTTGAAGCCCGTATCTCGCGGTATATAGGCCATATGTCTGCGGGCCTGCTGCGGGCTTGCAGTCTGCTACAATTCCAGTGCTATTCAATTGATCAAACCCGCAAGTTTGGGGCACTTGTACTTAGCATTTATTAATTTTGATTGCCGATTTGCGAGCTTGAGACTGTTGTGCGATTAATTATAATGCCTTTCATCGCTTTCCCCATCCTTTACAGTGCAGTATTGATTTTGTATTTGCTTTTACAGTGCTACGGATATGTCTTTAACCCATTTGCGGGTTTTCTCTAGTACTCGTATGCTTTTCTTCTACATTTGCTGTTTACAGGTGTGAAAACATTTGCGGGCTTGAGGAATTGTAGCAATTGAGTAGCGATTTGTGATTGTAACTCTTACGGACGTGAAAGCTCAAAGACTTAGATGGGGTGTAAGTTATGGTTGTGACAACCGCAAGGATTTCAAGCACGTCAAACACATAGCCAGTTTGCGGCTTGCAAAAAAAACGCCAATTGAACAGCAAATTAACTTACGTCCCCCATTACAGGCTACTGTAACTTACAATTGCTCAATTGAATGAGGCTCTTTGGCTTTATTTTGAAGCTGAAATGAGTTTAGACTTGAATTTGCATTCCCTTGCTGGAGTGCTGGGGTTTGGACAATACGCCGTCTGAACTGAAGCAGCCTATCCAATAACAGCATTGGTATGATAGTTGGACCCTGCCAGTCAAACTATTTCCATGATGAATTTTTGCACCAGACTGGTTTTAATGGATAATGAGTTCAGTCTCACATTTCTCTGTCCTCAGAATTAACCCAGGCAGTTCTGACCTGACAGCTTTTCTTTACGTGGGCCATCCAATATTTGCAATTTAATTATGTCCATTGTGTTCTCTTTCTTTTTTCTAGTGGAGTGGAGCCTTTACTCCTCATTCTCACCAAACGTTGGGGAGGTGGTGATTGAGAAACTAAGAAATCTGCACCTGAACATCAGAGGTTTACTTTCAGTAAGTGATTTATAGCTACCCTGCTTTTCTTATGGACTGTGATATGGTTTGCTCAGGATGAGGTATTTTATTTTCTATGAGAAAATTGTGATTGCAGTCCCAGTTGAACCACTTTGCCCCATTGTACTGAACATAGGAACTGATGGTACCATTTAGTACATATAGAGTCGCATACATTTGGCTACCTTTTGTCAACAGACATTTATCCCCTTGGACTCTGGACATTCCCTTTATGTAATCCTAGTGCTAACTTTATTCACCTCAATGTATTCTGCCTCTTAAAGGACCACTTTACTCTAAAAATATATATAACTATAACTAGACTTCATCCTGTGTGCACTGGTGTCTGACTGGAGTAAATATGAGGTCTGATCCACACCAGAGCACACAGCTGGACGTCTGCTCCAGCTGTGTGTTTGTGTCGCTCAGTCGTGTCCAACTCTGATCTCATCGACCGCAACACACCATGCTGAACCATTGGATTGATACTGAAGTTCCTTCTTCAGTGGGCCACAGCACACAGCTCCTGGTATTCCTAGGTTGTCTCCCATAAGTACTGACCAGGCCCAAACCTGCATAACACCAGAGTAGTGTGACCTCTTGGTTCCCTGACTGGTATCAAACCCACTGGACCACCAGGGAACCTGTGTCTGCTCCAGGTATCCTGCCCCTATTTAGCAAAAGGAGTGGAGCTAAGCAGCAAAGAGCGACAGGCAGAAACCTATAAAGCCAAGAGATTTAAAGTAAAACTAATAGCATTGCCCCCTTCAGGATCTTTACCTTGTCATGGTGAAGGGGCTTGTGTACTTCACTGAAGCTGTGAGTCATACCATGTATGATCACCCAAGATAAGCAGGTCATAGCAGATACATCATAAAAATTGGATGTCATTATGGATTAGCCCAATCAGACACAAGATGTGCCTGGTGTGCTGCGATTCATAGGGTCACAGAGAGTCGGATATGACTATACAACTAAACAACCAACACGTAGCATTGCAAGTATAAACATTATCAATCAAGTATATATATATATATATATATATATATATATACTTTCATTTTATTTTCCGAGTACTACGGTACTCCACTGCATGTACTCTCAGTCAGGTTCCATTTTCAGTACATCGTGTCTTGTTCTTGCAATTTCTATTCTTTGAAATATCTTGTACTGTTTAGTTATTTAGTGAAAACAGATGGTCAGCTGACGTTCTACAATGTTACTCCATAACAAAGGCTAAGCATTAAACATGTTAGCTGAATTGTTCTTATTTGGGAATAAAATATCTCTATCCATAGGTCTTTGCGTTATCTAAACTAAGATTTAAGGACATCACAATAACGGTGATCACTAGATCAGGAAGCTTGGCTTTGCTTATCCTTTGAGGGAGGTATTGTCCTAATTTGCTTGATCCGAGCTTTGATTATACCACCTCTAACAAACATTGTCAGTTTATTTTCGGTAGAGCCGTTCTGTCTGGTCTTGCAGGCTCCTCTAACTGAAGACCAGACAGCAGTCAAGCAGATGGAGTATAGACAATGCAGCAGGTGAACACAGATTTAGATAACTTTCCATGCATGGGAAAATATTTACAATACTCTTTATGACTTCCCTAAACAATCCACAGACTTTTCTCCTCCAATCTCTACAGTGTGTATACTATTACTTTGCTTAGGATACATCAAATAGAGACCCTCACAAAGTAAAATTGTCTCTGTGCGTGCAAGATGTTTCTGCCTCAATCAGAAGACCCATTAAATAGGGAAAGTGTCTCCCATTCGCATCTGTCTTGATTTATTCCCTGCCACTCCACTCACACTGCTTTATTGGCATCCCCCCACCATCGTAGCACTCATAATAAATCAGGACTTGGCCCTCCGCCACCTACACAGATCAAACCATCTCACCAGCTCCATAGCTAATTGGAGAACGGGAGCAGCGACTCCATTCAGTCACCATTACCATTTCCAGGGCTCAACCCCTACAGCTAGCAAGGTCACAGACTAGTCTGGGGTGCAGAACTGAAATGTTTTATCTCTCTGAGAACTACAGGTCCCGCACTGCATGACAGCTGTCTCTGCATGGCCTCCTCTCACCCTCATCTACACTGCTTATTTACCCCCCAAACTATACAGTCACTGTGAGACGCATAGTTAGAGCTTTCCATCCTTTTATAAGACAAGTTATTATAATTTTTATCAGTATTTAGGATACATTGAAAGCAAGATAAAGAAGACAAACAGGGTATTTGTACATAAATACTATGCCACACAAACCTTAAAAACGGACATTTTTTACACATGAAACATATATATATATATATTTAGATTAGAGGTCTGTCTTTAGCTTGTAAGTCTGCGAGTTTTCAATCTTGCATTGCACAGCAATATGGACACCGGATTCTAAGCTCAAAGACAGGGCCCTCCATCTTTGTAATGGGTTAATATTGTTTTGCCTTGATCACAACTTATGTATAGCGCTACAGAATATCTTGGCGCATTACAAATAAATGATAATAATCACATATATAGTTGTGAGCATACGAGTTGTTGCTAACGCTTGCGGCCCTCGCGAAGCAAGGGTCGCAGTTGCTGGCAAGGAGCGCCAAAGGCAAAATTTTCATCCTAACGCAAACAAAATACGAGACACGTTACGACCCATTACGACCTCGCAAAAAATAGGCCGCAACACGCGGCCATCAAAACATGAAAAATACAACAAATACACACAACAAATACATAAAAAGCTTACTTACAGGAAGAGGGAGCATCCAGGACCTCGAAAACTATAGTTACACCTCAAATTAACTTAAATTAAAAGAGTTTAGACACTAAAAAATTCTCTAAGCGAGAGAAAAAATGGCAGGCGAAAAAAAGAACAAGGCTACAGCAGTCTAAAGACGCAAAACACCACCAAACACCTACGGATTTGCCGAAAAATACCTACGGAATTATGAAACAAAGACGCAACCCGCGCGACCCCAAAAACATTACAAACACAATAAATACAAACACATAAAAAAGGTTACTCACAGCAAGGGGGCACCGAGGACCTCTGCAAGTGAAGTTACACCTCCATTTAAGCACAAATTTCGGAGTTTAGAGACCTGAAAATCACCTAAGCGAGAGAAAAAATGGCCGCCGTACAAAACGAAAATGAGGCTAAAGGTCCCTAAACACACAAAACACCACCATAAACACACAAAACACCACCAAACAGCTACGGATATTCCGAAAAAGTCGCACAACATAGAAAACGAATATTACGAAAAACTCGCACAACATAGAAAACGAACGACGCTACATCAGCCACATTATATACACCAAACACCCTTAGCTCACTTACAATTTCATTGCCGTCATTTTTGGATTTTCATTTCATTCCATCTGCAGCTCATGAAGACAAAGACTCTGTAGTACAGGCTGTGCAGTGTCTCATACAATCCAATCAAGTCGTAACAACGGACTACAATATGCACTAAAACAGAGCTTATACTCACATCTTAATCAAATAGTTAATAAAAATAGATACGTAGGTATATTATATACCTAGTAAAATAAAATAAAACATTCACGTCCCTTTTTTTCTGTAAGAAAATGTATTTTTTAAATAACATTGCGTTGATAAAGTACTTGCTTCCATTGTGTCCCATAAAATGAATGCGCTGATTGCTGACACAACATGACAAATTGAAAAGAATTACCATTTTCTGTTACACAATGACAGGAGCACAGCACAATACAGCGTTTCCTAAAGGCTCATTAGTTCACATACACAGATTGCTCAATCTAAAAACAAAGGCCTATTTCACTTCAATTATATTTATGTCTCTAGCGAAATCATTGTACAATTTTATCTAAAGATGCATCAAAGGATGAATCATCTTACAAAAAAAGGAATATTGGACAAAACTGACTAATTTACTGATAAACTCCAGAAGCATGATAATTATAGGAAGTTATATAAATATATGTTAATTACGGTCTAGGTTATTCTAACATTGATATCACTTCCTGACTATTTCTCAAGTATTATCAGAAGATTAATGGATCTTTTCCTTGAGGATAAAGATAATTAGCATTTTTCATCATGTAATTCTTATTAATTAAAGCCAGCATTTTCTATTTGGTGATAGTACTCATTTGTAATATAAAACCTTTTTTTATTTTGAATCAAAATCTAAAACTGATTTTCTTACAGGGCACAAAATACTTTGTGCAAGTATCGGCTTACAACATGAAGGGATGGGGCCCCCCACAAACATCGCTTCCAGCTTTTGCCATCCCATCAAGTAAGTGATGTGAGAAGCTTTGGGGTGGTTGAACAAAGTATAAAATAATATTTGCAATGTAGAACAAAAAAAGTATTAAATAAAAATGATTAAAAATATATTGTATACAAGTAAACTAAAACTTCAGTCTGTAACCATACAAGAATAGTTTTCTCAGACTTGTTTCTCAAGACCATGGTCGTTTCTTAGTTTTGTCCATTGGGACACATCTAGAGGCCCGACTTTAAGACTATTTATGATTGTGCTCAAACATATTTATCTAAATGAGTTGTCTTAGCTCGGAGTGTTAAATTCTGGTGTGCTTGTGTATCGCGACCAATCTCATACAGATAGTATCTTTAATCAAAGGTATCATTTGTGCTCACTATGTTTGTCTTTTGTCCCATTACACCTGTCAACATGTGACTCAGCAACCTAGTCCCTAAAATATATCCTTTTTTATCTAAATGTTTCATCACCTATGCCATTCAGATTGGCGTGAGTATGATGGAAGGGATCCAAGGAGAAAAGGGCAGGCCGAAGCTCTTGACCACCTTCTTAGCCAAGTGAAAACCAGTCACCAGCACTGTGTTTGTCATGGTGAGTAAAGACTGATGTTCAATTTAATTACAAGGTTAAAATGCAAACCTATACTATGCAATCTCTCCTAAATATATAACCTTACGCACAACTACTGGTTGCTCACATTGCTAACGCTTCTCAAATGGACTCTATAGGCCCTATTCAATTGCCCAATTCGTAAATTTTTTACACACTTATTGCTACATATTCGGCAAATATTACTTATTGGCACTAATGAATTCTTAAGTCAATAGAATGCATATGCATTTGCAAGTAGCCAATAGAATATGGCCCTATATGTTTGGGGTTTTAATTGAATAGTTTGGTAGATTTTTCCTTAACAGTTTTGTTCGATGAGTTTTCTTACTATACAAACCTGCTTAGAAATACAAGTTGTCATTTTTAGCAATATTACCCAGCCCAACTAGGAGGATGATATTTAATACCTCACTGTGTACATAACCACCTAAATTAAACTATATTCTGATTAATAAATTATTTGTATGATATAATTATATTAAAAATACCTTTTGTCTCTAGTGTTATACAATACATTTACATATGTCTTCACCCGAGTTCTGTTGCCTGGAGCTAAATCTTATGACTCATCCTCAAAGTTTATTTTATTGATTTGCCTGGTCCTATTCCATAGCCTTGAAGGATTTTTGATGCCTTAATCATTTAAGGATTTGTGCACACATCTAAACTATCTTTAGTCTCCCTGAAAGGGAATCACTTATACTGCTTATGCGTGCCAAGTTAATTTTACATTTCAGATTTCCAACAACAGTATTTGCCAATAGACATATAGTTTAATAATATTGGATTTTATCACTCTCCAGAACCTTTCAAGAACCAGCAACAAAGCAGAAAGCATTCGGTCTCCAAGAGTCTCAAACACCTCTTTCATCCCAGCAGCAAGTTCCTGAAGAGCCTCAAAAGGTACATGGGAAATGAGGGGATTATGTTCTTTATTGGTCAATAATATATTGTGTCAAAATCTGGAATGTGTTGTGATTTTTCCTTAATCTGAGTTCTCCAAATTGAGTAAAGTACCTTACATATAATCACATATAATAGTTGTGGTGATTGCGAGTTTTTCGTCACACGATGTTAAATTTTACCAAAGGCGCTCATCGTGAGGCCCGTACGTGACTGGCTTAGTTACAGACTGACATTTTTTTTAAGCCATAACTCAAGCCGTTCGGAGTCCGCCTAAAAAAGCCAATTCATTAAAAAATTAGCTTACAACCTCACACACAGCACAGGTGGAGAGGCAGGGAGCCTGTGAGTGAGGTTGCAATGTAATTTGCTATTTAATTGGCGTTTTTTTCACAGTCTCTGAACGGCTAGGCAAGAAAAAAAATGGCGGCCGTAAAGCCCTAATTTTTTTTCAAGCCCAGGCTTGACACAGGGGTGAGAGAGTGGGGAAAGGCTTGCAATGGCCCAAAAGTTGCATGTTGGCAGAAGGCGCTCATGGCGAGGCCCGTAAAGTAGAGTCTTGCAATGAGCACCAAAGGCGCTCATTGCGGGGCACAAAAGTTGCGGGTTGGTCGAGACCTGCAATGAGCGACGAAGCCGCTCATTGTGGGGCTCACGATGAGCTCCAAAGGCGCTCATCTTCAGGCCCGTAAAGTAGAGGGGAGGAGAGGCTCGCAATGAGCGCCAATGGCGCTCATCACGAGGCCCATAAGTTAGAGGGTGCAGAGCCTTGCATTATGTGGCAAACAGCATTGCCAGGCGTCAAATTTTATTGCTGTCATTTTTGACAAGCAAGTCGCTAGTAAGTATATAAACTAAATACGGTTGAATAGTACACATTTGTGTGATTCTCTATTTTATGGAGAATTACAGAGTGACACCCAGCTACAATATAATCCTTGTTTCCTACAAAGTAAGAAAAAACATGGAGAGGTCTATTAGCTGGAAATTAAAGCAGCTATAACAGCTGCTTTTCAGCTACCTTAAATTATATATAAATGAAAACATCTCACTGAATAGGGGTGCACATTTTTATGGAAGGACAGCAGAAGTGAGGAGTTAATAAGCTATATCTAGAGATAGGATGCCTAGATAATTGTCTCCAAATTAAAGTGTTCCTTGACATTTGTAGGGGTCTCTACCTTGCGTCAATATTTTATAAGGACGACAACATCCTAGTAACCAACGAAGATCAAATACCAGTAGTGGAGATTGATGATTCCTACTCGTGTCTGCTCATGCAGGACTTCCTGTGGTTCACCAAGGTAAATATGTTATATTATGAATACTTACGCAACTTGCAGACAGATAACATAGGCCTGGATAAACATATCATTTGGGGTTATCTGAAAGAAAACAATCTGAAATGTTTCCCCCTCATCCCCCCCCCCCCCATTTCTTACACCCATGTTTAGAAGGACTTGATGTTAAATTAAATTTTCATAAGACAGCTACTAACAGTGTGTGTCTAACCTTGCTGGCTCAAGCAGCTTATAATAAATATGGCCAATAAGTAGCTCACAAATAAACACTGATAATTGTACTTCTAAAGGATGCCTATTTTCTGTTGCACTGCAGGTAGCCTCCATGTGGGATGACATCCTATGGCTTCGCCAGTGTGTCACAGTATCACAGTCTTCCTGCTCTTGTATTCTGCAAACTCGTTTCAAGATGCTGCTAGCTGTTTCCCAAATGCAGGTATGATACACGAGCCCCTGAACAGGGCACAGCCTACTAAATATAGCTCATGACTAATTCTTGTATAAGATTTACCCTGCGGGAGTCTTGCATCATAATATTAAAATCACTTCTAAGGCATTCTTTGCAAACTTGTAACCAAAATATTTATTGTGGCTATAAATCTATGCAAATTGGGCAAATATAGTCTCACAGTGTATTCAAAACTAGACAAAAGAAGGTTGTGATGTTAAGCACTTGCGGGTGGTGATCACATATACTGTATTGTTGTGAATTTCACTAATGTTCGGAACGCTGAAATGTTGGTCACACTGTGGCGCATGTGCGATAAACACTGAAGGCGCTCATTTCGCTTTGCGCATGCGCAATGAGCGGCAAAACCCCTTCCCTCCTCCCCACAGCTCATTCTCCTCCCCAAGGCTCGTCACCCCGACAGGGGCTGCAATGAGCGCTCATTGCAACGCCCACAGGGCTCACATCACCCCCAGCTGCAGGCCCATTGTGTCTTCTCCTCCTCCCTCCTTATCCTCCTCCTCTCTTTCCCCCTCTCCAATTACCCCCTCCTCTTCCTCCAATTACCTCCTTTTCCCCTCTCTTACTTTAATCAGATGAGCTCCTGCTGCTTCTCTCCTCTGCAGCGCTGCTCCTGACTGTGTCCCAACCGGCATATGCTAATCACGTCACATGCGCATCATGTCATTAGGGGAAAGAGACAACGGGGGGGGGGGGGGGGGGGGAGGGAAAAACAGACACGGGGGGGAGACACATGGGTGGGAGAGGAGGGAAGAGACATAGGGGTGGGAGAGGGGGGAGAGACACTGGGGAGAGGGAAGAGAGACAGTGGAGGGAGAGGGGGGGAAGAGGCCCAGGGGAGGGGGAAAAGGAGACACAAGGGAGGGAAAGGAGGGGAGAAATGAGACACAAGGGAGGAAGAGGAGGGGGTAAATAAAAACACAAGGGAGGGAGAGGGTGGGTAAATGAGACACAAGGGAGGGAGACGGGTGAATGAGACACAAGGGAGGGAGAGGAGGGGGAAATGAGACACAAGGCAGGGAGAGGAGGGGGAAAGGAGACACAAGAGAAGGAGAGGACGGGGAAAGGAGACATAAGGGAGGGAGAGGAGCGGAGAAAGGAGGGGGAATGAGACACAAGGCTGGGAGATGGGGAGGAAATGAGACACAAGGGAGGGAAAGGGGGGAAATGAGACACAAGGGATGAAGAGGGGAGAATGAGACACAAGGCAGGGAGATGGGGGAATGAGACACAAGGGAGGGAGAGGAGGGGGAAAGGAGACTCAAGGCAGGGAGAGGAGGGGTTACTGCAGACATAAGGCAGGTATAGGAGGGGGGAAAAGAGACACAAGGGAGGGGTGAAAGGAGACACAAGAGAGGGAGAGGAGAGGGAAAAGAAGGCACAAGTGAGGGAGACGGGAGGGGGAATGAGACACAAAGGAGGGAGATGGGGAGGAAATGAGACACAAGGGAGGGAAAGGGAGGTATATGAGACACAAGGGAGGGAAGGGGGGGTATGAGACACAAGGGAGGGAGAGGGGGGAATGAGACACAAGGGAGGGAGAGGGGGAAAGGAGACTCAAGGCAGGGAGAGGAGGGGAGACAGGAGACACAAGGCCGGGAGAGGAGGGCCAAAGGAGACACAAGGGAGGGAGATGAGGGGGAAAGGTGACACAAGGGAGGAAGTAGACAGGTGGAGAGACTCGCGTTGAGCTCCGAAGGTGCTCACATTGGGTGGCAAACAGCACTGCCAGGCTTAAAATGTTATTCCCGCCATTGTTGACGGGCAAGTAGCTAGTACAAATATAAAAAAGGGAAGTATCAAACATCAAAAAAAGCGATCTGAAGCAATCATACCTTCGGCCACTATCCAGAACCTGCACAGCATTAAACTAGTTAAACAAAGTAAAATATTTTTTGTTAATAGTTGTCACGTTGTAAACTGATAGAGATTTCAGCTCCTCATGCTACAAGGGACAGTGAATAAAACATTAAATCTATGCCATTGCATTAAAACTGGAAAATAACATCCATCTTGCTTTTTATATTCCCCTTAATGTCGGAGAAAACATCAGAGATTTCAGCTCCTCATGCAACGAGGGGCAGTGCGTGAAACATTGCATCTATAAGCCATGGCATTAAAACTGGAAAATAACATCATTCATATTGATTTTTATATTTTCATTAAAGTTGGAGAACACCATTTTGGTTTAAAATAGTTTTTTTAATTTTAATATTAAAAATATAACTTGATCTTATGTATTTGATGCCATGACTTATACTGTTTATGATTTCCCTTGATTCTTTAAGACAGCTTGTACATATTCTACTGCCTAAACTAATCTCTTTTACATGTCTAATGTGTGACTGTCCTGCTTTCTAATGGTGTACAGTGACTTTGAGCCTACTTCAAGAATGTTAGTTTATAATCCCTGATCTTTATGTGCTTATTTCTCTTCTTTAATCAACTCTTGACGCTTCTATTCTACGCAAAATATCTACTTACCACTGATCCTAGCTCTCTTTTGTTGTGCGATGGTCTGCAATATTTACAGAACATTGCCACATTTGAGTTTCATTTAAATCTGAAAATAATCACATATAATAGTTGTCAAACTACGAATCGTCGTCACGATTTGCGAGCTCACGTAGCGAGCAACGCAGTTGGTCCACAAATGCATTTGCGGAAGGTGGAGGCTCTACGGCGCCTCACACACGGTTACAAACACCCACACAAGCGGCACTTTACCAACAATACAAACTGCAGGAAATTTACGGACTTAGCAGACAAAAATACGAGACGTGGGACTTAGAAAAAAAAACATTACGACCTCGCAAAAATACGACCTTAATGCCCGAACCGCACAAACCGGAAAACAGTCAAAACACAATAAATACACACAAAAATACATAAAAAGCTTACCCACAGCAAGGGGGGGCACCCAGGACCTCTGAAAGGGAAGTTACACCTCAATTTAAGTCCAAATTCACGAGTTTAGACACATGAAAATCCCCGAAGCGAGTAAAAAAATGGCCACCGAAAAAAACGAAAACGAGGCTACAGGACCCTAAACACGCAAAACAGCACCAAGCACATACAGCTTTTCCAAAAAGCCATACGAGGTAATTGTACACTTTTACTAAGGACGGAAAATCATACACACCAGCGTAACACATACACATTCGCGCCATTTCTCAATGCGGAAGTACACAGCTACACTAACGGCTTTACCTCGCGCACGCAGCCTATTTACACTACACACTGCACACATTGCTGACACTTACACCTCAGCTCCAGAACCCTGCACAACTACAGTGGATGCTGCAGGAACATAGAAACAGATTGTCAGCTCTTCAGCACAATTCTTCCTGCATATATTACTTAGGAATAGGTAAAGTATATTAATTTATTAATGTATTCATAATTTTATTGGCATATAACAATACATATACACAAAAAAAGCCCCTCTAATAACAAAACAAAAAAACAACAGCTGCGCAATGAGCGCCGAGGGCGCTCATTGCGAGGCATGCGATAAGCACCGAAGGAGCTCAGCGCAAGCCTCGCAATGAGCGGGAATGTCCTAACGCTAAAAAATAGATAAAATAACATTACCTGCCTTACGATTTCATGCCCGGCATTTTTTGACGGGCAATTCGCTAGTTTAACAATAATTATAATACAATTTGTGACATGAAAACGCATATTACAGCTTAAAATATGTCATATCCTCTATTCCCATCACTTTTCCCGTGTACCATATGAGGGCACCAGGATAATGATTTTAACTTTAGCTCATCCCCAAATGGGTTATGAAAATCACTTCCTAAAGGGAACACTGGCTATATTAAAAGGCCTTAATATTTTGGATTTTATTAGACATACTTTAATTTGAAAGTGTTGGTACATCATTTACTATTGCAATGTCCCTTTTGCTCTCTTGCTTCTTTCTTTCATTGCCAAGACAAGTTAAAGATGCAGGATGGGTATCAAAGTTATAGCAAGAGATATGTATATTTTGATTTGGCACTTTGTACTCCTTATCAGATCTTATTTAGCTACCTAGGTATGGTCCAACACTAAATATATTTTTTTCTACCATCTGTTAGGGGCTGCTAGGAATCCAGGACCTGGGACAAGTATTCTTTGAGCCCATTAAAGATAAGCAGGGAAACATTCTGATTGTGACTCTGAAGGAGGTGAAACTGAACCAGCCCCTAGAGAATGTACGCTGGATGCCGGTATTCAAACTGCAGACTCACAGGAAGTCTGTCTCATCACCGGATGAGCCCAACGCTCTGGATGTCCTGCTGATGACACTGCATGTGAGTTGACCTTTCTCGGCTTACAGTAGTTCGGAGAAAGGAAACGGACGAGGTGTGTGTTATGTACAGGAATGTGTAACCAGTCCTAGAGCTCCAATGTTACTTGTAACAGTAAATCTTAAAGACATTTGAAATACAGTCTAAGGATACCCTCGCAGAGATCATGCTTTTTATGAAGCAATAAAAATAATTGGCGTCGTACGTCCTACACAGCTATACTCATAATAAATACTGATTTTTATTTCATTTTGGAGAAACTTAATTCTAAACTGAATTTATTATTTTGTTGCTGACACTTTTTTAGGGAGCGTGCAGGGATAAAAAAAGAATTAACGAATGGTATATGTTTGTGTAAACTCTTGAAACCCTACCCATTCCAAGTCATCACTTACTAGAGGAACACCTCCTCCAGTTAAATAATAGCATCTGAAGAAGAGTCCTGTGTCTTCTCTAAATAAGTCTTACTTTATTAACGCACAAGTCCAATAAAAGTAAAAAATAAATAAAAAGTACTATATTTTTTCATAAACTTTGAATATCTGCTACAAAATTTCCAATCAAATCGATCTGGCGACTTTGGTATAACATAGTCTTATCACCACCTTTTTAATAATTTGTTTCCAATATACACATATACAAGAAACATACTATTTCTATTTGCCACTTTATGTTTAAAGGGACACAAACATGGAGGAAAATGGTCTGAAACATCATTTTAATCTCATTAAAATATGAAATCGTTTTTGAATTTGAAGCTTTTTTTGAAGATTTGATGTTTACATTTCTTCCAAATCATGCTCTTGCATCCTTATTGCTGTTTTATAGGGGTGCGGCTCTTTAGCCTTTGACAATGGAGATGTTTTATTCTACCTGTCTATTCTGTTCACTTAAGGTGGATTAACACAGTTACTACTCCGATCACAGCAAAATGTTGTACTATAGTGCAATGATAGATAGATATATAGATAGGTAGATAGATAGGTCTGTCAGCCTATACACAAAATCAATATGTTAGATCACAAATATATGGCACTCCGTGAGCCTAAATAAAAAAGGGTGCATGTTTCTTTTAAGACTTCAGCATTTAGAAGCACAGATTTGACTTTTTCTACTAATTTAAATTCATTTCTATTCTGTATGAAATAGATATGTGTGTGGTGTGTATATTCCCTTATTCATCCGAAACTAAATGCAAACTCCAGACTGGGCTTTCTGCCATAGATAATTGCCCCTTTTCCATCTTTATTACCACCCTTTACCTGAGAATATCCGCAGATGGCTATAAATACATATTGCTGTGTAAATGCACAAACAAATATTTTACTTTGTTCAATAAAACCAACTTGCTTATCCTTATTACCTGCAGCTAAACTTGCTTTGTAGGATACAGGCCAAAAGATATACAGCAAGGTGAGTCTGTTGGTTTGTAAATAGGCATTACAGGGGAAGCATTCTGTATCCTCAAATAAGTTTCTGGAGAAGGAGATATAACAGTTTTTGTTGTATGCTGCATTAAGACATTAAGTGTACTGCTCAAGGAATCCTGTATGTTTTTAAGTGTTGTTTGGGCTTAAGGATATAATATTACCAAGACACCAAAAAATGTCAGATTTAAACTATTTACTTTTTCGATGTCTCCTTTATCTTTTAGGAAAAATTAACTTACCACAGAAGGAGCAGCCAAGCTCTGCCTCCGGGTCTGTATTTGGGATACCTAAAGCTCTGCAGTGCAGTGGACCAAATCCGGGTACTAGTTCCTGAACGCTTACCTAATATCCTATGTCATGTGAAGATCCGAGCCAATGCAAATGTATCCAGGTAAGCGTACTTGGAAAGTAAAAAGTGCAAAACAATATGCAGTGATGCCTTTTAGTCCTCTATCCCACTTGTCTCAAGTGACACACACCATTAGTCCCAGTCCTCACTACTTTATACATAGAGTGATGAGCAACTCTTTGGGCTGCTTCCCCGTTCCATTCCTGCAACTTGTCGAGCTTGTTGTGATTCTGCTGCTCCGTCTCCACTTTGCATTGATGACATAGTTGAATGGCTCACATGCACCACTTGCCAAACTGCTATCCTAATAGAAATAAGGCACTTTTACAACATTTTACTGTAAACAAGCCAATGGTAAGTTCTCACATGTACAAAAATATTGGTTATTCATGGTAGTAACAATAATAATAATAATACCACAATATAGAGTATGGTAGTGAATGACGCAATTTTTCTGTTCAGTGTAATACTTCCTCTTACCATTGCACCATTGTACACAATAAGCACTATGACCTCCATTCAATTGCAACAGTTACAGATCGATTCAATTGAACAAGCCCGCAACTACCTGGCCGAAAGCCTAAACCTAAACCATGCACCCGTAAGTAGCATGATCAATTAAGCAAAGCCGTAACTACCGAGGTCAAACATCGATCAATTGGCATTTAGCAGTCAGATATTCAATCAGACTCGCAATCCGGCAATGTACAAAATAATAAAAATGAATGAAGGAAATGTTCTAGTACATGATGGCGGCCTAATATGTAATATGTAAGTTTGATATAACACGGAAATGAAACGTAAAAAAAAAAAAATGTAATTGCAGATTTGCTTGAGACTGTTGTGCAATTAATTTTAATGTCGTTCATTGCTTTCCCCGTACTTTGCTCAGTTGAATGGAGGCCTATCAGCCCTATTAAATTCCCCTAACGTGTAAAACCGTAGCCCGTAATGTAACCCGTAAGACTTATGGCTATTAAATTGGCCCCGTAAAACAAGCCGCTGTTGATCTGCGAGTTTGGAGCGAAAAAACCATACGGAACGTGGAACAAGGAACTTTGCGTCCGCAAATCCTTTGTTCTGTCAAGCACGTAAACACAACGTTCCAATTTAGCTATTAAATTGCAACAAATTCACTGGCGTTCAACCACGTAACACGCAAATGGAGCCAAGAAGACAACGGGTACCAGAGAGGACCCGCAAGGGGGGTAAAGTCCAATCCATAGCACTGTAAATGCAAATATACACGCACTACTGTACTTATATTAAAAGGGGAAAGTGATGTTATGTCTCGCAAATCGGCCAGAAAAAATACATTATTTCATGTGTAATTTCCGTGTTATCTCGATCCCGACAACCAATATGTTAATACATACAATGGAACTCGCGTGTAATAGAATATCATATTTACGGCTTTATCAATATTGCATTATATCTGGAATGTGGGTCCGATCGTAACACGTATTGGAACCCCGCAAGACTTTGAAATCTAACCTCCATTTTTCTGTGACGCAATGATGACGATCTCTGTTTCCATTGGCTCCATCTAAACCCGTAACTACAGGTTTGACTAACTGATCATGTTTACAGCCGCGCATCCAACATTCGAAAAATGTTTTACGGGTTTGCGTCTCAAGCCTTATTAAAATTACTGACCAGACATGTTCATTCTTCTGATATCAAGACGTCCAATGGTTACCATTGTGTTACTACTGATAACTACGAGACACATTGAAGCTCCCAGTTTTCTATCAAGTATTTAAAAGAACATGTTTAAACATTACAAGTCTGTTTGCATACTCTATTCTGGAAAAATTATTTTATTTCCAAAGCAAATGCAGATTCAAATATTACATATTTGTTTTTAGAAGTTAAAAATTAATACAGCCATTAATTTATAATTGTTTCTACCATTTTGGCTTCAGCAGATCAATTTCCTGAAGTGGGAGGAGACTTTGGAACTGTCTGTCTGCACAGTTGGGATGTGGCAGTTAAATCTGTGCTCTCAGATTAAAGGAATTAGTTTACAAGGACACACTCACTTGAGAAAGTAAGAGGCAATCCACTATAATATTTAACAATAAGTCTGTAACGTCTGGGCAGGTGTCAGACATTGTTGTTAAATATAGTGATGTGCGCATCCGCTCTCAGCATGCGCAATCACAACGCCAAATTCTGCGCATTGCTGGCCGGGACGAGAGTTGGGGGAGAGAGAGAGAGACAGGACAGAGAGAGGGAAAGACATAGGACATAGAGAGAAGGATTGTAAGAGAGAGAGAGACAGAGAGAGAGAGACGAGAGACAGAGAGAGACAGGAGAGAGAGACACACAGGACAGAGAGGGAGTCAGCACAGAGACAGACAGCACTGAGAGAAACAGCACAGACATTTGAGGATAACATTATATTAGACTGTCATTTATTAGTTACTAGTAATTAATAATATAGAAATACAATTTGTCACAGTGGTCCTTTAAACAAAATATGTAATATATATATATTTATATATAGTGATTTTTTTCTATATACAGTACACTTAAACAGAGACATCTAAATTCCATATTTACCTTTCAGTGTATTCTTTCAAATGTACCCTTTGGGACTAAGTAATATTCAGTTGTATTTGTGCTTGTGTGGCACAGCCGGACCAATGTTACCGGGGGGAGGGGGAGGGAGGAGAGGGAGAGAGAAAGAGGGAGGTAGGCAGAGAGAGAGAGGGGGCAGAGAGAGAGGGAGGGAGGGGTTAGAGAGGGAGGTAGGCAGAGAGAGAGAGGGAGGGAGGGGAAAGATAGAGAGGAGGCAGAGAGAGAGAGGGAGGAAGTGTGGGAGGGGGGAAGATAGAGAGGGAGGGAGGCAGAGAGAGGGAGAGAGAGGGGGGAGGCAGAGAGAGATGGAGGGTAGGAGGGGGAGGGAGAGAGACAGAGAGCACAGAGTGGGACAGAAAGGGAGAGGGCACCGAGAGATAGAGAGACAGTGCACACACAAAGAGAGGGAGCAGAGAGAGAGAGTGCACACACAAGGAGAGGGTGCACAGAGAGAGAGACAGCAGAGAGAGAGAAAGCTGGCTCACAGAAAGAGAGGGCGCACAGAGGGAGAGGGCGCATAGAGAGACAACACAGAGAGAGACAGCACAGAGAGACACAGAACAAACAATTGAACATAACATATGACACTGTCATTTATGACGGGCAAGTTATTAATTACAAAATAAGCAGCATTCCTACACAGAGATATAAATATTAGGAACTCTATAAGGCATTTTTTTCATCTGAATAAGACCACCCATGATTTGATTCTGTAAAACTAAACATAGCAGAAATGTATTTAAGTAGTGGGCACATTGCTACTGTAATGTGACTCAATTTCTTATTTTTATGAAAGTAAATTAGGAAGAGCATCATATAATGAATAGTTGTAGTTCTGGAATATTCTGGGTGACCAGTCATCTCTGAAACCCAGTGTTTCTGCTGTAGTGTCCAGAGCCAAAAAGTACAGAGAAAGATATGCCTTAGCATTTAAATACATATCAAAATATTTTGCTTTAAATTATCATAAGTATCCGTTCAGCCAGACTTGCTGTCCACGTGAACAAAAACATTGATTTTAGGAGTTACTGCAAGCTTCAGCAGGAAAATAGTGGTTAGCTGGACTTACTCTCTTAAAGAAACAAAATGTTTCTACCTCCTCATCTGTAGATAAGATGCTTTACCTATTCTAGGTGCCAAGATATATCCTCTTCAGAAATATTTAAAACTCTGTTCATTATCCTTCAACTCTTCTACTTTGCCATCATCAACAATTCCCCACTCTCTATATTTGTCCAAGTCATCCATTATGATTCCATTTTGGCTTTTGAATTCCAAGTTGATTTAATGAAAATGTTGCCCAAAATCCCTCAGGAGCCAATTGGGTCCTATGAAATTCCTCTAAGGGAAAGGTATAACAATAATAGAGACTGTGCAAGGGCCATGTATACCAATACAAATAAATAAATCATGAGGCCAAAGTTAAAAGGCCAATTAATTCAGCACAATTTGGAGCACACCACTGTAAAGATCTCCTAAAAGCATGCTGAAATACTTTTTTAATTTTTGAAATACATGCATTTTTCACTGAGGTATTAATAAATTAAATCTCTGTTTACATGAATTGCTGAAATCATCTAAACAGGACGGTTGTGGGTTAACTGCACCTGTTCCATTCCTGAGTTCAAGGAAAACTGCTATAAATCTTTGTATTCACAGAGCCTTCACTGCATGGTTTGGCATATGTTATTAATCCTGGAATGGTCAGTGGGCAGGCTACAATGTGTTTGTAAACAGACCTAAAACTTTAGATTTTTTTAGGTGTTATTAGTGTAATTTAAAAAATAGGTAATTTTAACATGCAATATTATACTCTTTTACACCACAAAGAGCACCTACAGTGAGGTAAATGGGATTTTGAGAAAAGCCAAGTGCAATGATTGTATAGGGTGCAAAACTTAGAGATATTACGTGGTGCATATCCAAAATGCAATGTGTATGGTATCAATATGCTTGGCAAGCAACTGCTGAACAAAGGTTGTATGCAGAAGCGGAGACTGATTCAATGACAGTACCGAGATTGGGATTTGAGTGGAGGTTTTCAAGCAAATTGAACAGTTAAACAGTTGCATAAAAAGGCATAGGCAAAATAGACAGTACCATGGTAGAAGGAGTGTAGTCTCCCTCACTCTTCCCTGCCACACAAATTGCTAGGGCGAAGGGGCTTAACGGCAAGGCCATTTTTGTTTTAACTGAAATGATGCTACAAATAGTCTAAGCCTCTGTATCCTTGATAGTATTGATTAATAGGAGAAGGGTGGTCCCAGTAGTTGAGCCATAGTTTGAATGTTTATTTCACCTCATTGGGCTGGGCACTTTGACCTTTTGAGCGTTTCCCTCATTACCTTCTGATGTACCCAGGTTACTCGGCTGGTCTGATCAGGCAAATGTAGGCAAGGCTGCAAGGTATTACTCTGCTTATTATGTATGCTGGTGCCTGCTGCTCTATGCATAATACCGGAAGGTGCCTGCTGCCTAGTGTATGTGAGGCATGCTCTGGTGTAACTAGTTAGTCAAACTTGTCTGGCATGTCCATTCCAAAGGTAAGCAAGCTCCAAGTGCCAGGTATGGAGAACCCCACGTGATTAAGTGCTTCTGTACTTTGTCCGCGTTGCAGATCCAGGTAACAACAGGACATTAATATGCTGTATTGTGTAATAAGACGTCCCAGCACGAGTTGCAAATAAAAAGTATATGATTACATAGTCTCTTTTAAATAAGTATATTTAATTATTACAAAAAAATTCCATGTGAAAATTAGTTTTAATTAAGAACTGTTGGACTAATTAATTTAATTTTTCTGACAATCAGAACATGTACAGATTCAAGCCCCCATTGTGAATACAGAGAGAGTAGGGCAGTGTTTGTATGAGCTATCCTACGCTAGGCCATAACAGTAATAGGACTGTTGATGCAGCAGCCATTTATACTGAATGTCTTGTAAGAGAACTTGTCCTAATCAATGTATTTTACCGGCTTCGGATCACATCCAGAGTCCCAGGTCACTGAAGTTGGTGGGAACACTGCTTTAAATAGTAGTGTGGAAATAAATGAAATGGTACAAGTGTAAGTGGATCATTTGCTGGCCTCAGAAACAGGCTGTACTGGAGGCTTAGCACGGATGAGGAAGAGAACCTTACTGCTTTCTGCAAACATCTGTTGTTGCATAAATTGTAAGGGTTGTGAACCTAAGACCTTAAGGAGGACTCAATCCTGATGGACTTCCCTCTGAGAGCAGTGCATATCTATATTTAATTGATTATTAATGCATATACCAAAATCCAACTTGAAGAATATAGGGAATTCTTAAAAAGATAAGCATTCTCTTTCATAAACGTTATTGAGATGTAAACTGAAATGTTCACATGGGGCATATTGTTTAAAATATATGGTGATACATTTATATGAGCTACATGGAAATAAACTAGAGGCATACACACAAACATTTATATATCACTAATATAGTCAGCCGAGTTTGTGTGCAACGCTTGCAGAAATGCGAGTTGCGCATGTGCGCTGTGAAGGGAGAGAGGGGAGGGGAGAGAACGAAGGAGGAGGGAGTGAGAGAGAGAAGGAAAGGGAGAGAGAGAGAAGGAGGGAGAGAGAGGGAAAGAGGGAGAGAGAGAAATAATTGTGAGTTGTGATTGCGACCCTCACATTGCGAGGCTCACAGTGCGATGCTGACATTGTGCGGCAAAGCTGCGCATTGTGAGGCAAAGACAGAGGGAGATAGGGAAAAAGAGAGAAGGAGAGGGAGGGAGACCAGAAGAGGGAGGGAGCCGAGGAGACGGAGGGAGAGAGAAGAAGAGGGAGGGAAGGAGAGGAGAGAGAGGAACGGAGGGAGAGAGAGAGAAGGAGGGAGGGAGAGCAAGAGGGAGAGAGTGAGAGGAAGAGAGAGAGAAAGAGGAAGGGAGAGAGAGAAGGAAGAAGAGAGAGGGAGGGAGAGAGAGAGAGAAGGAGGGAGACAAGAAGAAGGAGGGAGCCGAGGAGACGGAGGGAGAGAGAAGAAGAGGGATGGAGAGGGAGAAGGCGGGAGGGAGAGCACGAGGGAGAGAGTGAGAGGAAGGGAGAGAGAGAAGGAGAGGGAGGGAGACAAGAAGAGGGAGGGAGAGAGAATAAGAGGAATGGAGAGAGAAGGAGGGAAGGAGAGGAGAGAGAGGAACAGAGGGAGAGAGACGAACGGAGGGAGAGAGAGAGAAGGAGGGAGGGAGTGAGAGGAAGGGAGAGAGAAAGAGGAAGGGAGAGAGAGAAGGAAGGAAGAATAGAGAGGAAGGGAGAGAGAGGGAGAGGGAGGGAGACAAGAAGAGGGAGGGAGCCGAGGAGATGGAGGGAGAGAGAAGAAGAGGGAGGGAACCGAGGAGACAGAGGGAGAGAGAAGAAGAGGGATGGAGAGGGAGAAGGAGAGAGGGAGAGAGTGAGAGGAAGAAGAGAGAGAGAGAATAAGGGAGGGAGAGATATAAGGAAGGAGGAAGAGAAAGAGGAGAGAGAGGGCACACAGAGATGGAGAGGGCACATAGAGAGAGAGACAGGGTAAACAGAGAGAGGGCACACAAAGAGACAGAACAATCAATATTTAATACAATATTATTATACTGTATATTTAATATTTTTGACGGGCAAGTGATTAGTATACATATAAAATAGACTGCACATGTATACAATGAACATGAATGCATTACTATTACTTTATGCATGTACAATCATCACCAAATAGTGGGGGCTGGATGTGAATGGAGATACCCCACACCACACAGTGCAGCTTGCTCAGTTTTCCATCACTGAGCCAAACTCATTTGATTTTGCACGTACCCTACCAGTGAGCTGTATTTAGGTCTTCAGCTAACTTTCACCTTCCCCCACCAACCACCACAGAGAACGTACACACGTGCACACGTTGCACATTTGAAATTAACTCATGTTTCAAGATTTTAATCCCACCATCATCAGTTGCCTGGATGGGCAGAATTGAAATATCTGCCTGTAGTATCACCTGTTGCTGCTTTTCCTGATGGTCACTAATCCATGTGCACAGGGTTAAGCCACGAGAACTGAGGCTGCAAATTTTTTCTGATCTGTCTGTATCTGGGGATTTAACCCAGTCAATCCCCGGAGCCCCTTAACAGCTCCTGAGGCGCCGTTTATTCTACAGTGTCTGAGCATATTTATCGGCATAAGGTTTTGAACAACAGCAGCAGACACAATCAGCATTTAAAGTACTTGTTGTATAGAGCCATATTTGACCCTCCTGTGCAAAAAACTGCCGTTTAGGGAGTGCCTAATTAAAAGTTATAAGAACACCTAATATGGTCAAATTTGTGCCCATTGCTCAAGAACTGGGTACTTGGTCATTACCCATAGTTATAACTTTAACAGATTGTCCAGTAGTACTTTGCAGATATATATGGTAGAGTTCTTCATTTTTACATAATATTATTAGTAATAGTATTGATATAAACAGTTCTGAATGTTCAATACAATAGTATTTTTAACTAATATGCAGTACTGGGACATATACCACCTATACTAGGAATTTGAAAGGTTTGACCCTCAGTCTGAGACATATTATATTACTATTATTATAGGCAAAACTAATGTAAGCCAAACTTTACAACAGCTTGCTCGACTTCATAAGCTGGGTTATGTTTTGTGAAACTCTAGGTCCCCTTCTGGATCACTATCTTCTGGATTATATCTCAGTGATGCTGTACAGTGTAAAGTTGGGCAGATCACAACAAATTGCGGAGAAGGAACTGGCTATCCACTTTTTTTGCCAAGAAAACCATAGGGATAAGCATAACCAGAAACACAGACAGATATGCCTGGTGTGCTGCGTCCATATGGTCAAGTAGGACGCGACTGGAGGACTGAACTACAACAAGGCCCATATTACAATAACTATAGTACATTTATTCTATGAAGCTGTCGAAAACTACATTTGGAAACTATTGCCTAAGTATGCCACTGTGTTAGTTCGGCCTTCACTCCAGACGCATTTTGACATCAAATATCATGAAAATCACAAATTATATTTCTCCATCATTTCCCATAATAGTGAAGTATGTTGTGGTTACATCTGTTTTAACTCCTCTCATGTGCTGACACCCTTTCCAGGATTATTTTTTGGTTTGGACAAAATATATTAATGCTGTTCACCCAATTTAGTGCTCGGTAAATCTTGCATTCATTTGTACACTTGGTTTCTGTCATAAAATATTATTCAGAGAGACGGAACATCCTGACCATTATGTTTTATTCTTTACAGAGAAGAATGGGAATGGCTTCAGACACTGGTCAGTGTAGATGATCCCATTGCTAATGAGCAGGACTCAGAAGGCGCTCAAAATGTATTTCTGCAAGAACTTAGGACTGCTGTGAAGGAACTGATGAACCAAGTCAACATCCCCCTTCAAGAGGTAATTTGTTTCTCAGAGTCAAGATGGAACAAATATCTGGTGGAAGGAAGTCTTCATACGACTTGTTATTCTGTATAAAGTACACAATATTAATACACTGAAGGGATTATCCTACAATGCAACTGTGCATAATCTTATAAGGTTTCCTTTAAGACAATTAAGGAGCCTGATAAGGACATTTAATAATGTTGGACAGCGTGTTTCTTTGTTGAAAATAAAACTCCTAGAACCGAATAAACTGCTTTGAATGTACAATTTTGGGGGTTGTCCCTGTCAGCCAATGTGCAGCGACATAGCTTAAGTGCCTGCCAATAAGATTTTTCTTATAAATTTAAACAAGTTTTACTAAATATTTGTTTTCATGGAAAAGACACTTAATATAATGTTTAAAATATGATGATAGAAACTTACGTTATGTTTTTTTTTTTATATGTTGGCATAACTGATATAAAGGGGGGGGGGGAAAGGAAAACTTGAACCAAGATGGTTCCCCGGTAAACCATGGTTTGCTATAAGATTAAGGCAGTTTGCCCCCTTTCAGTGAGTAATTCGCACTGGATGGTGGTAGTGGGCAAGGGGAGCCATGTTGGTTTCTAGATGGAAAGATGGCATATACCTGAATAAAGTTAAGGATGCAAAAGCGTTAAGGAGAGAAACAAAGTACATTGAACTTATATGCAATAATTATATGTATGGTATATTTGAATCACTGTATATTAAGATATCCATCTAATAAAAATTAATTAATTAAAAAAATATGATGATAGAAAAATAGCATACTAGATCAGGGTAATGGTGTAAATTAATCATTTTGTGACATTTCACTACAAAATGTCTATAGCTTGAAAGGATATTGGGGCAGTGCAAATTATTGTGATTATGGGGAGAATATTCAGTGTAAATATTTGAGGGATAAATTAAATGGGGTACACTTTATATAGTAGGTTGGAGGAGGTGGCTATATGTCATGATGAAAGCTGAACCAATAGCACAGTTCATATCAGTAAGTTGTACAGGTTGTAGGTTTTGGAGCCTTAGTTTATATGTTTCTTTGACAAGGTATTTTATTTTAAAGAACTCTTAATGCCAGGAGGAGCGTCGGATGGTGACAAATAGAAAGGGTAGGAGCATTACAAAAGAAGTCCTTATGTGGGATTAGAAGGAAGTAATCAGAGAGGATTTCCTAAGCAAAATGAGAGGAAGGGTTAGGGTATTGAGGGTATTGTTTGTTAGAGTCAAGATTTAGAATATTATTCTATCAGGAGTTAATGGAGGATGTGCCAGGTAGGAGTGGTAAGGTGGATGAGTCTTGTAGATGCATTCATGATGGATTACAGTAGGTATAAACAATTTATGTGTACGCCATTAACAAATGAGTTACAGTAGGTATGGTAAGACACAATGGGTGAGTGTATTCAAATTGTTGTAGTGTCTTGTATGAGAAAGTGGCAAATATTGGAAAAATCAGCAGAATTTAACTAGTTATTGAAATTTTGGAGGTCAGAGGCAACAGTGGATGCTTAGATTTTGAGATATTCAACTTTAAGTAGGGTGAGGACGTATAATAAGATATTTCAGGCAGTTGATGACCTGAGCTAGTAGAGTAGGTGATAAGGCTGGTGAGAAGAGATAAATAGATGCATAATTAGGATATAGGTAAAAATGAAACTTAATTGAGATTATATGGCTGCTGAGGAAGAAGATGTAAAAATAAGAGTTAAGGACAGTGGCCTGGGCCATGTGGTACTCCAACTGTCAGAGGTGGTAAGATTGAAGACGTGCTGGAGAAGGAATCTCTGAAAGTATAAACATAGAGTTAGGATGTTTGTAGTCTCTTGAGACGTTAGGAATTTGCTGGCTGCAAGAAAAGGTGCCTGATATCCATTTAGCATCGGAGAATGTAGTTGACCTAAGTGATGAAAAATAGTTATGTTTGGAGAGGTTTATTGTTTAAAAGGTGATGGTCAGAGATAAGGATTGGGAATTTGGAAAAAGTAGAAACTGAGCTTAAATGTGTATTGAGGAGGTTAAGATTGGCCATTACTGTAAGTAAGATTCATCTTCATAAAGATTTGGAGGTGTGGATAGAGAAGGACAGTTTATATTAACATGCAAACAACAGTAAAGAACAAGAAAATGCAGGAAAACTATGTCAGTGGATCTGGGTGGCGGATAAATAATAAGTAAACAATCCAAAGATCAGGAAATCAGAAGTCAGGTTATTGGGTAGAGAACAACCAAAGCCCTGTATCCCTGGAGCAAAACGCCCCCAAAAATGACTGTTAGCTCTGGTTACCCTTAAGAGCTTCAGTTGGTAAATCAGGTATTAGAAATCAGTCCATCATCAATAGCACCTCAGTACCCTTCAGAACAGGTCAGGTATATGGAGTTGTACCACTGGTGGCACATCATGTGATGCACAAGGCTAAGAACCTGGTTCACGTAATGTGGGTGATAAGTGATTAGGTGACCCCTTAACATATGACCATTTTTGGCGTACGCACCTTGGTATCCACTGAAAACAGAAATTGCTAGGGATCGGTAGGTGCACAATAATTTGCAAATTAATTACGTAGGTTGGAGTTATTTGTTGATATGTGGAGTATCTTAAACAGTTTGAAGGCAATAATAAACAATGGGAGGGAAAGAACCAGCTAAGAGTAAAGGATGACTAAGAGTAAAGGCCCCTTATGGATTGCTACCTTGTTGTGGTGAAGATGCTTGTGCACTTTAATGAAGCTGTAAGCAATACCATGTAGGGTTACCCAAGATGGGCAGGTCATAGCAGAGAGGTCAGACAAATCGCTATCCACTGGAGAAGGGACTGGCAACCCACTCCAGTATCTGTACCATGGAAACCTTATGGATTATCACAACCAGACACAAGATGTGCCTGGCGTGCTGCGATCCATAGGGTTGCGGAGAGTCGGAGTCAACTGAACGGCTAAACAAAAAGAGTAAAGTTGGAGGTCCTTTAAAAGAACATATAAATATTTGGTTTGCTGTTGCATTAGAAAGAGATGATTTTATAATTTGTTACAATGTGTTTTCTTTTTTCAAATTAATTTGTCAGATGTTTAAATGCTTTCAGGGACTTGCCCTCTCAGCCAATGAGATCTCTGGATGTCATGTCAGTTTGAATGAAGCTTAAACAGGTTTTGTTTACTTTTTTCATTCAAAAACATGCTCTTTTAAATGCATTAAATACAGTTCTGTTCCGTGTCCCTTAAATATTATAGGATCCTCACTCTGAAAACGTAACTGGGTAGAGAAACATGGCACTTACCTCCTTACCTCCACTAACAACTTCACACTTGCTATCTATTCCATCAATAAGTCCCCTAACCTCATGTCTGTACCATCCATATTAACTCTTAGATCATCTCCTCCTATAATAACCTATATGTACAAATGTACTGTATCATCTTATTTTTTACTTAGTTTTCAAATGTATGTCAAATGTTATTCTTGTACCCCAGATTCTGCCGGTGCTACAAATGAAATATCATAATAATGCCAGTAATATGAGTTTTGGGTTTTAGTGTGTTACCAAATCTCTTCTTTCAATGTTTCCGTGTAGGCTAAGGACTTCCGTGTCTACAGCCAGGAGGTCCTTGACTTTGGAGGCCAAGTGTCTTTCCTATTGCTGCTGCCCCCATCTGATGATGTGTGTACGGCTCCCGGACAGAATAATCCATATACCCCTTACTCTGGCTTCCTTACATTGCCCCTTCAAATATTTGAGTTAGGTAAGTATATATAATGTTAGTATTTGTACAACGTACAGCCAAAAAATCCCAAGCAATGTGGAGCTCTTTGCTGCATCTTTATTTACATTTCATATAAATGTGAAGGTGACTTGTTTAGTAATGTGGAGTTAACCATGATTTGCCTGCAGGTGTTGGTCTGACTATTTCTTAGTTGCAAACTTAAAGGGTCAGTCCCCATGGCAAAGGCATCCTAAATTTAATGCGTCTTTTACTATATTATGTAGTGATGTCCAATTTGGAAATTTAACACAAGACTGAAGACATTCTAAAACACACTATATTTATATATATATATATATATATATATATATATATATATATATATATATACTATGAAATTGTGTTATTTGCACACATCAAATTCAACCTGTAGATATCTTAACAAACAGCTTATGAGATGAACTGGAGTCTGTTATTTTTTTGAGGTGGAATAAGGGAATTGGTGATTCTAGAGTAAAATACATTTGCTAATTTAATGGCCCTGGAAAAAAAAAACATATTGCATTTTGTTTCAATATTTACAGCCTTATTAAATAGCGATTTGGCCAATTGAATAGGGCTCGATATAAGCACAAAGCATATTATTTTACAGAAGTTTTTAGTTAGTGAACTTCTATCCAAAAGCAAGGTCTTCACTAACTAAAAACGTCTCTAAATAAAATATGCCCTGTGCTTATATAGAGCCCTTTTCAATTGGCCAAATCACAATTTAATAAGGCTGCAAGTGTTAATTTTCAGGTTTATCCCTCTACTGAGACTCTGTTACACAAATGTAATACTGTACTTGACATTAATCTAAAGCTGTATATGTGTTTCTTTTTCCAGTTCATTTTCTTACTTATGATCGAGACTTTACCAGTCAGTACTGTCAAGTATCAGCCTTATTGGAACTGGAGTCGCTGCTATCTCAGCAAAGTCTACGAGAAGCATTCTCTGATTCTGAACTTACAACAGCAAAGCAGCGGCACCAGCAGGTTCAAGACTATATACAGGTAGGATGATAATTAGACACATTATATTCAATCACCAGAGCTCACAAGAGGTTTGTATGGTCTAAAACTAGGTAACCCTTGATCATTAGGGCCTTTAAGGAAGAAGGAGAATGGTATCGCCATTAGGCATAAGTTATTCTCTTGAATAAAGCACAAGTTACAATAATATCAAGGCTGACCTGTATACCACCATTATGGATCTATTTGTCACTCAAAACACTATCCTGGATGATTATTGTTATAATTAGTTGTGTTTAAAGTTCCCACTGTTTATGCAACAAGCCACTACTAAATTTGGGGTAGTTTCATTTGACATTCAGACCACCTATATTAAAGGTTTTGGGGAACACAGTGTTGTTGTGGGTCAGATATTACACTGATAGGGACATGTCTTTAGTATTGTTATATATAATGTTTAGGCCAGAGTAGTAGTAATAAGGATAGTGTACCTGCTGGAGTCGTGAAATAGAAGTGACTTTGAGACAGGAAGTATAGATGACTTTGGAGCCTTACAAGTGAGAGCCCTATGTAATCTCTAATTTTGCTTTTTTGTGAATGAACTTAAAAGCCATAACTATTACTATATGTATACCCTCCCTTGCTGCCATTTTTGTAGAGAAGGGATTACTAATAAATAAAAATGCATGCACTGGACTCCCTCTAAAACCAGAGGGGACATTGATCCACCTTTTTCTACATCCCTGTGGTTTGAAATGGGCATTATTAACCTATAGCATCCCCTTATCTACCCTAACTATACTATAATTGCCTCATGAGTTTCCAATGGACCCCAATAGTCTCTATCATCTATGGGGATCTCTACAGAACCCCAAGGTTCCTATCATTATCTCTCAATGGGGTCATTATATACTCCCATGCCACCTAAAAAATATCCACTTATACCTACCTATAGCTACCAATCTTCATGGAGGTACAGCTTGGCTGTTACAGGCACAGGATGCATTTGGGCACATACAGGTACAGTCAGGCTATAGATCGGCTCTTACAGGCACAGGATGCACTTGGGCACAGTCAGGCTGCACATCGGCTCTTACAGGTGCAGTCAGGCTGCACATCAGCTCTTACAGGCTCAGAATGCACTTGGGGACTTACAGGTAGGCAGGCTGCAGATCAGCACTTACAGGCACAGGATGCATTTGGGCACATACAGGTACAGTCAGGCTATAGATCGGCTCTTACAGGCACAGGATGCACTTGGGCACAGTCAGGCTGCACATCGGCTCTTACAGGTACAGTCAAGCTATAGATCGGCTCTTACAGGCAGAGGATGCACTTGGGCACAGTCAGGCTGCACATCGGCTCTTACAGGTACAGTCAGGCTATAGATCGGCTCTTACAGGCAGAGGATGCACATCCGCTTTTACAGGCTCAGAATGCACTTGGGGACTTACAGGTAGGCAGGCTGCAGATCAGCACTTACAGGCAACGGATGCACTTGGGCACATACAGGTGCAGTCAGGCTACAAATTGGCTCTTGCAGGCAAAGGGTGCACTTGGGCACAGTCAGGCTGCACATCAGCTCTTACAGGCTCATAATTCATTTGGGGACTTACAGGTAGGCAGGCTGCAGATCAGCACTTACAGGCAGAGGATGCACTTGGGCTCATACTGGTGAAGTCAGGCTACAAATTGGCTCTTGCAGGCAAAGGGTGCACTTGGGCATATACAGGTGCAGTCAGGCTACAAATTGGCTCTTACAGGCAGAGGGTGCACTTGGGCACAGTCAGGCTGCACATCAGCTCTTACAGGCTCATAATTCATTTGGGGACTTACAGGTAGGCAGGCTGCAGATCAGCACTTACAGGCAGAGGATGCACTTGGGCTCATACTGGTGAAGTCAGGCTACAAATTGGCTCTTGCAGGCAAAGGGTGCACTTGGGCATATACAGGTGCAGTCAGGCTACAAATTGGCTCTTACAGGCAGAGGGTGCACTTGGGCACAGTCAGGCTGCACATCAGCTCTTACAGGCTCATAATTCATTTGGGGACTTACAGGTAGGCAGGCTGCAGATCAGCACTTACAGGCAGAGGATGCACTTGGGCACATACTGGTGAAGTCAGGCTACAAATTGGCTCTTACAGGCAGAGGGTGCACTTGTGCATATACAGGCACATTCAGGCTACAGATCGGCTGTTACAGGTACAAGATGCACTCGGGCAAATACAGGCATAGTCAGGCTGCAGATCGGCGGTTGCACTGTTTTTTCTGTCGGGTGCCGGTTGCATGAGAGTGCCGGATAACCAGGATTTTGCTATATACATAAACAGAGTATTAAAGAAATCTGATTTTCCCAAAAATGTTTTATACCCATGGCTTACACAGCTGCTAATGCTGTTAGTGTGTTTTTTCATGATCTAAGTTGGCCCTTTATTTTGCAAAATGAATACATTTGATAACATAAATCACATTCCACTGGATCAACTTTTTATATTATATAAATTTAATGAATTCAATACAACACACTAGGGATACGTATTTCAAAATATAGACATGCTAAAATAAATGATCCTGCTCTGAAATAAAAATTAGATTAAGCAGAAAGGCATACAATACAGTAAGTTGTACATACACATAAATCTTTCCTAAATATATAATAAGCTCAACGGCTCCTTATGTGCACACTAGATTGGCCAAGCAGCTCTTATGTGAGTATTTGTAATTGCATTTTTATTTAATTTGTCCATCTTTGCTTAGTTAGTTGTCAATTCAGCTGTGCTGCTATCAAGAGAGAATCATTATAAATCAATCTGGAGGTATTGTATGCCAATAATGCTATTCTGCATAATAGTACAATATGGTATTTGTGGTATTAATATCTTTGGGTAATATTATGGGCATTTAGTCAAATATTACAGGAATGTGACAATGAAATCTATGATTCACTAATATACGGTTTTCTTTTTGTTCACCGAAATGCATTTTGGGAGTTTAGCCAGGCACACAATAGCTGGAAGTGCTGTTTTTACATAGATACCTATATGCACGCTGCCTTTTCACATGTTTACATGAAATGATGATTAGTAAGTCTGAGACAGGGGCTCAAAATGGAAAGTCGCCCACACTACCAAACAGCAGTTAGCTGGAAAAGAACACAAAGCAATCTCCTATGAGTAATACAAGTTTTTTTGGCAGTAGTAGTTATGTTGCTAACACTCAAGGGGTAATCAGGGGGAGATTTAATAAGCGGTTTGATAACTGCGTAAGTGCATGGCTGTACCAGCCAACAGGATAAAGGCTGGGAGACCTTTTTACCACTAATAAAGACTTGACATTGCCAAAGCCCGCAGAGGAAGTAAGGGAACTAAGTTGTATAATAAGGCGTATGTACCGTATCTGCCTATTGCAAACCTCTCTGCTGTGCCATTTATTTATCATGGCAGCTTGTTCTTTGGCAAAAGTGGCTATTGGTTGCAAGGCAATTTAAGGAGTCGTCTGGTCTGACCAGGCCGTGCTCCTGTGGCGTTGAGTCTGCAGATTTGCTTTTGTGCATTCAACTTCTTGGGTTACAGAAAAACATTTTCCCCCTTAAGTCTTGGATATGTAGGAGAGATATTATAGCAGTTTGGGCAAAAATACAATTAAACATTACATGAATAAACATTTTTCTTCTCGTTTGTTTAAACACACACTTCTAAAATCTGTAAATCAAGAATATCAGTGATATTGCTTTCCTGCAAAAGAAATAGTAAAGTCATTTTATCTCTATGATATTGTTTGTTCTTTTCTTACTATGATGCATTGTGTTGCAGCATCTAACCACCTTAAGATAGATAGTAAATATCCGATTTGATATCAGAGTTATATTTGTAAATCCATTATTTTACCAGCACCAGTATTAGTGGCACTTCAAATTACAGTTAAATATGGAGGCCGAGGAGCAACAGAAGGATAATATTCCAGTTAATTTGTTTGATACTGTTGAAATATCTTTTGCTAGAGGTGCACCAGTTGACTCGTAACTCAAATTTGCTAATGAATTCACCAGGTTCAAGTTAACTTCTATTTGAAGACATTTACTTAAAACATAAGAAGCAAATTAGCATTGATACACCATGTGAATACTCATCCCCAAGGTAACCTGTATTGCCTTCTCCTTTTTTTGCAGCAAATGGAAGAAATCTGGAGAGAAGTGAGATGGTTGATGGATGCACTACAGCACGCCAGGTATAAACAGCCTTCTTGTGCGGTACCTCTTACCTGGTTCCTGGATGGATCTAGAGATAATTACCTGAAGGAGAAGCCTCAATCCACCTCATCACACTTGGATTACTTCCCATCGCCATCTCCTTCACCTGAAACCAGCCGCAAACTCAATACAGGTATGTGTAATCTGTTTATTACACCTCAACTTGGACTTAACAGAGAGAATATACCAGTAAGCAATATGGACAACTGTGACACAAAGCTAATATTATTATCCATGTAAATCTATTCCTATATAGCGGCAGTGTTCGTTTCAGTCCTCAGGCCTTAAAAGAAATTCATAATATTTTTGCTCAGGTACGGGAAGCTTAGTCAAATAAATTAGGCATGGATTGAATCACCATTGCATTGAAATCAAGAAATCTTGAAAACTTTGCGATGGTTAGACCCGGAACTTACACCCTCCCGAAGTTACAATCGCTAAAATCACAAATCGCTATTCAATTGCTCCAATTCCCCAAGGCTGCAAATGGTTTCACACCCATAAACGGTGAATGTAGGAAAAAATCCTGTGAGTGCTAGAGAGGACCCACAAGGGGTATTACCCCCTGTCCGCAGCACTGTAAATGCAAATAAAAAATCGATACTGCACTGTAAATAACGCGGAAAGCGATGATAGACATTAGAATTAATTGCACAACAGTCTCAAGTTCGCAAATCGGCAGTAAAATAAATGTATTTTTATGTGTCATTTCGGGGTTATGTCGATCTCGGGAATCAATGAGTTAATACATATCAGACCACCCACATGGACTAGAACAGTATTGGCATTCATTTTTATAATTTCATATTTTGAGGGTTTGCGAGTCCCATCGCATATCGGACCCCTGAAACCTATTGATTGACATGCAACCTCCATGTTTTACTGACGTAATTATGCCGGTCTCATTGTCTATTGGCTGTTACGAAATGGGAGATTACGGTCTTGCTTAATTGATCATATTCCCGCCTTGAACTTCTACGAACCCATAACTTGCGGGCTCCTTCAATTGAATAGCATCGGAATTGTAGACGAACGGGAGCCCACAACACACCCGCAGACATACGGCCAGGATCCCACGAGATGCGGGCTTGCAACTGAATCGGGCTCAAGGTGTCAGATAATGTGTCACCATGTGTTTTCTTTTGCAAGAATACAAAAACATAGAAGTTTAAAGGGACATGAAAGGTTTCTGGATTTTACTTAGTATGTATTTATTTATTGTTATGTACTTTATTTTATTAAGAAGTGCTTATCAGCTCTGCCTAAAACCGAACAATAGTCCCTGTATGGGTCTGCCCACAGCAGACACAGACTATGTAGTGCTGAATGTGAAGTGTAGGGTCTCAGCAGCATGTTGCAATATGGTATCACTGATTGGCTGCTAACTGAACAGCTTCATAAGCTGCAGAGGGCAGACCAACCAGATTCTACTTATATTATTTTAGTCAGAAAAAATAAGTACTTTGTAATAAAATAAAGTACATAAAAGTAAATAGATACAGGGATATATAATATACCTAGAACCCTTCCAAATCTCTGTAAGTACTCTTGGACTCTGTTAGCCAATGACATCTACAGATCCAAGTATGCTCCCTGAATTTCCTGTTAGTTTTAATAAAGTTTAAATAGGTTTTACTTAGTATTTTGTTTCAAACAAAAAACAACTGTTATAATTAGTAAAATGTGCTTTTTTAAGTGCTTGAAAAAAAAACCCAGTTGTGTTCCAAGTCCCTTTACGCCACTGAATTGGGCAGCTGTTATTAATATAGACCAGTGATCCCAATGTGTGATAAAATATACACCAATGTTTTAATTAATTTGCTCTAGTTGTGATGAGTTTTCCATGCTAGGATTTTCTGCAACAAAAATAGACATATATGTATACCTATGATCTGTGTCTCTCAATATATTTACGCCATCTTATTAGTTTCAGTATCCACCTCCTCCTTTCCCCATAATCTTATATATTTATAACATATAGTGACCTGGAGAGCTGATATAAATCCCTTCTCCATACATTTCTTATTAGATCTGCTTTGTCCATCCTACATTCACAAATAAACACAAAATGTACTACAGACTTTCTTAGTATCATTTCTTGTGTTTGCAGATCACCTTGCTACTCCTTATTCAGATAATGAACTGCTGGATGTGAAGTTTGCAAACCAGTCTTCCCCTCTTTTAGATTCACATGGAGTGTCAGATGAAGAAGGTTCCTCTGAAGTCTTCCTGGCTACAGATAGTGACTATGATTCCAGCAGAGCTCAGAGCCCAAAAGAGTTGGACCTGGTTTATTCCTCTGGTCAGGATTGCGGCAGAAGAGCACTACGCAGCTTCAGGGATGGAACGCCAGATGTTTTGCAGAGTCATGAGCCCAAAGTTTTGCCTCAGGAAGATGATCGTCCCCCACCACAGCTTTATGACAGTGACTTTGTGCTTCCCAGCCGCCAGATTGAGCTACTGCGTATTACAGAGAAACGACAGGCTTACTGTGTACGGACCAGTAGCCTGGACTTCCCAAAGCAATCCTATAAAGCCTCTCGAAAGTCATGCCCTGGTTCTGTTGACAGTTCCCCAACAGAGACTAAATCTAAAGGTCACCGTGGGGTCCTAGGCATGAGGACAAGCACTTCTTTTAACCCAGATCAGCCATGTGAAAGCTCACAGCAAATTTACCGCACTCATTCTGTTGAGTGGACACATGAATTCCAAGAGCCCCGTGAAACAAGACTTGTAAAAGGCCAAGGAAAGAAAAATAACTCTGTAACTTTACGGATATATCCGCAATATGAGACTGGTCTATCTAAAGAGATGAGCGTTAAGGTACTGTAGCACCAGGTCTGTGTGTATATGAAAAATCATTGTTATTGCATTATGGGGACCAATATTTTGTAGGTTTACGATCTGCTGAATCAGCATTTAGGACGTATTGATAGATTTTAAGGTGTAGTGGGGCCATCACTTCCTCTCCATACCAAAGTGGCAAAAAATGAGCTAAGAGGGCAGCATATGTTTTACCTGAAAAACGTGCATTTTCTGCTATTTTTTAATAATACCACCCACCACAGAGCTCCCGTCCAAACTGGCTGCATCTTGCAAATGACACCTCTCACGGTAATGTCCCGGTTGTCACTTGCAAATGGCAGTAAAAGTCAGAGGTATTAATTACAATGCCCATTAGACACCTATAGACAAACATTATAATTTGGACTATTTGTATACCACTCTCATCCCCTTCTCACGCGCTCTCTCACAACGTCTTTCTCCATTCCTATCTATTCTATCCTCTACCACAAAAACGTTCTCTCCCAGTCCAGTCTCTTCTTACATCTTACTCTTACCTCTCACTCACTTCGCTCCACTTGCCACTCTGTTATCCCTCTTTCCTGCTATACCTCACATTTTTCTCTCCTGCCCCTCTCCCGTCTCTCTCCATCTCCACTTTCCCAGCCCCCTCTCTATACCTTACCTTGCTTTTTCTGCCAATTCCCCTCCCCAACCTCTATCTTTGCAGTCCCTCCACTCCCCCAATCAGAATTCCGCTGCCTCCTCTCCAATCCCCTTCTTGCCCCTACCCTCCTTATCCTATCTTTCTCTTCCTTCTCCTCTCTCCACTGATCCTCGCTCCCTCTTCCCTACTTGTTTCTCTTTCTTCCCTGCTCCCCCCCCCCCCCATTCCCTGAGAAGCTTCCTCTTCTGTCTTTGTAGCATCATCCTCCAACCTGCTGCATTAATCAGTCCGGTAGAGGGTGTGGGGCAGGTCCCATCTTATCATGTCCGGTGTCAAAGAGTCCATGTCCCCATATGATGTCTAGGAGTATTTGGAGCCATGCAGGGAACGCTAAGCAGACAGGACGGTGGCAGGTGTCAAATTCAAAAATCTCCAATCATATAACAGGCCCCTATCCCTCTTCCACCACTTCATTCTTTTTGCAGTAAAGTTCTGTAGGTTTTAAGCTTTTGGGAAGTGTTTCTTGTCAGAAAAGAAGGAAACTTGCATTCTACAAACAGGGTCACTATAGCCTACACGTTTCAAAGTTTTAGCAATCCCTTTAAAAATGCTCAAATAATATTTTATAAGCATTATCAAAAAACAAAATGTTTTATTGTTATATAGTCTTTTGCTTTATTGTTTCTCTCTTTATTTTCCTGTGTGCAGTTGCATATTACAAACAAAACACCTGCCCAGGAGGTGGTAAAACTAGTGGTTCTACAGATGAATGAGATATCCAGAAGTATGCTGGGAAAAACAGAAGGCTACTGCTATGCTGAAGATCAATTGGACCATTTTGCACTGGTTTTTACTTCTGAAAACAATACGGAACAGTGGCTTCCTGACGATTTCATGCCTTTCTCACTTCAAACCACCTGGAATAAAGGCCACTTCTCTGTACGAATCCGTGAGACGTCTCCTCTGCTATTCCAGTACGGTCCAGCTACAACAGTATGAGCGCGCATGTGGGATTGCAAAAACTCAGCCCTCAAAGAACTCTTAGCTCAACTTCAATGCTTCCTTCTTTAAATAAAGCATTCCCTTTGTACAGAAATTTAAGTTTTGATCGAAATATGGTTTTGGATATTGCTCTTGCTGTTTTTTTTTTCAACCAAAGACATTTTCCTAACTGCAAGAGATGTTTGGTTGGTACATAAGGCAGCAAGTACATCTTACCACAACTTGTTCACTGCAAAGGAATTTGAAAAGTGAATATTTTTAGAAGAACATAAAACATACCACTCACAAAAGAGAAGCAATACATATTTCTCCTCCCCATCCACCCCTTTCAACACGACACTGAGTTTTTATTGAAGTTCAACCAACAAATGCTTAATGGGATATTGGATGAGGTTCGTCCCATGTGCATTCAAATTGAGAGAACAAAAAAAAAAACTGAAGAAAAACATCTTAAGATAATAACCACAAGAAACATTATTTTTTTTGTTTGTTTTTCAATTGGACATATATTGTTATTTGTGCTTGTTTCATTGTATTTTAAGAAATATTTTATTGCACAAAAGTTCATAAAAAATTGTTTTCTATTTTTTAAAATTATGATTGCCAGGAAAACTGGAGCCGTTTGTGTTGACGACCCCATCTTCTGATCTTATTTTTAAGGAGTTATTTCTCACCCAAGCACACATGGACCTGCCTTCCAAGTTCCCCCACTGACATACAGTCCATGGCTGAATTTTCTCTCTCTTTCAGTGGTTGTGATTTGGCCTGCGTGTGTCCAGCCGCATGATGTTTTTGAGTACGCCTTTGTTAGTTAATGGGTATTTTGAAATCTTTTGTGGTCTTGTGGTCCACAGTACAGATTGGTGGTGCTTCCTTGATACTTCACAAGGTCCTTCTCAAGGCTGTACCACAACAAGATCAAACACTAGCTTTTGAATTATTTGTATATTAACGTTGGAAGAAATGTTATACTTATGCGTTTATCTTGTTACTATTTGTTCCTACCTCTTACACCCATCCCTTTTTCTCCCCACTTCTTCATTTTTCTTACACCTGTTTCCTATGTTATCTCATGAGCCAGACAAGAAAAAAACATATCATTTGCTGTTTTTTTCCATAATAATAAAGACACCACACAGTGATGAAAAAATATAAAGCACTGGTGCTATGATTGTAAAAATATTAAATATTTTTTTTATTATTACAGTTGTCAATATTATAAAATATATATATATTGGTTTTATATACTTGAAAAATGAGGGTCACGTTGAAAAGGTAGTATAGAGTTAATTAATGCTATTTTGTGGTATACTTGAAATTTTTAATGGACTAATGTGACTGTATTTGTTTCTGTACTTTAATTAATTTAATGTACCAAATAGTATAGTACAAGGGTAAAAAATAGATAAACCCTCTCGAAGCAGTGTTTTGGTGGCCATGGGTTGTTCCAGTAGCTTCCTAACAGTTAGTAGATTTTAACCTCTGTCCATCAGCCCACTTAAAGAACCACCATGGTCATATTTTTAAAATTAGTATTTCAAAGTTGAAAAAATATAATGTGTTTTTAGAATGTAGAAAAATATTGCCTCAAATGTATTATCTTTTATATTCCGTTATGCTGCTAAGGAATCTGCCACTTTGTCTTCAGAAGATCATCAGAATGTGATAGCGACCAGGACAAGTTACTTGCATGGTGGAGATAGGATCAGTATCACAGCCACAAGGAACAAATAAGAGAACATATAATTTCTATATGTCTCAGAAGTGAACTGATTTATTTTTGGAAAGTCAAACAATATTTATAGGGGTTATATACAGAAGGGGTTTATACAACACAACAAAGACAGGGAGTGGCAGACAAACAAAGGAGAATGACGCCACATGGAGTCTAATAGTCTGGCATACTCTCTGGCACCTGTGAACAATAGGCCAACCTCCAACTACACATAATGCTGTCTCCATGTCTAGTGGTCCAGACCTCAAATAGAGTACATTAACTTTATCTGGGGACAAAACAGATTACAATACAATTGAGGTGTTTATGGTTGGATCCAAGCAGACTGTCCTTTATGGTGGATTAATGGGCTAAGATCCAGAAACTGGAAAAGGGGTCTGTGACAGTCATGAAAAACCTGTGAGGTATACTATTACAAAGCCATGCAATGGAAGAAGAGGTGTGACTGAGAAACATTGTTATATGATTGCCAGAGTTGTAAACCCAGCCCTGTACAAAAAATACATACCAAGACCTTTTATTCCAGACAAGATGCTATCAGATTACATGACTAATTAACATGAAATTATATAATTTAATTAAAATGCAATGCATCAGATAGAAACAGTTTTTGGTATAAATCTTATTATGTGTTTTACTTTAAAAATTACATTTTAAAAAACATAAAAAAGTTTTTGGGACTATGCTATTTTCAGGATTTTTATGCTGGTAAATTTATGAGTTAATCAAACTGATTAAGAAAATGATTAGTTCTCCTGTGCACAAGTTGCTAATTCCTGAAATCATAATTTCTAGCCAGAATATTTTATTAGTTATATAATGTAAAGAATAACAGCTAGTACTGTGTACTGTATATACTCGAGTATAAGCCGACCCGAGTATAAGCCGAGGCACCTATTTTACCACAAAATACTGGGAAAACATAGTGAAATAGGGAAATGTGCTGCCCCCTGTATCCCTCTTGTGCCCTCTATGTCCCCCTCTTGTGTGGGGACCCGGCCAATGCTAATGAGGTGACGTGCATGTGACGTCACGTCATTAGCGTATGCCGGGTCCCAACACAGCCGGAAGACCGAGGAGAAGCGGAGGAGCAGCTGATGGAAGCTAAGAGAGGGAAAAGGGAGAGGGGGAGGTAATTAGAGAGGGGTAAAGTGATGAGGAGGGAGGATGAGGGGGGTTGAGGATGAGGAGGGGATTGAGAAGGGAGTATGAGGAGGATGATAAGGGAGGGAAAGAGACACGAGGGAGAGGGGGGAAAGAGACACAGGGGAGGGAGAGGGGGGGAAAGAGACACAGGGTGACTCGAGTATAAGTCGAGTGGGGCTTTTTCAGCCTTAAAAAAAGGGCTGAAAAACTCATCTTATACTCGAGTATATACGGTATATACAGTTTTTAATGCTTTTCAAGGTAACACTAACTTCCTGTTGGGGTCATGGTGACCTATAAAGCAAACCATGGGGAAAAAGCTTGGGAACCACTAGTTTAACGCATGCTTTGTTATATGTGGTGTAGAAAATGTGGATGTTTTGTAATCCTTTAAATCCATATACACTAAGTAGTGCTCAGCCATAATATATTTATTGCTAGAATTAAATAGGTTCCTGAAGTTATAACGTAAGTATGAAAATGGACATAAGGTGAGTAATGCAATTTTGATCTACAGTGGATATAAAAAGTCTACACACCCCTGTTAAAATGTCAGGTTTCTGTGCTGTAAAAAAATGAGACAAAGATAATTCATTTCAGAACTTTTTCCACCTTTAATGTGACCTATAAACTGTACAACTCAATTGAAAAACGAACTGAAATCTTTTAGGTAGAGGGAAGAAAAAATATAAAAATAAAATAATATGGTTGCATAAGTATGCACACCCTAAACTAATACTTTGTTGAAGCACCTTTTGATTTTATTACAGCACTCAGTCTTTTTGGGTATGAATCTATCAGCATGGCACATTTTGACTTGGCAAGACTTGCCCACTCTTCTTTGCAAAAACACTCCAAATCTGTCAGATTGCGAGGGCATCTCCTGTGCACAGCCCTCTTCAGATCACCCCACAGATTTTCAATCGGGTTCAGCTCTTGGCTCTGGCTGGGCCATTCCAAAACTTGAATCTTCTTCTGGTGAAGCCATTCCTTTGTTGATTTGGATGTATGCTTTTGGTCGTTGTCTTGCTGAAAGGTGAAGTTCCTCTTCATGTTCAGCTTTCTCGCAGAAGCCTGAAGGTTTTTTGCCATTATTGACTGGTATTTAAAACTGTTCATAATTCCCTCTATCTTAACTAAGACCCTTGTTCCAGCTGAAGAAAAACAGCCCCAAAGCATGATGCTGCCACCACCATGCTTCACTGTGGGTATGGTGTTCTTTTGGTGATGTGCAGTGTTGTTTTTGCGCCAAACATATCTTTTGTAATTAGGGCCAAAAAGTTCAACCTTGGTTTCATCAGACCATAACACCTTTTCCCACATGCTCTTGGGAGACTTTAGATGTGTTTTTGCAAAATGTAGCCTGGCTTGTATATTTTTCTTCGGAAGAAAAGGCTTTCTTGCCACTCTACCCCATAGCCCAGACATATGAAGACTACAGGAGATTGTTATCACATGTACCACATAGCCAGTACTTGCCAGATATTCCTGCAGCTCCTTTAATGTTGCTGTAGGCCTCTTATTAGCCTCACAGACCAGTTTTATTCTCGTCTTTTCATCAATTTTGGAGGGAGCTCCAGTTCTTAGTAATGTCACTGTTGTGCCATATTTTCTCCACTTGATGATGACTGTCTTCACTGTGTTCCATGGTATATCTAATGCCTTGGAAATTATTTTGTACCCTTCTCCTGACTGATACCTTTTAACAATGAGATCCCTCTCATGCTATGGAAGCTCTCTGTGGACCATGGCTTTTGCTGTGGGATGTGACTAAGAAAATTTCAGGAAAGACCAACTAGAGCAGCTGAACTTTATTTGGGGTTAATCAGAGGCACTTTAAATGATGGCAGGTGTATGCTGACTCCTATTTAACACGATTTGGAATGTGATTGCTTAATTCTAAACACAGCTACAAGAGGGTGTGCAGACTTATGCAACCACATTATTTTTATTTTTTATTTTTCTTAAAAAGATTTCAGTAAAAGATTTCAGTTTGTTTTTCAATAGAGTTGTACAGTTTATAGGTCACATTAAAGGTAGAAAAAGTTCTGAAATGATTTATCTTTGTCTCATTTTTTACAGCAAAGAAACCTGACATTTTAACAGGGGTGTGTAGACTTTTTATATCCACTGTATCATCATATTCTTTATTTTTATGAGAACAAAAACTTCACTATGTTTTTGTTAATTATATGTTAAATATACTAATAATCTACCAAGAGGCCATAAGTAATTCTGAAATGATCTCATTATAAGTTTCTTAATTCTGCCTAGTTGAGGAAATACACAGTCCAGTGTAATATCCCGCATAACCGCTGTGTGCAGCACGAAGAGCAGCTAGACAGCGTGGTAGTGAGTCAATAAGATGCTGGAAGTTTGGCAAGGGTATCTGAAGCCATGCAGACTGCAGTGCATCAGACAGCTACTGAAGAGTGAGTGGTGGAGATCAAGATGGTCCCACAGGTGCTCGATGGGGTTCAAGACCGGGGAATTTGGTGGCCAGGAAAGTACTTGAAAGTCTTTGTCATGCTCCTCCAACCACTCCCGGACAATTCTGGCCATATGACATGTTGCCTTGTCCTGCTGGAAGATCCCATCCGCTGCAGGGAAGACAGTCAATATGTATGGTTGCATTTGATCTGCACGTATAGATAGATAACCCAATAGGTTAAAAGTGCCTTTCAGAGATATGAGTGGACCCAGACAATGTCAAGAAAACATTCCCCAAACCATAATGCTGCTACCACCAGCTTGTGTTCTTCCAACAATGGTTGCAGAGTGATGGTTCTCTGAGGTTTCGTGCCTGACACACTAGCGTTTCTGATGATGAACCCTCATCAGCATGGGTTCAGTGACCAGCCATTTGCTCCGGAGCCACATGCGCATCAGGGTTGCTGTTAAAACAGCTCTTTGTTGGTGGTCTTAGCTCCACGTCAAATTAAATACTTGGGCCCCTATTCAATTGCAAGCCCGCCGTTGCCTTCATACCGGCCGTAACAGTTACAAAGCAATTCAATTGATCAATTTAGCAGCTACCTGGCCAAAAGCCTAAACCATGCACCCGTAAGTAGCATTTCAGAGTATGATCACGATCAATTAAGCAAGGCCGTAACTACAGATTTATAAACAGCCAATAGTAAATGAGCCGTCATCATGACATCAGTAAAACATGGAGGTTAAACATCAATCAATTAGCATTTAGAAGTCCAATATAAGATCAGACTCACAATCCGGCAATGTACAAAATAATAAAAATGAATGAAGAGAATGTTGTAGTCCATGTGGGTGGCCTGATATGTATTAACTCTTTGATTCCCGAGATTGATATAACACAGAAATTCTGAGAACATGCAAACCTTAAGTGATTTGTTCTATTGACATGATAACCTACTCAAACAGCAGCACTCTTTTAGCACAATTGTGCCTTCACAGGGGAGCAATATTTTGCTGCAAATCAATTTACTCCTTACTCAAAGAATGATCCAATTCTCCACAGAATGGATAAAACCAATAAACCTCAGATATATGTTTTGACCTGTTGGACCTTATTAGACAGTCAGATTTAGCTGATATCTAAGACACGGCGAACATGTCTGTGGCCACTTATTAACCATAACAATCTGACTTCACTGAGGAGATTGATCCATTGGTGACTAGTTACTGCCTAATACTGTACAGAAGTATTCCTAGAGATTCTTATCAGCACCATTCTGAATCTGAGAAGGATATGTTATCTTAAGTTGCATTGGTTTGGGTGCCAGTGTATTTTTGCTTTTAAAAGAAAACATATTCATGGATTTCACATTTAAACAAAAAGATTAAACACAACTTTAACATGTACCATGGACCCTTAAGGTGAGGTTGTTTTAAGAATGTAATTCACAAACATGATGAGCAGAACAAACAGCAGAAGCACAGACAAGTGCTGTAACAGTCAGGTAAGAGACATGCATGTTTAGAAGCAGACTGGCAATGCAGCAGATGGCTGAGGCAGCAATAGCAGTTGTCCTCAGGAAGAGACTGGCAATGCAGCAGACATCTATGCAGCAGCAGAGACAGGAAACAAAGGTCCTCAAGAGCAGATTGGAAACCAAGACAGGAACCAGCATACAAGTGGAGGAGGTGAATGCTGAAATTTGGAGAGAATAGTTTGCGCAGGCAGAACCCCTGCCAAATAGGAACAGTAATAGAAGCAGTGCTGGATACAGCAGCTGCAGCAGTGAAACAAGCATACTAAAGACTCACAGCAGGATAGCCTTACCACTAGCACTTTGGTATCATCTCAGCCAGATCTTAAAGGTCTCTCTATGTACAGATTGGCCGAGCCCCATCACCTGTCAGTGACTAGAGGACAAAATTAAGACACACAGGAGCAGATCCATCTTTTTTCGGTCTTCCTTATGGCTTACTCAGTCTGTGAGTCACTACAAGCCGTGAATTGACAGGAACAATCAGCAGATCCTTCCTTGGCCTACCCAATGGCCTATATGTACTAGTGACAGCTATGATGTGCATTTTTTGGACACTGGACAGGGTCTAATAACAGCTTATTCGTTTTGGAAATGCTAAATAATACGACTGTGGTGTACAGAGCACTTAAACAAAATGAAAACAACAATGCAGACAGCCATAATGGGAAAAACAGTATCTATTTCAGACACTGTGATCTCCTACAAGCTGAGCTTCTTGCACAGAGGTGCTTGGAGTATTTTCTTTGCTAGGATACAGATGTCCTGAAGTGCATTAGGTGTATGGAAAGCTGCATTCATGCACCATGCTAGGCAAGTCTTTGTAATCTCCAAGGAAGTTTGAGGCCAGCATTAGGTCTCAGTGTCAGTCTCATGGAATTTATCTCACATTTACACAATTTCAAGTAGGAGGTTAGATCACACAGAGCAGTTTATGAAATGTCCATTAGAAAGTATACAAAGTCTGATTGTCTGCAGACAATGTAGGGAGACTCTCAGATTAAAATAATGAGATACACATATAACAAAGGCCAACAAAAAAATGTGTTCTTGGTGTCTTGGTTTTTAGGCCTGTTCCTGGGGTTATTTGGGGTGCTGATTCAGAAAGTGCATTGGATACGTCATCTACTCTAGTTTCCTAGATATAGAAATGGGTTGCACATTGAGCAAGAAGAGATTGGCCTCCAAGGGAATATATGTTGGTTGGGGGACAAAATGTAATCAATGAACCTCTGGTAGCACAAGATAGAGTCATACTGCCACCATGTCATATAAAGGTAGGCTTTGTAAAGGCTTTGAATACAGACGGTTCGTGCCCCAAATACATAGCGCATAAATTACGATGGTCCACAGATCAGACAACTTATAAATGACCCACATTTCATAGCATCAATGAATGAAATTGAATCATGTGCCTGGTCTTCTTTTGTTCTTGTTGTGAAACACTATCTTGGCAACAAGAAGGCTGACAACTACACACAAAATATGCTCTTTCATTTCAACAGACTTGGCTGTAACATGAGTGTTAAAGTCCATTATCTGCACAAACACTTAGATCACTTTCCTGAGAACCTTGGTGACTTAATCGAAGAGCAAGGTGAAAGATTTCACCAAGACATAAAAACAATGGAAGCCAGATACCAAAAAAGATGGGATGCACACATGATGCCAGACTATTGTTGGAATCGTATACAGGATTGTCCTGGCAGTTCCCAATCTCGGAAGACTTACAAAAGGAGCATCTTGTGTGTCAAATTACTGGAAAGCTTGTATCATAAACCATAAAGTGGCATATGACATATGTTCTGTATCTCAAAAACTAGAACTGATAGGGGGAAACTGGTGCTATTTGCTATTTTTGAAATCAGCAGGTCAAATATACCCAGAAACAAATAAAAAATGTGAGGCACAAAAATGTGTGTTGGCCTGTGTAATATGTTACATACAATCTGAGTTGACAAACACTGGGAATTTAAGGAGCTAATCTAGTGGGGAACTGCACAGACATTAGCAACCAAGTGAGATTATAAAAACATATAGAGAACTGTATAATACTTACATCTATATAGTATAAGAAGCAACCAAAGTGTTACAAAAGCTCCTTTTCTTTGCAATCAACACAAATTAAAAAATTGAACTGTTTATACAGAACGAATAATGGTGTTTATTTCATAACAACTACATAGTTACATATTGTAACGGACCTGGTTTTTATTACAGTCAGGTAAACAGAACACACCCAGGGGAAGGTATAAACAACCAATAACACAATAGTAACGCCCAAAGTTTCTCTACTTGAGAGATAATTGAGTTTATTACTGTATCTATCTCCCAGCTAAAACTTACACATTTTTATAAATTTTTATAACTTTATGATTTTTATTAGTACATAAATAAAACTTACATTTTTATGAACAACATAAATTGTGGAACAACATATTAAAAAATGGCATGAATCAGACCAGGGGTTCAAAAGTTAGTAAAAGTATATTTTACCCATAACACACAGACATTTCACAGGCAATACACATCCCTTTATAGTTGGCCACACAATACACATAGAGGGACAATAGGCGGGTCACACCTCCCTGAGGCTACCTGGCAACTTTGATACAATCAGACATGGATTAGATCATCCTTCTTTGTTCTTATGGCTGAGAATATAAACGCTTTATACAATAGACTTCCTTATCTTATGAGTCTCTGTAATAGGATTATCTATTATGCCCAGGTCTGCAATAGTATGGGCTAATATTCTGCAGAGCATAAACCAACATACATACAGTATAATAGTAGGATCATATTTTAACCATAATAATCATAAAACAGGGTAAAACAGTGATATGTTCCATTACACATATATTTAAAAATAACATTAGTTTTAATAACTAAGTTATGTATGAGAATATGAATAATTTATAAATTATAACATACTTTTCATACAAAATTATAAAAGAGATGTTGGCATTTGAGATTGCAAAATGATAAACATAAAAAAGGTGAATAAGAAATAATCTCACCTTCCCTGCTTTCCTCTCCTCTTCTCTGCTTTCATGAGCTCCTCTCCTTCCTCCAGTCACTATCTTATCCCTCCCCTACATCTCTAAAGCAGAAATGCTCCTGTAAGTCCCACTCTCAGCTCCTTTAACTTTCACTCCTTCTTCTGATGTCTTGTGGTGACATATCCCCTAACCTAGGCCCCTCACTCATTCCCACCTGCTGTCAGCCACACAGCGATCCCAGGGTTGCAAATACTCAAAATACCCATAATCTAATACCCATCACTTGTCACAAAGCATCTACTTTGCCCTTCTCCTGTGCCCTCTGGAATGCAAGGTCTGTTTGCAATAAACTTACCTTTATTCATGATTTTTTTCATTTTCAACTCCCTCAATCTACTGGCTATCTCGGAAACCTGGCTCACTCCATTTGACTTGGTCTCCTCTGCTGCACTCTCTTATGGTGGTCTACACTTCAGCCACACTTCTAGACCTGGGAACAAACAAGGTGGAGGTGTGGGCATACTGCTATCCTCTCATTGCACTTTTCACTGCATACCCCCTGTTTCCTCCCTACAATTCTCATCTTTTGAAGTCCACACTATCCACATCTTCTCTCCCATCCCTCTGCAAGTAGCTGTGATCTATCACCCGCCTGGATCACCCTCTCAGTTTCTGGATCACTTTGCTCCCTCACTTTCTCTCCTCCAATAGGAAAGCAGAAAACTTGAAGTGCACGAGGGAAGAGGCTCGCAATGAGTGCCGAAGGTCCTCAGAGGAGCAAAAGCCTTACATTGTGTGGCAAACAGCATTGACATTGCTTCAAATTTTATTGCCGTTATTTTTTGATGACCAATTCACTACTAAAAATTTACTAGCAAACATAATAATAATAAACAGCAGCAGCACTTTAGCCAACAAATAAAATGAAAAACAATTTACCACAACAATGGCCTCTTACCAACTCTCCCATTGTTCTGAGCACTTCTGAAAGGAAATAAAAAGATTTCAAGTAAGATAACATTATTCAAGCCTCACCAATCAATGTTATTTAAGTTAAAATCTTTCAGGACAGTGAGAGAAGAAAAAAAAATTAAATTCCCCGCCGCGGCTCCTTAAAGGGCCTGCGCCACACTATCAGCCCATCCTGGCCGCGGCAAAAAAAATGAACCCCCGAAGTGTCCCCACATAAACCCCTTGCTGCAGGGGTCCATAGGGATGCCGGCAGCCCCCCCACATTAACCCCTTGCAGCGGGGGTCCCCGATCGGCACCGATCGTGACCCCGCTGCATTTCAATTTTTTAATTTCTCGCCTCGCGGGTCCTTATAGGACCGTAAAGGTCCTGAAAGGACTAACACTAAAAAATATTAACCCCAGGCAACTAAAACTAACCCTATAACTCATGGGGGTCAATACAGACCCCCATAAGGCCTTTATTAACCCTGTCAATCATGGGGGTCAATACAGATCCCAATAAGGCCTTAATTAACCCCGTCACTAATGGGGGTCAATACAGACCCCCAAAAGGCCTTAATTAACCCTGTCACTCATGGGGGTCAATACAGACCCCCATAAGGCCTTAATAAACCCTGTCACGCATGGGGATCAATACAGATCCACCCCATAAGCCTCTATTTAACCCCATCAGTCCCATAAGGGTATATTATGACACTTATGGAACTGTTAAAACCCTAACATTAACCACAAAAGTGCCATGATGGTCCACAAGGACCATCAAGACACTAACTACAAACACTACACTATAACCACCAATAAACCATTAAATCTAAACTAACCCCCCCTCTACACTAATCTATTAACTCTTACACTACCTACCCCCTAATAAACCTCCCCACCACTCTAATTACAAAAAAAAACTGCAGTACAAAAAATAAAAAAACCTACATTACAGAAAATAAAAAAACCTAAGTCACCAAAAATAAAAAAAACTGCAGTACAGAAAATAAAAAACCTACATTACAGAAAATAAAAAAATACATTACAACCCCCCCACTACAGAAAAAAAAATACACACCTGAAAAGGAAAGACAGACATACACAATACAATCCATACATACAATACATTACATACAATACATTACATATAATACAAATCAAATACCCCCTATCTATCTGACATACAATATATTTAATATAAAATAAATCCTAACTATATCAAATACATCCCTCTATCTATCTAATATATAATAAATCCTAAATACATACAGAAACCCTAATTCTAAGCTAAAATAAAATAATTAAAATCCTAACTACATACACAGACCCTAATTCTAAGCTAAAATAAAATAATTAAGACCACTTACCTTCAAGATGTCCCTTCAGATCACTAACCTAGGGGTAAAACAAAACCAAAAAATGAGTACAAAACATTAACATAAAATAAATAAACATTATATACATTCTAAATATTCTACACACCTTTCCAGCTTGTTCCGTCATTTTTCAGTTCTTCTCCGGCGCGGCCCTGTTAAAAAAAACACAATACATTAATACAATATACAGACACCAAATAAAATAAACATATAAACATATAAATATACATTCAACTTACCTCCCCGCGATGTCCCCGGCCTCCTCCCCTTCAGCCCTGTAGTGGGGGGGGGGGGGGGGGGGTTGTAATGTATTTTTTTATTTTCTGCAATGTAGGTTTTTTTATTTTCTGTACTGTAGGTTTTTTTTATTTTTGGTGACTTAGGTTTTTTATTTTCTGTAAGGTATGTTTTTTTATTTTTTGTAATTAGAGTGGTGGGGAGGTTTATTAGGGGGTAGGTAGTGTAGGTAGGTAGTGTAAGTGTTAATAGATTAGTGTAGAGGGGGTTAGATTAGATTTAACGGTTTATTGGAGGTTATAGTGTAGTGTTTGTAATTAGTGTCATGATGGTCCTTGTGGACCATCATGGCACTTATGTGGTTAATGTTAGGGTTTTAACAGCCCCATAAGTGTCATAATATACCCTCATAGGACTGATGGGGATAAATAGAGGCTTATGGGGGTCTGTATTGACCCTCATGAGTTATAGGGTTAATTATTGGCTTATGGGGGTCTGTATTGACCCCCATGAGTTATAGGGTTAATTATTGGCTTATGGGGGTCTGTATTCACCCCCATAAGTGACAGGGTTAATTAAGTGCTTATGGGGGTCTGTATAGACCCCCATGAGTGACAGGGTTAATTATTGGCTTATGGGGGGCTGTATTGACCCCCATGAGTTATAGGGTTAATTAAGGCCTTATGGGGGTCTGTATTGACTCCCATGAGTTATGTGGTTAATTAAGTGCTTATGGGGGTCTGTATTGACCCCCATGAGTTATAGGGTTAATTAAGGCCTTATGGGGGTCTGTATTGACCCCCATGAATTATTGGGTTAATTATTGGCTTCTGGGGTCAGTATTGACCACCATGAGTTATAGGGTTAATTAAGGCATACAGTGAAATACACATCTCATAGGCTGTCACTCCTCATGTACATTTTCGCAGTGTTGATACGTACGGCCCTGCTGCGTAGCTCATACGTTGCTCGCAGCTGGGCGAATGTAATAGCATTGTAACTTTGAGAAATTTTGCAGTACGTAGGATTTAAGTAGAAGCCTCTTATTTACGAGGCTGGAATTTAATAGGGCCCTTAATATATACTGTATAAAAAAACATTTTTAAACAGTTGTCTGGAAATAAGAGAAAGATAATTTGGACAAGGAAATTACCAATTAACAAATTAGAAGTTATGTAGGAAATGTGTTTCCATGTTCAAATTGCTGCTAAATCGATGACTTAAAGGCATTTTCAGATACTGGTTGATGAATCTTTGAATCTCCTCCTGGAACATTTATGTATAAATGAAGCCGTACCATCCAAGGCACTGGGACCTGCTGTGTAGGGTGGTTGGACTCAACTTTACTTGTATATTTTTTACATTCACTTTTAGTCATGTGGTGTAATAGCTCAGTATTATAACATTTGTCATTGGATGAAATATAGGGGCCCTCTCATTTTTACATCATTATGTTGATGGATGTAAGTCAATTATGTGCTCCGTGGTGCTCTGATGGTGCTACATATATACAGAATATCCCTCATTCCACAACTTGTGGAATCCCACTTCCCTCCTGCAGAAGGCACATTATAAATCATTCCAGTTACAATAATAACCTCGGAACATTAACAACAGAGTACATGGTCCATTGGTCAGGATTTGGTGCTTTCGTTGCTGCGATCTGGAGCTGTATGCTGTGGCCAATGGAGAAGCAACTGGCAACCCACTCCAGTATCTCTACCTTGAAAAGCAAGTGGATCACCATGGCATGCTGTGCGGTCCATGATGTTACGGAGAGTCGGCGCAAAAAAAACACAAAGTATCTAGGCATCACAAAAAGTAGTTTATGAAATAAACCAAAGGTGCTCTGACCTTGCATCAGTTTATCTTTGCCGGTGAAACCAGCTCTCTTCATAGGATTAGCTAAAAAAAGCAGCTAACTGGCAGCTTGACCAAGCCTGTATTCTTCTCTGCTTTTAGAAGAGCTCAATGGGCTATAAATGTCATACCTAAAATGCCTACAGCTATGTTAATTCTTGGCCCAATAAAAAAAAAAAAATTCCCAGATGATTTTTTTGGAGACTTGATTACATGACTCCAGCTATTTTTTTTACAGCTACACATGCAGGTACCTGTTTAATACTACAGATAATGGCACCCCGTCTATAGCGTGCGCGTGACAGGAGAGGCAACATAAACGCGTCGACAATTGCGCCACAAAATAAAAGGGTGCAGGAGTAAAGGGCGCGTTGCCTGCACGCTCGTGAGTGCTGCTTGCCTGGATGCCCACCTTTGCTCAGTGAGTGTTCCTCTCTGAGACCCTTCTCAGCTTTGCATTACTTACCAGCCCAGCAGCTCTGCTCTCACCCCCTGTGCTCCCTCTCTCTCTGCCTCTCTCACTCCACTGCCTGTTAGCTCCTCTCCACCCCCTCCTGTCTGCATTAACTCCTCTCACTCCTTCCGCCTCATCTGATTCTCATCGGATGCCGCCTCTCTTCCCCCTGTCCTCAAGTCCTTTGGCCATCACGTCAGGAGGAGTGAGAGGAGTTAATGCAGACAGGAGGGGTTGGAGAGGAGCTTAAAGGTAACTGAGAAAAGGTGGGCATCCAAGCAAGGAGGACTCACGAGCATGTGCATTTGTCTCGTGATCTTTACTCCTGCGCCCTTTTACCGGGTGACGTTTAAGTTGCTGAAAGTAATATCTTTCTTCTGGCCACTCTGCCATAAAGCCCAACTCTATGGAGCGTACGGCTTATTGTCGCCCTATGTACAGATACTCCAGTCTCTCTGCAGCTCCTCCAGGGTTACCTTAGGTCTCTGTCCTGACTCTCTTATTAATGCGCTCCTTGCCCGGTCTGTGAGTTTTGGTGGGCGGCCGTCTCTTGGCAGGTTTGCTGTTGTGCCATGTTCTTTCCATTTGGTTATGATAGATTTGATGGTGCTCCTGGGGATCATCAAAGTTTTGGATATTTTTTTATAACCTAACCCTGACTTGAACTTCTCAACAACATTGTCCCTTACTTGTTTGGAGAGTTCCTTGGACTTCATGGCAGTGTTTGATTTGATTGGTGGTGCCTCTTGCTTAGGTGTTGCAGCTTCTGGGGCCTTTCAAAAAAGGTGTGTATATGTAATGACAGATCATGTGACACTTGGACTGCACACAGGGGGACATCATTTCACTAATTATGTGACTTCTGAAGGTAATTGTTTGCACCAGAGCTTTTTATCGGCTTCATAACAAAGGGGGTGAATACATACGCACATGACAATTTACTGTTTTCTATTTCTAAAAAATAGTTTTATGTATATATTTTTCTCATTTCACTTCACCAACTTAGACTATTGTGTTCTGATCCATCACATAAAATTCAGATTAACAAAACATTGAACTTAAGGCTGTAATGTAACAAACTAGGTAAAAAGTCAAGGGGGGTGAATACTTTTGTAAGGCACTGTATGTGTCCCAGGAGCATCCTATCCTCTCTAGTTACTCTTTTTTATCAGATGTTAGTAGATTATATGTCTTGTCAGGTTGACAGAACAAGGTGCATGAAGTGTTAGAGGATAAAGGACAGGTCAAAAAGAAGACAGGGCTATAAAAGAATAGAAAAATGACATACAATATATACACTGAGTTCTTCAACTGAGGAAATCCCGCAATAATCCAGCAGGTGCAAAGCTACAATTTTCTTACTCCCTAATGTCCTCAAAGGAGCTTCAAGGTCGGAGTCTTTTTTTCCAAGTACAGAGTAGGGAGTATGTGACTTACTTCCACAGGTCTTGCATATTCTTGATTATGGCTACAGAATATGTTGGCGAGTTACAAATAAAAGTTCATTATATTTTTGGTTACCAGCAGATTCATGAGTTCAGAATCATACATGTTCACATCACCAGGACAGCACTTGAACATTGGCCTTATCTTTCTTTATCAGGATAAACACTTGGTTGAGACTCCTTCTTCCCAAACAATCAGGAGAGGCCCTGTGCCTATGCTTCACCTTCTTTTATTCTTTATATTTATCTTCTTTTTCCAAGGTACCATGGTACAATATACACACGGAACCTAAGAGAAATCCTCCGTAACTACACCTTAAGCTTCACTGAGGGAATACATTATCAATACGACAGGATGTGTTACTTATACTATGTTTCAAGCATAGCTAACTCTGTCTAACTAAATAAGTATCTCCATATAAGCATAAATCTGTAACTAAGAAGTAGTAGTATAAATGGGAGTCCATCCATATCATATTAAATCATATAAGCATAATGAAATCTTATCTAAAGAGCGTTAGTAATGTATTTAATTGCAGGCTAGTAAAATATATAGATCTGTAAAATGCATAAACAGTTTGTCATTAAACAAGTCGGCCGGGAGGCCCACCATTGTGTGCGCTCAAGACAACCTCGGGGCGCATTTGCCTCTGGATATCAAAGAAAAGATCTGGCGCAGGGAATTTGTCGAACTGTTCTCACTATTGCCCATATCCCGGTTAGCAGATCCCTCGGAGCGTTTCCCTAGGGAAGGCGTTCAGCGTAAGAACTCCTTTAGGCGACTTCCGCGTACATTCGACAACTGGCTCCAGGCCTTCTCAATCATGGCCTGCGTACTAAGTGAACGGCATTCGGAGCAATGCTCTGGACTGTTTGTATACCTGGAAGAGATCAGGAATGCGTATCGGACCTACGGGGGGATGGCGTGGTGGCGGTACGATGAGGAGTTTCGGCTGTACATGGCGTCAAGGCCAACCATGGCATGGAGCGACAAGGCAGTAGCCTATTGGCTGAACACAATGACCCTGATGCGGGCCATGCCATCCTTTCGTGGGAAGGCAAGCGGGGCAAGGAGCCACGCCACATAGTCCGCCCCCGGCCGCGGGGTTTGCCGCTCCTTCAAGGCAGCTGCAAATGGGCCCCAAACTGTTGTTTTAAGCAGTCCTACATGGGCTGCGGCAGCATCACCCAGTATCCAAGTGTAGCAGGAGCAAGGAAGGTGCAAGAGGAGGAGTCCTCTCCAAAGAGGCAGGACCCCTATCCAGTTGGCCGCAATGCTACCGTGGCTAGAACGCTACGGTAGACTGCCGGGAAAGGCAAAAACAGCTTCGCTGCTGAGGGAGGACTTTCTGGATGGTTTTGAGATCCCGTGTTCCCTCCTTCCATCCGATTCTCGTCCGAAGAATTTGAAGCCAGTTAGTGAGGGCAAAAGTGGGGCTCGGTAGGATGGCGGGTCCATTCTCAATTCCCACAATCCAAGACTTGGTAATTTCTCCGTTGGGAATAGTGCCGAAAAAAGGGCCTGGAAAATGTTGTCTAATAAAGCATCTGTCCCACCCTCAGGGGGGCTCGGTTAATGACGGAATTGGTAAAGAATGGTCCACCGTGTCCTATGCGTCTTTTGACCGTGCCATGGGGCTTGTTAAGGCAGCCGGTGTCAGCGCCAAGATGGCCAAGGTGGATATTGAGTCTGCTTTCCGGTTGCTCCCCGTTCATCCCTGTAGCCATCGGCTTTTGGGGTGTTTCCTGGAGGGAGAGTACTACGTGGAACTTTGTTTGCCCATGGGTTGCTCCGTCTCATGTGCATATTTCGAGACATTTAGCACTTTTCTTCAATGGGTGGCCCAAACAACGGCGGGTTACCCCAGCATCACCCACTATCTCGATGATTTTCTCTTCGTGGGGCCGGCGGGCCATGATACGTGTGGTTTTATACTCAAGTTGTTTATGGGTGTATGCCAGTCCTTTGGGGTTCCATTGCCGCACAAGAAGATGGAGGGTCCCACCACGGAGTTAGCATTCCTAGGCATACGTCGAGAAGGTTGCAGACCTTACAAAGGACCTCTCGTCCCTTGCGGGCGCGGGGAGGGTAACCTTGAGGCGCCTTCAATCGATTCTGGGGAAGCTTAACTTCGCGTGCAGAATCATCCCAATGGGCAGGGTTTTCAGAAGACGATTGTCCCTGGCTACAGCGGGGGTGATGCAGCCGCATCACTTTGTGAAAGTGTCAGGAGCAATGAGAGCGGACGCGAAAGTCTGGATAGCGTTCCCTCAGTCGTTTAATGGGGGCGCGCTAATACACCCGGAAAGCCCAACTCGGGCTGTATACAGCAGCAGGATAAGAAGGGTTTGTTGCTTAACAAAAAGGATCACGGTTAGCCGCGGCATGGCCTGAGTCGTGGGTCAGTGGTGGCCTAACAGTGAATTCAGCCTTTCGGGAGTTATTCCATATGGCGGTTCAAGCATGGGGCACGGAGTTTAAGGATCGGCAGGTGTGTGTTGGGTCGCCCTGCAAAGCAACGGTCGAGCAATCAATAGCCTGAAGGTTGAACATATGGCTACGGGCATTCTACGTGTTATGTCCGGAGAACGGCATTGCTGATGCCCTTTCTCGGTTGCAGGAAGCGCGTTTCAGAACACTGGCTCCAGGGGCGAAAACCCAAGGCAAGGACATCCCCTGGAACTCTGGGAGCTTGGAGCGGTCGGATAGCCAAGTATGTCAGACAGTCGCTGGCACCGCGGACGTGGGCAGCCTATAAGACGGTATGGAACAAATGGAACGATCTGGTGGAGGTTGTTGGTGGTACCGCTTCGGAAGAAGAATCATTAGGCTTGTTACTATGGTTCCTGTTGCGGTGCACAGAAAACGGCGACTCCAAGGCATGGGTTAGTCGGCAGGCCACAGCCCTGGCCTTCATGTTTAAAGTGACTGGTACAAGGGACCTGACGAAGGAATTTTTGGTTCGCAGAGTGGTGAAAGGCATGTTCATGGGCAATCAGAGACAGGACAAAAGGCGTCCAATTACCTTCTCATTGTTGGTGCGCATGGCGCAGGAGTTGGAAGTACTCTGCAGGGACCCCTTCGAATCCCTGCTTTTCCGGGCGGCTTTCTTCCTAGCGTTTTTCTGAGCCTTCAGAATCGGGGTGCTAGTCTTGTCGAACAGGCACGGGGGGCTGCAGGCGGTGGATGTCTGTCTGGAAGGTGACAGAGTGGTGTTATGGTTGAGAAGGACTAAGACCGATCAGGAGGGGAAAGGAAGAGAGGTGACATTGCACAGAATTGGCTCTGGATGCTGCCCCCATGCGAATGTGAAGGAGTATTTACAACGGCGGCCACGGGCACCTGGCTCGCTGCTCATACATGCCAACGGGCAGGCATTGTCTCGGTTTCAGTTCACAGCAATCTTAAAGGCGACGCTTGAGCGCTTGGGTTTGGTTGCAGTGTCGTTTGGGACCCATTCCTTCCGCATAGCAGCCGCTACCAAGGCGGTGAGATTAGGCTTGGGAATCGCATCAGTATAGGTCTTATGTGCGACCCGGAAGGTTTATCTAAATGAGACTTTCTGTGTATTACAGGTGGACAGAGACAGCTTTGGATTATCGGCCATTCCTACAGGTTAGCCGCAGTCACCAGGAGTAACGCTCAGCTGGGCATACTTGAAACGGACCTACAGGTACGATGGTTTGGTTTCTGAGGCTTGAGGTGGGCACAGGTGCGAGGCTTGCTGGACAATTATGCACATCACTCTGGTGATCCTAATCTGGTGCTCATCCACGCTGGGGGCAATGATTTAGGGGTCGTTCCCATTTGCAAAATGTTGAAGGACATGAAAAGGGATATTTCCCTCTGGGTGCGCCAGTTCCCGGGTCTTTTTATCATCTGGCGGAATGCTAGAGACCCAGTTTTAGTTGATAGGGCCCGCCAGAAAAATCAATAAGCAGATGGCCAGTTTTGTGCAAAATGTAGGTTTCATTTCCATCAGGTACCGAGAATTCGAAGGCGTAGACGCCGATGAGTTCTTTCGTCCGGATAAGGTGCACTTAACTGAGATTGGGTTGGAATTGCTGACATTAGAAATCAAGGAAGGGGTGACTCGGGCACTAGCTTTATTGAGCGAAAGGGGGGGATCGCAGACTCAGGAGGTGTCCCTCAGCCGCTCCGTGGTGGGAGATGAGTTGCCCGGCCCACTGACTTAAGTGGGCGTTGCCCTGCCTCGTGGGCATGCTTGGAAAAGCACTGGGTGGCCCTGGGCGCGGGCCCAGGGCGTGAGGTTACTGTCCTGGCCGGGCTCCTCCTCCATTATGTTAATTAAGGAATGTATGTTAATTTCGGTAATTATGTTTAAGTTATGGATTATGTTAATCCATTGGTTAATAAAGCTGTGGGCCGTGTTACTCCTGAATTGGTGTCAGCCGTTATTTCACAAGCTAATGGATCTTGCTGGGGTCATGTCTCTTCTACAAATGATGACATCATGCCCCATCCTGACAGAAAGAAGTGTCATCTATTTATTATCCATCATGTTTAGTAACACATGGATAAATACATTCCAAGGGAAAGAGAGGCAGCCGCTCGAGACAGCATGGGGGAAGGGGCATTTGACCCGGCGTAGTGCAGGGAATTGATTAGGTTATTTAGATATAGGGGAAGAGTTAGGAGGTGATAAAAAGGGGGTGGTTTCCCACCCTTTTGTCATTCAACAGTTAGAAGAGCAGACCTAACTCCATATTATATATATATATATATATATATATATATATATACATATAAAGAAATATTTATATATACAGTAGACCCATAGTTAGCCAGAACTCAAGCAATCAGAAAAAAAAATTGAATACTGTACTTTAAACAAAATAATTAATTTTACAGGGCTCAACCAATGCCAGGAGCCAGGTTTTCATACCACAAAATGCTTACAGGCACCTAGATATCATCCACTGTACATCTCTGCAATTCAATGTTAACTGGAAGCAGACAGAGGCATAAGTGACTGAGCCGGTGATGTGTTGGGGTTACATTCCCCGGGTTCAGCACTGCACCGTCAAGCCACAAGTACCTGTGTGTAAGTGAGGAGTGAAAGCTGCTGCTGCTGGAACAGCCCTCACTGACAAATATACCTAGCAGAGCATCCTATGTGCAGCTAATCTAGGCCTCTTTTAATAGTGACTCTCAAGGAACCAAAAACTACTTTTATCCAGCATCTACCCATACCCTTTGGTGACGGATAACTGAGAGTCTACTGTATATATATATATATATATATATATATATATATATATATATATTAACTTTCAAATTAATAATTGGAATAAAATATTAAGCAAATAACACCTGTAAATAAAAACACTATCCCAAAATTGAAAAAAATGTCATGTTACTACAGTTTAACTTTAAACTAGCAGTGTCCTTTTTGCTAAGACCATATTATACATGTCTGTTTTATTAAAGGAAAACTCAATGGCCATATGTTTAACAAGTGGTTAGAAAAAAATGTATGATGTTCTGCAGAAATCTCTGACTCTCTTAACTGTAATCATTTCTCTTTGACATGTTGAAATTTGAAAAAACAATGTCAGATTCCTCTAAAGAAAATTCTTAGCAAATACTGTGTATTTACGGTAATTGTAATCAAATTCCTTGAGCTGGAAATAGTGCGAAGGGGTGGAACGTGGGTTAGTAACAATTTTTTTAGTTTTTTTTTCTTAGCTGGTGTTGTAAACTGCTCAGGTGAAAGAGATGTGTATGACCTAATAAAGGACCAGGAATTAGAGGGAGAGTGGTGGGGCATAGTCGGTTTTTAGTTACCCACGAGTAAAGAGGCCAGGTACAATCACAAGAGATGAAGAGGTTTTGTGTTATGGAAGAGAGAGAGAAGAAAAGCAGAGAAAGATAGAGAGTGAAGAAAAGATTGGGGCAGAGAGAGGAGGGATATGGTCAAAGCAGAGATAAGGAGACAATAATCCCGGAGTTGGGGCTAAGGAATGTAAGGAGAGTTTAGGGGTGGGACAGATAGATGTGGTATTGGTAGTAAAATTAAACTAATCATACCAGTAAAATAAAATAAAAGGTTAGTTCGTTTACTATCATCTAACTGGCAAAAGGAAGCCCCCATATCCTTTCTTCATTCTAGATATGCAAGCACATTTATTAAAATGCTCTGTGTTGCTTGAAGCCATTGTTCCTCATCTTCGGACATGCTGAAAAAGGGCCTCTTCTATCTTGATTGAAGACCCAGAAAAGATAATTTAAGCTTTAAATTCTTTTTTCTGATTTTCTGCTTCAATAGTCAATTAGACATGGGCAACTCCAGTAGTATAACTTTTTGGTTGATGTGTTCAATCAGAATACAGGAATCAAAGAGCTCACGGTTTGGTGTGCATTTCAATCCCTTCATTCTGATAAGTTAAACGCTTAACCAATTAGTATAGGGTTTGTAGCTTTATTTGATTGGTTACTGAGTAACCAATCAAATTGTGATTATTTGAATAACTTAATATTGGTTGTCTGAAATATGGCTGACACCTATTTCAGCCAATCATAAGAATAGAAAATCCCTAAATTGACAAAACACATCATTCTGAGATGGAGCTCATCTGGCACGAGGATGTGGACCAATGGCTTCAAGCAACATGGAATATTTTATTGGATTTGCCCGCTGATCTAGGGTATCGTTTGAAAGAGCTGGATTCATGGTTGGTAATGTATGAATCAACCTTTTAATTTTTTTACAGGTATAATTATTTTTTATTTTAATTGTAAACTTTTTTAACTTAATGTAATTTTTCTTATTTTAATTGTAGTTATTTTTTGTCTTTGTTTTTTATTTTCATTAATTTAATTTTTTATCTAGTGTTTTCTTTTTTTAGATCATAATTTTACATTTGGTAGTCTGGGAGTGGTTAAAAAAATTAGCCACCGCCATTGTATATGATTAAAGTGTTTGGTAATATGATGATTGGTGTATGGAAGGTCAAATGGGGTAATATGATGAAAGGGTAGATAGTTCAGATGGAGCTAATGTAATTAGATAAATAACGTGGGAGAGGGTGATTTTATAATATTGTACATGGATTAGTTGGATCTGATATGATGTGAAGTTGGTGTAGGCATCAGATGCGATCCAAAGACAGAGAGGCATGAAAGAAGAAGTCATGAAAGTGTCAGATAGAGGTCATGGGATTAAAAGTCTAGATTACCCTTAACTAGCCTTGGTAGATCTTAAGTTTGGTGTCAGTAATACATCTGAAATATATTTTATATGCTTACATCGTCCATGGGATCCATTAAAAATCCTTTAAATTGTAGAGAATTTTTTTTTTCGTGAGAATTGTTACCACCATAATATTCGACTTACAATATTAACATGCACCATGTCTTGATTTAATCATCAAAAATCTAAAAGGCACATTGGGAGATTTAGAGCATGCATTAAAAATACAGTAGAAATTATGCAGCCAATTTATTGTAGCTAAAAAACAAACTTGCCATGTGTTCATGATGAAAATCGCGTAAAGCATGGCAGGATTTGAACTTCTGAATGGTATGCAACTGTTCCATACAGATAACAACCTGCTGTCTTAACGTTGAGCTCTGGGCCACAATAATAGCAGTAATTTGATTCTAGAAAGTCAAAAATGTGAAACACTTGTACACACAAAAGTCAGCTCAAACCCCCAGCATTAGCCAGGCAGTCTGTCCCATAACTACAACCTAGTTGTTGAAATTAAATGCTAACACCTACTAAATTTATCCTGAAGTGTGTAGGAAGCAAATCTAATTTTAGGTCTGTGTATCTTTAAAGAAAACATTCCTTGGGAGGTTTTAATAGTTCCAAATCGTAGAGTGTGTGCACTTAAGGGGTTAGCCTATAAGTTCCAACTATAGCAATTTTTTCCCGGCTTGTGCATGTATAGGATTTGTTGATTAGAATTTAAATTCAAAGACTTTTGCAGGTGGTTTGCATAAAGGAATATAGTACTGTGTGTTTAAAAAATTATATTTTAAACATTACATGAGGGTTGACATGAATGATCTGATATTTACAAATGCTGCTTTCTCATCCACTAGTCTTGCCTTTTAAATTATAATGTACCACATAGTATGAGCCTCAAGTCTGATGAAGGCTTTATAGGACAGTAGAAAGCTCACTGTATTTCTCTTATCAGTTAGCCATTAATATTCAACTTTTATACAACTTTTATTTTATTTTTTTCACTACAAGTGGCTAACATGGTAACCCCTTCTGGATTGTTATCTTGTTGTAGTAAAGGGTCTTGTGGATAACTCATGTTGGGTCACCCAAGATGGGAAGGTCTGGAACTGGTGAACCACTCCAGAGAACCACTGGAGAAGGAACTGGTGAACCACTCCAGTATCTTTGCCATGAAAACCTTATGGATAAGCATGAACAGAGACATACTGATGGTGCCTGGAGTGTTGCTGTCCACCGGGCCACGGAGAGGCAGAGACATTTGAACCACTAAACAACAACTTGGTAACACTCTTTCTACAAAAACTAAAGATTAACTTAAAGTAAATTCTACAAAAGGACATAGATCCAAAACATACTGTTTTATAAAGGAGACTGGGCTACAACATCTTCCTGGCAATTTCAGAGCCCGATAAATTATGAGTGAAAATTTACTTCAACCTATCGTTTCTCAGGGGGTATCATGGGGTGCACTTACTTTTTCATGCAAGGCTTTTCAATTTTGGCTGATTTTTTTTGTTTTATAAATAAGGAGAAAGTAAAGTTTGTGTGTCTTATTCATCACATGATGCTGGGTTTATTTATTGATTTTCACAACTCGGAAACATGGGTAAATCAACTACAAATAGCAGTAGGATCAAACATAAATACTTCATTAATGAATTATTAATTAATAATTACATATTTGGATTATCACTTGATTTTTAAAAATAGACTTTGTAACAACTGTTACTCTCAAAATATTTATAGTTCTCCATATAGATTTAATTAATCAACATTACCGGTTATACACTTTTGCAATATAAATTTGCAGTTCCAAAATATAAAAAAAAAATTCACTCTTTTTGCTATCTTGAACCATCTTACACAAAATGAATAGTAATACAATATTCAAACCTACAATGTTATAAATTTGTAAAAAAAAAAAAAGTACAAAAGTGCAATTTCAGATATTATTCATACACAACAGTCAAATAAATAATAAAATACTATAACCTAGGCTTATTTCTTAAATGTACTCTGTAACCCCGAAATCAAGCTCTAAAACTGCCTATATATGTTATTAGAATTTTTTTCTTCAAAAGTGAACTACATGAATATGCAAATGAGCAAGTTTTTAATACTAATTAGTTAATGTCATGTCCTAATTAGCATGGCTGCCTGCTTTTCTATCTCTGTGGTGGTCAAAACAATGTTCCCAAACTTTATCATGAAGCTATATACATTCCCCATCCTTTTCAAGCAGTAAGAGCTCACTTATAATATGGAATCAAATTGTCAGCACATTTTCTCTAGAAAAAGGTGCCTAAATGGTGATATTATTACTATACATAAATACATCCAGGATCAATATAAGGCTTTGTCAGTTGAGCTTTTCTTGCCAAGATGGTAACAACTGACCGATATTACTTAAAGGCAATGAAAGCTGGACCATTACACCATTGCATTTTTGACCCTGCTTGCTTCAGCTTATTGCCTTGCACACTGCCATCTTGCATCTATCACCTTCCTATATCACATCCAAACATTTATGACTATAAGTTTGGGAGTTTTCAATCGTTTGGGAAAAAGCACTATGTACGTTTGGTTTTCAGCTCAAAGACAGGACCCTCCATTCTTTTGCACTTTACAAATAAAGGAAATAATAATTATAGTGAAAGTTGGACCATAAAGATGGCTGAGCACCATAGAAATTACGCTTTTCATTTGTGGTGTTGGAGAAAACTGCTTAGAATGACGTGGACTACCTGGAGTGGCTCACAGAGGGTCAAAGAGACTGAACGACTGAACAACAACATATATATATATATATATATATATATATATATATATATATATATAACAAAGGCTTTGCACTCCTATGACTACGTCCATTCGTTCACAAGTGAGGATTTACTCCACGCAGGACAGCCCCCTACTAATTTCTTACTTCATCCAGTTTTCTTCTTCTTACATTCCCTATAAGATCTAGGACTTTCAAAACAATTTCATCTTCTTGTCAAAGATAATCATTCTAGTAATCAATTATTTAATAAGTCAAAACTTTTTATGCCACAAATTATTTGATATTTTGGGATTTGCAAGCAATTTACGTTATCGCTCTGTCATTTACCCAAGTATTAATTAGTCATTACTATTCATTATTCATTTTAAAATATCCCCCATTTCTCTCATGTCTCATCAGTCTATCAATTGCTGAATTTATATAATTTCATTCACTCTTCTTTCGCTACATATCATTAACTAACCCAATTTTTATAACCAGTGCCCCACTCTACTGTATTCACCTTATATTTGTCCTCCCTCAGCTTCCCTGCATTTCATATTTGTCATTACGGTAAGTGGCCTATAGCAGTCTATTTCTACATGCTTTATCCCTACTATTTTAATTTGAATTATATAGCTTACACTATCTCGCCAGCATTTCACAGTCTATTTCTATATTTTTTAATTGACCTCGATATCCCTTTCTTCCCCGGTCTATAGCAGTTACGGGCCCAAGCCCATAACTGCTACGTTCCCAATTTCGCAATAAAATTGCAACAAATCCACTTGTGTTCAACCCTGTAACCCACAGATGGAGCCAAGAAGCCAACGGATGCTAGAGAGGACCCGCAAGGGGCTAAAAGTCTTATCCGTAGCACTGTAAATGCAAATATAAACACAACTGTACAAATCATGAAAGGGAAAGTGATGTTAGGTATTACAATTAATAGCACAACATTCTCAGGCTCACAAATCTGCAATATAAAATACTTTTATTTGTGTTTAATTTCTGTGTTATATTGATCCCGGCAATCAGTGTGTTAATACATATAATGGAACTTGCTGGACTTGAATATCATATTTACAGCTTTACCAATATTGCATTATTTCTGGAATGTGCGTCCGATCGTAAATCGTAATTGAAGCCCTTAAGACTTTTAAATCCAACCTCTAGTTTTCAAAACGTAATAATGATGATCTCATTTGCCATTGGCTCAGTCTAAACCTGTAACTACAGGTTTGACTAATTGTTCAAGGCCACACATCTAATGGCGCAAGAATGGTTTATGGGCTTGCGTCTCCGACCTAGTAGCTTGGTCTAATTTTTTAGCTCTGTAACTCTGCCAAATTTCAAGCCCGCAGCCTTTGCAGTCTTGCCGATGCCGCTACGGGGTTCTAATTGAATGTGGCTGCTGGTGTAACAAAAGCATTTATCTACAGACCAACACTCAGTCAGTTCTAAAATCTTTGATGAAACTTACGTCTAAGTCTCACTTAGTCATGGCCTATATCAGATAAATCATTAAATTCTCCCTAATTCACAATTTCATAATCCAAACTTCTCTTGCAAGCCACTAACAGAGTTTTCCTTTATTTCAGGACTTATTACAATATTTACAAACAACATCTACAGAAAAAGCAGTATTCAATGAGAATTAGATAACCTCGCCTAAATTGCATTTAACAAAATTCCTCATGATTGTCCGCAATGAATCACCCTCTATAGATGCAATCCTAGCATCCCGCGCATATTGCATTAACAACCTGAAATTGTCTCTTGGGACCATAAAAAATACTTTACAGATATCCAACACCATTACGTTTTCAATAACTCAAACTATAACCAATCATTCATGTCATCTTATCCAGTCAAACTCTTCCTTAAAGAGTTGTTTAAAGAAAAGATCTAGATGATCCATTCCAGACTTCTGATCAAAGAAACAATCTTTAAGAAACTTGCTGCTATGTTATGGTCAGGTCAATTTGAAGAAGAAACAAATGAAACTATTTGACAAAGGGGTTCTCCATCAGGCAACTCCACCCTAAATCACCACTGCTATCAATCAAGTTTAAGCCTCCTCAATCCAAGACTTTCATCACATATATTTGTTTCCTGTTAACTAGGCTTGGATATACGGTGTGTAAATATTCTGGCCCTTCATTTCAGATCTGCGCTGTCACAACCGCCTCTAGGAAAGAAATACTAACTCATATTATCAAACATCTCGGAAGATGGAAATCAACATTCCTGCTTCCTCAGAGTCAAAATTCACATTCAGTAAACCAACTAAATTAACTTGTTATGTGCATTTCATATCCTCTTTAATTTTAGGCCCTCTAATCAGGCCTCCATGTCACATATCCTGAAATATATATATATTATCTTATATTTAGAATGTGCCAATATATTCTGCAGCGCCATACATAGGACAAGTACAAGGCAAAGCCATTTTGAATACAGATTAAACAAAAAGAGAGCCCTGTCTTTGAGCTTAGAATTTTGCATATATACTGTAGTGCTTTCTTAAGCATCACATACGATTAAACACTTGCAAACTTACAATCTAAAGGATTTGGTTGTGCAACAGGAGGGTGATAGATACATTGGGCATATTAAGGATGAAGGTGAAAAGCTTCATTAAACAGATGTGTTTTTGAGGTTTTGAAGGACTTGAAACAAGAGGAAAGATTCAAAGAATAGGGACAACAAGAGGAAAAAGTCATGAAGGCCAGAGTGAGAAGAGTTGTTAAGAAAGGAGGAAAGAAGAAGGCCAGGGTATTTATATACGAGAGCAGATATATAATGGGGTGCATTATTGTGGAGGGCTTTATACGTTAGGTTCATGATTTTACATTTTATTCTGGAGGTTATGGGAAGCCAGTGGAGTGACTAACAGAGAGGTGATGCTGACACTGAGCGTTGAGTATGGTAGATGAGTCTAGCGGAGGCATTCATTATGGACTGGAGTGGTAACAAGCGGGTGGTGGGGAGGCCAGCAAGGAGTGAGTTGCAGTAGTTGAGCCGAGATATGACGAGAGAATGTATTAGAATTTTAGTTGTGTCTTGTGTTAGATAGTGGTATATTTTATAGGTGAAAAAAAACAAGATTTTGTTAGTTAATATATATACAGTATGAGGTATAAAGGAGAGAGCAGGATCAAGAAGAACCCCATGATAACAGGCTTGGGAGGAGGGAGTGATACTTGCATTTTCAAAAGTGAGAGATATTTGAGAAATGTACACTGTAGTAGAAGGTGGGAAAACAACAAGTTCAGTTTTTGACATGTTGAGTTTGAGATGGTGGGCGGACAGCCAGGAGAAAATGCTAGAGAGACAGTTAGAACCTCATGCTAGAAGAGAGGGGGGTAGATCTGGTGTTAAGAGGTACATTTGAGTGCATAGATATGATATTTTACTTTATTTAGGTTCCAAGTGAGGAAGTATAGATGAAGAAGAGGATAGGGCCTAGGACTGAACCTTGGAGTATGCCAACAGACAGAGGGTGAGGTGAAGAAGTGGTATGAAAAAAGAAGACTCTAAATATTTGACCTTGTCGGTATGATGTGAGCCATAAAAAAACAAAGTCAGTGATAACACAGAGTAGAGAATTAGGATTAGAAGAGGGTGGTCAACTGTGTCAGAGGCAGCAGAGAGATCTAGGATAGTTAGAATTGAGAAATGACCCTTTGACTTGGCGGTGAGCAAGTAATTAGTGTCTTTTGTGCGAGCTGTCTCTGTGGAGTGATGGGGCCAGAAACCAGAATGGAACGTGTCAAGAAGATACTTGGAGGAAATAAACTGCGTATGGCGGTTATAGATGAGCCACTCAAGTTTTGAAGTTAGGGAAAGTAGTGATATAGAGCAATAATTAGATGCATGTTTTAGAGGTGATAAAAGCTTTCCAGTATTTAGGGAAAGGTAAAGTATATGTGTGAGAACAGGGATAAGTGTGGTAGGGAAGGGAGGGATTAACTGTGATGGAAGAGGATGGGAGACAGGTTGAAAAGTGAGAGGCTAATATTAGACTGGAGACTAAATTCTCAGTTACAAGGTTAAAGGAGTCCATAGGGTGAAGGCTTAGTGTGGTTGGTTAGTTGAGAGGAGGAAGTGTGTGAGCTTCGTTGAGAGGAGAAAGTCATCAGCTATGAGACAAGAGGGTTGGATGACAGATTTGATATTAATGATGAGAATATTGCTGTTTGGCAAGGTTGAGGACAGAAAAGTAGCAGCACAATATAAACTTGTAGTGGGTGAAGTCTGGTGAAGTCCGATATTTCCTCTATAAATGTTCAGCATTGCGCGAGCACCCCTAGAAGTTTCATGTTTTTTTAGTGTGCCATGGTTGTGGATGTACGTGTGGCCATTTACAAGAGGTTGTGGGGCGAGAGTGTCAAGGTTGGAGGTAAGAGTCAAGTTGTAATGTGAGGTGGTAGTGTCAGGGCAGGTGAGGGTGGGGATGGGGCTGAGAACGGGTTGTAGCACAATGGTTTACGAGGTAATGGTGGCCAGGGTTGAAGAAGGGTAGTGAGAAGAAGATGTGGTGCGGTTGAAGTTTAGGAGGTGGTGGTCAGATGGAGGGAATGGACGGATGATAAGGTTTGGAGGTGGTACAGACATTGGTGAAAATAAGGTCAAGGGAGTCTCCAGCATGGTGAGTGTTTTATATATATATATATATATATATATATATATATATATATATATATACAGTAGACTCTCGGTTAACCAGAACTCAAGCAACCAGAAAAAAAAATGGAATACTGTACTTTAAATAAAAATTTACAGGGCTCAACAAATGCCAGAAGCCAGGTTGTCATGCCACAAAATGCTTACAAGCACCTAGATTACATCCACTTTATGTCTCTGCAATTCAGTTTTACCTGGAAGCAGACAGACATGAGACTGACCCAGGACAGTGTTACGGTACATTCCCTGGGCATGAGTGACTGAGCTGTACCTGTGTGAAAGTGAGGAGGGAAAGCTGCAGCTGCTAGAACAGCCCTCACTGATAAATATACTTATGTGCAGATAATTTAGGCCTCTTTTAATAGTAACTCTCAAGCAACCAGAAACAACATTTATCCGGCATCTACCAATCCCTGTGGGTTAACTGAGAGTTTACTGTATATATATATATATATATATATATATATATATATATATATATATATACGTAAAAAATGACGGAGCAATACAATTTGAAGCCAAAGCAATGCTTTTTGACTCACAGCGTGAAGGTTTTTGTATTCTGAGGGCCTTTGGCGCTCATTGCGAGCCTCTCCTCTGGTGTACTTTTGCTCCTCTGAGCAGTCTCTGCGCTCATCACAAAGACAAATACATATGTCTATATTTTTTTTTTAAATAATCAATGAATTATTTACTTAATGAATTAATATACTTTACCTCATTGTAATGAATATATCCATCAAACAATAGGCTGAAGAGCTAACAATCTCTTTTCATTTTCCCGCAGCATATAATGTACAGTTGGACTGTTGCTGGCCTGAGGAGATACTTTTATGAATGTCCCAACTGTGCATTAGAAGTAGGCTGCGTGCACGAGGGCAAACTGTTGGTTTATTTGTGTAAAGCGATATTGTAGATGCGTAATGTTGTGATTTGCAAGTTAGGAGTGTAAAGTAGCGTTGTTTGTGTATGTGCTACGCGGTTCTTGAGCATTTGGCGTCCTTTGTAATAGTGTATTTTGTACCTCGTAGGTTCCTGGGTGAAAGTGGTACGTGGTTGGTGGTATTTTGCGCGGTCCAGGGTCATGTAGCCTCGTTTTCCTTATTTTTGCCTGCCATTTTTTTTCTTGCTTAGCTGATTTTCGAGTGCCAAAACTCGGCAAAATTTACTTAAATTTGCGTTCCACCTCACTCTCAGATGTCCTGGCTATTTATTATTCGACCAATTGAATAGGAGTGTATACTGTATAAGCACATAGCATACTTTTTTTTCCAGAAGTTTTTAGTTAGAGAACTTCTATCCAAAAGAAAGGTCTTCATTGCCCGCGTGTTTCATTGCCTCCACTCATCGCCCAAGTGCTGCAAGTTTTAGTGCCTTAACGGCTCACAGGCGATGATCGCCTTCGGTGCTCCTTTGCCAAGTGCTGTTAATTTTAGTGCCTTAACGGCTCGCCTAGTTATGCCTTTGGCGCTCATCGCCTAAGTGCTCCGTGTTAATGGCTCGCCTCGCTACGGCAGGCTCACAAGCAATGAACGCCTTTGTTGTACGCACCACGCAAAGGTGACAACATCTCGTAGTTCGACAATTATAATATGTGATTTTCTGGTGGGACTGGGCAGGGACATGCAGATGACATACAATGTACCTTACTCTTTGAATCATAAATTACCATTTTTTACATGGCTCCTTTGAAGCATCTGCTCGCTGTATTACACAGCTTCAAGCAAAGCTTAGGATTGGATTCTGGCACAAGCCAGAAACCCACTCACAGAAAGAACTGTTTGAGGTTGATGCCTCTCATCAACTCTAAAAAAGACAGATATTGGCACATTAAAATGTGAGACAGGCAGACTGATTGAAAATGACCACGACAATGCAGATGAAATAAATATATTATTTTCTTCTGTGTACACCAGGGCGGTACCAATGGTAGGGAAAAAAATAAGAGAATGCTTGAAAAAATAAATGTACATAAACAAATGGGTCTAGATAGAATACATCCAATGGTACTGAGGGAACTGAGCTCAGTAATATTATTAATTTATCACAACTCAATCTACAACAGCTCAGAGGACTGCCGAAGTGCATATATGGTGCCTTTATTTAAGAAGTGAGCTAGAGCAAATCCATAGACCGGTAAGCCTCACCTCAACAGGAATATAACTGTGTGAACAAGATGATATGAGTTTTGTGAGGAGGTAAAAAGAAAACTGACAAGGCAACTAAGTTGATGTAGTCTATTTTGTCTTTGCAATTACTTTTGATACAGTGCCACAAGGATGACTATTGTACAAAATAAAGGAATTGCAGTAAGTACCACAAACTTATAGAAAACTGATTGAAAGTTAGAAAACAGAGGGTTATAGTGAACAAAACATACTCAAATGGGATTAATGTGATACATGAGATCCCTCAAGGTTCAGAACAAGGTCCTCTTCTCTTTAACATATTTATTTATTATTTCGATGTAGGGCTATTGAGTAATGTCTCCATATTTGCTGATGCTACTACACTGTGCAAACCAATTAAATTCACTCCAAAATTACTTACTTAAACTAGTGGGCAGCAAAATGGTAGATGAGATTTAACACAGTAAAATGTAGATTTACACATTTGCGAAGGAAAAATAGGCATGCAATGCATAATCTAAATCATAATCTAAATGAAACAAATCTATAAGTTTCAGAGATAGAAATAATTTGCGTGACAACCACCTATGTAACAATTGCAAAGGCAAGTAAAGTATAAGTATGTATTAAGAGGCTTATAGAATCAAGGCAAGCAATAACAACCATACCTCTATAAAAATATAATATAATACAAGTATTAAAAAAGGACATTATAGAGCTATAGAAGGTTATAAGAGGGCAACAAATTTAATAATGGAAATAGAGGGGTTGTGTTATGAAGTAAGGCTAAACAAATTAGAATTTTCTCTAGAAAAAGAGGGCTTATGAGGTGATATGATTGCTGTATAAAAAATATATCTAGGTCAGTATACGGCTTTGTCAGGTGATGATTTTTCCCAAGAATTTTACAGTTAACAAATTGTCACTCCTTGAGGTTAGAAGAAAAGCAATTTATCCTTCAAGAAAGAAAAGGGTTTCTCACAGTAAGGGCAGTCATGTGGAACACTCTAGCAAAGGAGAATGTGACCGCAAGCTTTAAAAAGGGATATGATGATGAAATGGATAATTGGATCTAATGCTTTCCACTAAAAACCACATTGCCCATAAATGGAAGACCCCAACACTTAATTTAAGAGAAGTAATCAATAAACTGAATGTTATAATGATTAATGACAGACTTACCCATACGATAACAAACACATACTCCGTATTTCTAGAGACTTGGGACTCGTGGCTTAGTTGACCCCATACAATAAACATTTTACAAAAAAAAGTTATTTAGAACTTTTCTAAGACTTAATGCAGGCTGGAAATGGACATCTCGATGTGGATCTCAGGAGCTGGACAAGTAAGTTGTGGGAAGATTGGCTGGAAATCGGCCAACCTCACTCTAAAATCCCGCTCACAGTAGTTATTTGGTCTCATTTACTTTAATTTCTTAATTTAAATTATATATAACCCTTATGTTCTTTTTGTTTTATGAAAACTGATAAGTTGAAGAAATATTGTAATAGTTCAATTTTGTGTTAGCTAATGGAATCTACTCTGCTATGAGTCCATTTATATAAAAGTAGCAAGCTTAGTCTTATATATCTTATTTACAAATTTAGTAACGTGATTACTGGATAAAATGCTTTTCACATGCACATGCTGTTTTTGTCGGGGTTGTTTTTGCTGTTTACATACTGGCTGTTGTATGGATACTAATAGAAATAATCTTCATACAGCATGCAGTCCTTGGATATTACATCCTGCTCTATGATTGCTAAATTTAACTTTTTACTCCAATAACATCAGTGAGTTTTTTCCACTGAACGTCATAGAACCACATTACACACATATGAGGAGGATTATGGGAATTTACAATCTTTATAATCTTTTTTCATATACTGCACGCTACATAAAGCCAATCAGAGGGCTGCATGTAATATGCTCCTAACAACTTGCTGTAACTGCACAAAGAGTACTCTACCAAGACGTGTTAAAGGACACTGTATTCAGCTATTAATTCTGAAGCATATTACTGGAAAAGATAATAAATTACCTTATGTAGAAATATCTAAACAAAAAGACACATAAAAAGGTGTATGTTTATAAATTGATTGTTTAATCTTGACATTTGCTGAGTCCTTTGAAAACAACATAAGGGGTGTACGAACGGGGGGGGCGACAAATATCCCTAGATGATATGAACAGGGGACACAAAAAATAATAAATTAAACTTAATAATGCATTACCAGTTTATGGAGCAGTATGTCATTCTCATTAATTTGAACCATAATGAATTTATATATATATCTATCTATCTATATATATATATATATATATATATATATATATATATATATATATATATATATATATGTTATATATCTAAACAAATAACTTTTAATTATATTGAGGGGAGAGTGTGTGATTTGGTGGGGCCCAGGGGCATTGAGAATTTAAATAAAGAAAGTTTTTGAGGGGTACTACAGCTCTGGGGCACCGGTACTAGATCCAACCCTGTTGCCTGTCGTGGGAGGAAAGTTGAATTGCACCACTCACGATGCAGTCTCTTTAAACGTTATCATCTTTAAACTTTATCCCCAATAGATTTTTTGGGGCTCTTACGACCCATGGTCAGTAGGCATCATTGTTAGCTCTGCCTATGGGATTAATGTCAGTAATTGCACTCAGCAGTTCTGTACTAGACTTTTCTCAAATAGGAAATGGTTGAGGATTCTCAATAAATGTAAGTAGGTTGTCAGACAGTTGTGTGTATTTGCATCATTCAGTTGTGTCTGACTCTCTGTGACCTCATGGACCGCAACACACCATGCTGATCCACTTCGTATTCAAGAAAGAGATACTGGAGTGGGTTACCAGTTCCTTCGCCAGTGGGCCACAGCATACAGCTTATGGTATTCCTAGATGATCTCCCATCCAAGTACAAACCAAGCCCAACCCTGCTTGGCTTTGGGTGGTGTGACCTCTTGGTTCCCTGATTGGAATCAAACCCAGGTTGTGATGGTGAAAGCTCAAAATCCTAACCACTGGACAACTAGACAGTTGAGTTAATAGTAAATGCTTAGAAAGACACAAGAAAATAATGAAAGCTGCCTTCTGATTACTTTAACAGAATGACTTACACTGTCCTCTGTGCTCCTTAAGGGCTTTCCTACAGCCTAAATAGTGTTGGTAGTTTATTATTTAGTCATCCGATCTCAGAGGACTTTGCAGACAGCCATACTACTTATACAGCTTCTCTCCAGTGCTACCAAATCTGCCAAGCAGGTTCTTTGGTGACAACATTATATATGCTCTTATTTTAAGCAAATGGAAACTATTGGTTTCGTATACAAAGGATTAACTACGGTTCAATAATTTTAAGTAACAGTTAATCACTATCTCATAAAATTATTGCATGTGTCCACCGATTGACTTACCCAAGAAAACAAAACTCAATCTAGGTACATTGGTTCCAAAGGCTATGACCATACCATACAGCTATGAAATCACTTTTATACACACAACCTGAGTAGAGGCATCATATGTTTTTGTTCTTTAAAAAAAAAATCCAAATATATAGTATATTACATAAAAAATCCATGAAATGTCTTTATAAAATGTCAGTGTATAATTTAAAGTATAAGGCATACACATATATATACTCGTAAATGTTTACATCTGATTCCAATAGGTCAAGGTTTTTGATGTGACCATGAGTGACCTTGTAGTATATCCAAAGCTTGTGTACATCTGTGAGCAATTTTCCTTCTAGTTCTATAAAAGTTGTTACAGTCTGCAAAGGATCCAGGGAGAAATAAATGTCACTTTTACTATTTAATCTCTTATGAGTTTGGAATACCTGGTAATGTGTTTGGCAGACAATTAAAGCAGCTTCTTGGCAATACGTTGAGGTTATATGGCATGCACTAGGTGTCTCAGATTGTTGATATGGTATACAGAAAATAAAATAGAAAATTATTAAAATGTGTACACCAGGCTGGGAGATCAAAAGGGCTCTTTTTATTGTTTTGCTTACACGTAATGTAATGGTGCACTGAGTAAGCACTAAAATAAGCCAATAGCACGGCTTGACTTAAAGGGCCTCAACAAAGCTTAGAAAATAGAAAGCTTGTTTAAATACTTCCTTACAAGCTAATAATAGATTTTTAATAGAAAACTAACAGGTTATAAAATAACAACTGCAAGGAAAATCATTGTTACCAGTTCTCTAAGACACTTTGAATATGGGCTCACACTCTATGAGCAGGATTTCCCCTTACCACATGGGTCCCTATAGATGCCCAATGGCACCTAAAAGGTAACTCCTTGCATAGAGGTCCTAGAAGGATCTCCATGACACCTAAATAAAGCCCTGTGCCATGGATGTCACTTTAAGACCCCAATGGCACCTAATATTAGCCCTGTATGGACCCCAGTGGTATTTAAAATTAACCGTCAGCACAGGGTCCCTAATGTTTTAACCCTTCTCCATGGGGGTAGGTAAAGAACCTGTCTAGCATTTAAAATTAACCCTTGCCACAAAGGTTCTCAAAGGACCTTCTTGGCATCTAAAATTAACCTCATACCATGGGGGTCCTCAATGGACCACCATGGTATCATTAACCTTAACAATGTGTGTCCTCAATGGTACTCTACCTACCCCAAAAGGCATCCATATTGGACCCCCATTGTAAACTAACCACCCAATGGAGGTCCATAAGGACCCACAATAGTCCCTAAGTCTACAGTTAAAAAAATACATAAAATAATAATAATAAAATAAAGAAAATAAATTAGATTAAATAATTATAAACCCCAGCAATGATCAACTATTGCCTGGTCCTCAATCTTTGGCCCTGGGAAAGCAAGCTTGTAGATGAATGTCCTCTTCTATCTTGATTGAAGCCAAGGATGCTTATCTTCTGACCTGTTGGAATGGAACTCCAACTAAAAGATCTACTGCTCTAAAAAAAAAAAAATCTAACTGAGCTCCTTCTAGGAGGAGCTCCCTTGGAGACTAATGACTTTTGGCAAGCTTGGCTTAAGACCAGGCTTGACGAATCCAAAGCCAGAATTAATATTGCTGGGAGAAATATCAACAACTTCTGATACCCTTATGTTACTACTCTGATGGCTGAAGATGAGGAGGAACTAAAGGACCTATTGATGAGGGTGAAAGAAGAGAGTGCAAAAGCTGGCCGGCTCCTCAGTGGAAAACAGCAATCTCAGTTCCTGGCAAATTGATGAGGAAGAAGTGGAGGCCGTAACAGATTTTATTTTTTTCTGGGCTCCAAGATCTCTGCAGATGGTGATTGTTTTTTAGGGAGGAAAGCTATGGAAAGTTTGGACAAGCTATTAAAAAATAAAGACTGAGCTTGAACAAAAAAGATGCTGCAACTGGCTTACCAACCAACATCCAGTTCTTATGGGTCAATCAATACTACATAAAATAAAGCCAGTCTGTTCACTGGAAGTTTTGATTGTGAGGCTAAAGCTTAAAGGTTTTGGCTGAATCATGAAAAGACAGGATTTCTTAGAGAAGACTCCCCCACTGGGAAAGATTAAAGGAACAGAGTCAGACATGGATAGATAAGGTCATTGAAGCAATGAACATGAGCTTGAGGGAGCTCAGAGGGTCCGTGGCTGACAGATGCGTCTGGTGTGCTGGGGTCCACACGGTCCACAGAGAGTTGAACACTACTGAACAACTAATATCCTCTGAAACACGTGCAGTCCTATCATTGTAATCCCTATAACAAAGTTTTTATTTTTGATATTTTATTATTTTATTATAACCTAAGAAATATCGTTCTCCATAAACGAATAATGTAGCATACATAGCCTAATCACAGTATGAAAACCTAGTTCATGGCTCCAAGGCTCCTGATAACAAGGCCTTCACAATATAGAGAGCTGGGAAATACAGTTCCTTTCTAGTGCTGTCTTTATTTACCTACAACATTTAATATCCAAAACTTGAGAGCCATGCTATTGAGTTGGTGTTTGTGTTGCTCAGTCGTGTCCGACTCTCCGTGACCTCATGGACCACAAAAAGGCAGAGATACTGAAGTGGGTTGCCAGTTCATCTCCCAAGTCTTGCCTATTAACTACTCTCACACAAAACATGGGAACCATGTACACGGTTACAGAGCTTTCCACAGAGTTTATATCTCATCTGCAAAGAACTTTCCAGTTAATCCAGGAAAGGTTTTCATTATCACAAGCAATTTGTGTATTTCCAGAACCAATATTGCAACCTGTACTTTTAAATTAAAGATTTCAAACAGAAACATAGAGTTTGATAACAAGGCCATCACAAACATCTTGCATTACAATAAAGTCTACAATATTTGTTGTTGTTGTTTAGTCATTCAGTCCGACTCTCCATGACCCTGTAGAGCACAGCACGTCGTGCCTATCCATAAGGTGTTCTTGGCAACGATAGTGGAGTGGGTTGCCAGTTGCTTCTCCATTGTACAAAGATTTGCCTGACTTTTCTGCTATGTTCTACCCATCTTGAGTGACCCTACATAGTATAGCTCACAGCTTCACACAAGTCCCTTCACCACAACAAGGTAGTGATACAAAAGGGGTCTACAATATTAAGTGTGAATTAAATATGTTATACCCTTTATTGGGTCAGCTTTTACACCTTGCGCTGGGAGATCACTTTACTAAATCTCAGTGAAATGTTTTTTTTCTTCCCCAAATTATCTTTACTTTTTTGATTATATTAAGCCTTATTTCAGTATGTACCAAAGGTGGATATCATCAAATACAGACATAAAAGCATATCTAAGTTTCCTGGATTATGAATGCATCTGATAGCGGAGAATCAGTAGTGCATGCAAATATTTTTTATTTGCATGAAAACATACCAAAATAAATATTAACAAACTCACCCTGATGTTTGCTAAATCTCTTGAGTTTGCAAGCAGCAGCTTTTGTTAGTTAACACCCCTGGATATCTCTGCTAAAATTATCATAACATTCATAATTCGTTTTGGCCAATCACAGGCAGATAATACATTGTAACAATCAGTGATAGCAGTTTGTGCAGGAAGGAATCATGGGATGTATAGTACGGTAATCCTGTAGAAGGAAGCAGGAGGAACCAGACACTGGTCTGTAGATCTCTGCATTGAGCTGCTGCTGGCTTGAAGATGTGTTAATATCCGTACCCATATGCAGTGTTTCTATTGGGAGGTACACTGTGCCTATGTAAGCAGCTCTGGGGGTGTGGAAAACAATATTTATTTTTAAATACAATAAATCTATATGTGTATGGAATAACTCAATGTAATGTCTGTTTCTGATATAAGCAGCATGTGTTATCTTAGAGAAAAGGAAAAACATGGACACTTAGATATACCTTTAATGATTGCTCAGGGCTTTGTAAAATGACTCCTTATGTTTTGCCATGGTTATTAATTTTAAGTAAATGTTCATAGGCAAGCAATGTATAACAGCAGCCAATCTTCACGCACCATTAACGCATTTTAAACCCCATTTCATTATCCTAGTTTGTGATGCTCAGTGACACCGCTGCGGTAGCCATTTTGCATTTTTTAGAAGTGAGCTGTCAGTCTTGAAAGTTGTAAAGAGCGGTGTGGTGACAGCATTCAGATAAAAGGTCAGTGGCTGCCATGTACCTAAAAGTATCAGATCTCTCTGTGTCTTCTGACTGTTAAAAAGAAAGAATTCCATCCCAGTATCTTAGACAGTTACATATCTATTCCTAGAGCACTGGCACTTCCTGTCTGGTGTAAATGTTTGTATTCGGATATTGTACTGAGAGCTTTCCCTGATATCCAGACAGAAAACACATGTTATATGGCCCCTAACCTAGTACTATATAATAATGTTAAAGAGACAGAACTCTCACAGTCTCCATCACCTGTAATATTTAGTAACTAGCGACTTGCCCGTCAGAAATGACGGGGCAATAAAATTTGCAGCCATGGGAATGATGTTTGAGACATAATTGAAACTGTGAGGACATTCGGCGCTCATTGTGAGGCAAAGTGTGACGGCGTCTCGAATTTTGACAACTTTTAAATGTGATGCGCAGGCATCACATTTCCTATACAGATGGGGTATGCAGAATGTATAGTATCCCGCTCAGCCGCTCACCACCGCCATTACACAGTGCCAGCGCCGCGAAAGAGACATGAGAGAGAAGTACACACAGGACAGAGAGACGGACAGGCACAGGACGGATAGAGAGAGAAAGACACAAAACAGAGAGACACACACACACGCAGAAACGCACACACACAGGCACACACATAGGACAGAGGGAGGGAGAGAGGATACAGGACAGAGAGAGAGACACACACACAGTACACAAACACACACAGAGACACACACATAGGACAGAGGGAGGGAGAGAGGATACAGGACAGAGAGAGAGACACACACAGTACACAAACACACACAGGAAACAGGGAGGAAGAGAGATACAAGACAGAGAGAGAGACACACACAGTACACAAACACACACAGGAAACAGGGAGGAAGAGAGATACAAGACAGAGAGAGAGACACACACAGTACACAAACACACACAGGAAACAGGGAGGAAGAGAGATACAAGACAGAGAGAGAGACACACACACAGTACACAAACACACGCAAAGACACACACACAGGACACAGGGAGGGAGAGAGGATACAAGACAGAGAGAGAGACACACACACACAGTACACAAACACACACAGAGACACGCACACAGGACAGAGGGAGGAAGAGAGATACAAGACAGAGAGAGAGACACTCAGTACACAAACACACACAGAGACACGCACACAGGACAGAGGGAGGAAGAGAGATACAAGACAGAGAGGGAGAGACACACAGTACACAAAAACACACAGAGACACGCACACAGGACAGAGGGAGGAAGAGAGATACAAGGCAGAGAGGGAGAGACACCCAGTACACACACAGAGAAACACACTACACAAACACACACAGAGACACGCACACAGGACAGAGGGAGGGAGGCAGAGAGATACAAAACAGAGAGACACACACACACAGTAGACACACACACACAGTAGACACACACACAGAGAGACACGCACACAGGACAGAGGGAGGAAGAGAGATACAAGACAGAGAGAGAGACACACACAGTACACAAACACACACAGAGACACGCACACAGGACAGAGGGAGGAAGAGAGATACAAGACAGAGAGAGAGAGACACCCAGTACACAAACACACACAGAGACACGCACACAGGACAGAGGGAGGAAGAGAGATACAAGACAGAGAGAGAGAGGCACACACACAGTACACAAACACACAGAGACACACACACAGGACAGAGGGAGGAAGAGAGATACAAGACAGAGAGGGAGAGACACACAGTACACAAACACACAGACACACACAGTACACAAACACACACACAGAGACACGCACACAGGACAGAGGGAGAAAGAGAGATACAAGGCAGAGAGAGAGACACACAGTACACAAACACACACAGAGATACGCACACAGGACAGAGGGAGGAAGAGAGATACAGGACAGAGAGAGAGAGACACACAGTACACAAACACACACAGAGACACACACACAGGACACAGGGCGGAAGAGAGATACAAGACAGAGAGAGAGAGACACACACACAGTACACAAACACACACAGAGACACACACACAGGACACAGAGAGGAAGAGAGATACAAGACAGAGAGAGAGACACACACAGTACACAAACACACACAGAGACACACACACAGGACACAGAGAGGAAGAGAGATACAAGACAGAGAGAGACACACACACAGTACACAAACACACACAGAGACACGCACACAGGACAGAGGGAGGAAGAGAGATACAGGACAGAGAGAGAGACACACACACACACAGTACACACACACACAGAGACACGCACACAGGACAGAGGGAGGGAGGGAGAGAGATACAAGACAGAGAGAGAGACACACACAGTACACAAACACACACAGAGACACGCACACAGGACAGAGGGAGGAAGAGAGATACAAGACAGAGAGAGAGAGACGCACAGTACACAAACACACAGAGACACGCACACAGGACAGAGGGAGGGAGGGAGAGAGATACAAGACAGAGAGAGAGACACACACAGTACACAAACACACACAGAGATACGCACACAGGACAGAGGGATGAAGAGAGATACAGGACAGAGAGAGAGACACACACACAGTACACACACACACAGAGACACGCACACAGGACAGAGGGAGGGAGGGAGAGAGATACAAGACAGAGAGAGAGACACACACAGTACACAAACACACACAGAGACACGCACACAGGACAGAGGGAGGAAGAGAGATACAAGGCAGAGAGGGAGAGACACCCAGTACACAAACACACACAGAGACATGCACACAGGACAGAGGGAGGAAGAGAGATACAAGACAGAGAGAGAGAGACACACACAGTACACAAACACACACAGAGACATGCACACAGGACAGAGGGAGGAAGAGAGATACAAGACAGAGAGAGAGAGACACACACAGTACACAAACACACACAGAGACACGCACACAGGACAGAGGGAGGAAGAGAGATACAAGACAGAGAGAGAGAGACGCACAGTACACAAACACACACAGAGATACGCACACAGGACAGAGGGATGAAGAGAGATACAGGACAGAGAGAGAGACACACACACAGTACACACACACACAGAGACACGCACACAGGACAGAGGGAGGGAGGAAGAGAGATACAAGACAGAGAGAGAGGCACACACACAGTACACAAACACACACAGAGACACGCACACAGGACACAGGGAGGAAGAGAGATACAAGACAGAGAGAGAGACACACACACAGTACACAAACACACACAGAGACATGCACACAGGACAGAGGGAGGAAGGGAGAGAGATACAAGACAGAGAGAGAGACACACACAGTACACAAACACACGCAGAGACACGCACACAGGACAGAGGGAGGAAGAGAGATACAGGACAGAGAGAGAGAGACACACACAGTACACAAACACACACAGAGACACGCACACAGGACAGAGGGAGGAAGAGAGATACAAGACAGAGAGAGAGACACACACACAGTACACAAACACACACAGAGACATGCACACAGGACAGAGGGAGGAAGAGAGATACAAGACAGAGAGAGAGACACACACAGTACACAAACACACACAGAGACACACACACAGGACACAGGGAGGAAGAGAGATACAAGACAGAGAGAGAGACACACACAGTACACAAACACACACAGAGACACGCACACAGGACAGAGGGAGGAAGAGAGATACAAGACAGAGAGAGAGAGACACAGTACACAAACACACACAGAGACACGCACACAGGACAGAGGGAGGAAGAGAGATACAAGACAGAGAGAGACACACACACAGTACACAAACACACACAGAGACACGCACACAGGACAGAGGGAGGAAGAGAGATACAAGACAGAGAGAGAGACACACACACAGTACACAAACACACACAGAGACATGCACACAGGACAGAGGGAGGAAGAGAGATACAAGACAGAGAGAGAGACACACACAGTACACAAACACACACAGAGACACACACACAGGACACAGGGAGGAAGAGAGATACAAGACAGAGAGAGAGACACACACAGTACACAAACACACACAGAGACACGCACACAGGACAGAGGGAGGAAGAGAGATACAAGACAGAGAGAGAGAGACACAGTACACAAACACACACAGAGACACGCACACAGGACAGAGGGAGGAAGAGAGATACAAGACAGAGAGAGACACACACACAGTACACAAACACACACAGAGACACGCACACAGGACAGAGAGAGAAAGACAGATACAGGACAGAGAGAGAGACTCACACAATACACAAACACACACAGAGACACGCACACAGCACAGAGGGAGGAAGAGAGATACAAGACAGAGAGACACACACACAGTACACAAACACACGCAGAGACACGCACACAGGACAGAGGGAGAAAGAGAGATACAAGACAGAGAGGGAGAGACACACAGTAAACAAAAACACACAGAGACACGCACACAGGACAGAGGGAGGAAGAGAGATACAAGGCAGAGAGGGAGACACACACACACACACAGTACACAAACACACACAGAGACACACACACAGGACACAGGGAGGAAGAGAGATACAAGACAGAGAGAGAGACACACACACACAGTACACAAACACACACAGAGACACGCACACAGGACAGAGGGAGGAAGAGAGATACAAGACAGAGAGAGAGACACTCAGTACACAAACACACACAGAGACACGCACACAGGACAGAGGGAGGAAGAGAGATACAAGACAGAGAGGGAGAGACACACAGTACACAAAAACACACAGAGACACGCACACAGGACAGAGGGAGGAAGAGAGATACAAGGCAGAGAGGGAGAGAGACCCAGTACACACACAGAGAAACACACTACACAAACACACACAGAGACACGCACACAGGACAGAGGGAGGGAGGCAGAGAGATACAAAACAGAGAGACACACACACACAGTAGACACACACACACAGTAGACACACACACAGAGAGACACGCACACAGGACAGAGGGAGGAAGAGAGATACAAGACAGAGAGAGAGAGACACACACACACAGTACACAAACACACACAGAGACATGCACACAGGACAGAGGGAGGAAGAGAGATACAAGACAGAGAGAGACACACACACAGTACACAAACACAAACAGAGACACGCACACAGGACAGAGGGAGGAAGAGAGATACAAGACAGAGAGAGAGAGAGACACAGTACACAAACACACACAGAGACACGCACACAGGACAGAGGGAGGAAGAGAGATACAAGACAGAGAGAGAGAGACACACACAGTACACAAAAACACACAGAGACACGCACACAGGACAGAGGGAGGAAGAGAGATACAAGACAGAGAGAGACACACACAGTACACAAACACACACAGAGACACGCACACAGGACAGAGGGAGGAAGAGAGATACAAGACAGAGAGAGAGACACACACAGTACACAAACACACACAGAGACACACACACAGAACACAGGGAGGAAGAGAGATACAAGACAGAGAGAGAGACACACACAGTACACAAACACAAACAGAGACATGCACACAGGACAGAGGGAGGAAGAGAGATACAAGACAGAGAGAGAGACACACACAGTACACAAACAAACGCAGAGACACGCACACAGGACAGAGGGAGGAAGAGAGATACAAGACAGAGTGAGACACACACAGAACACAAACACACAGAGACACACACACAGGACAGAGGGAGGAAGAGAGATACAAGACAGAGAGGGAGAGACACACAGTACACAAACACACACAGAGACACGCACACAGGACAGAGGGAGGAAGAGAGATACAAGACAGAGAGGGAGAGACACACAGTACACAAACACACACAGAGACACGCACACAGGACAGAGGGAGGAAGAGAGATACAAGACAGAGAGGGAGAGACACACAGTACACAAACACACACAGAGACACGCACACAGGACAGAGGGAGGAAGAGAGATACAAGACAGAGAGGGAGACACACACAGTACACAAACACACACAGAGACACGCACACAGGACAGAGGGAGAAAGAGAGATACAAGGCAGAGAGAGAGACACACAGTACACAAACACACACAGAGACACGCACACAGGACAGAGGGAGGAAGAGAGATACAGGACAGAGAGAGAGAGACACACAGTACACAAACACACACAGAGACACACACACAGGACACAGGGCGGAAGAGAGATACAAGACAGAGAGAGAGAAACACACAGTACACAAACACACACAGAGACACACACACAGGATACAGGGAGGAAGAGAGATACAAGACAGAGAGAGACACACACACAGTACACAAACACACACAGAGACACGCACACAGGACAGAGGGAGGAAGAGAGATACAAGACAGAGAGAGAGACACACACAGTACACAAACACACACAGAGACACACACACAGGACACAGAGAGGAAGAGAGATACAAGACAGAGAGAGAGACACACACAGTACACAAACACACACAGAGACACGCACACAGGACAGAGGGAGGAAGAGAGATACAGGACAGAGAGAGAGACACACACACAGTACACACACACACAGAGACACGCACACAGGACAGAGGGAGGGAGGGAGAGAGATACAAGACAGAGAGAGAGACACACACAGTACACAAACACACACAGAGACACGCACACAGGACAGAGGGAGGAAGAGAGATACAAGACAGAGAGAGAGAGACGCACAGTACACAAACACACACAGAGATACGCACACAGGACAGAGGGATGAAGAGAGATACAGGACAGAGAGAGAGACACACACACAGTACACACACACACAGATACACGCACACAGGACAGAGGGAGGGAGGGAGAGAGATACAAGACAGAGAGAGAGACACACACAGTACACAAACACACACGGAGACACGCACACAGGACAGAGGGAGGAAGAGAGATACAAGGCAGAGAGGGAAAGACACCCAGTACACAAACACACACAGAGACATGCACACAGGACAGAGGGAGGAAGAGAGATACAAGACAGAGAGAGAGACACACACAGTACACAAACACACACAGAGACACGCACACAGGACAGAGGGAGGAAGAGAGATACAAGACAGAGAGAGAGAGACACACACAGTACACAAACACACACAGAGACACGCACACAGGACAGAGGGAGGGAGGGAGAGAGATACAAGACAGAGAGAGAGACACACACAGTACACAAACACACACAGAGACACACACAGGACAGAGGGGAGGAAGAGAGATACAAGGCAGAGAGGGAGAGACACCCAGTACACAAACACACACAGAGACATGCACACAGGACACAGGGAGGGAGAGAGATACAAGACAGAGAGAGAGACACACACAGTACACAAACACACACAGAGACACGCACACAGGACAGAGGGAGGGAGGGAGAGAGATACAAGACAGAGAGAGAGACACACACAGTACACAAACACACACAGAGACGCACACAGGACAGAGGGGAGGAAGAGAGATACAAGGCAGAGAGGGAGAGACACCCAGTACACAAACACACACAGAGACATGCACACAGGACACAGGGAGGGAGAGAGATACAAGACAGAGAGAGAGACACACACAGTACACAAACACACACAGAGACACGCACACAGGACAGAGGGAGGAAGAGAGATACAAGACAGAGAGAGAGGCACACACACACACACACACACAGAGACACACACACAGGACACAGGGAGGAAGAGAGATACAAGACAGAGAGAGACACACACACAGTACACAAACACACACAGAGACATGCACACAGGACAGAGGGAGGAAGAGAGATACAGGACAGAGAGAGAGGCACACACACACACACAGTACACAAACACACACAGAGACACGCACACAGGACAGAGGGAGGAAGAGAGATACAAGACAGAGAGAGAGACACACACAGTACACAAACACACACAGAGACATGCACACAGGACAGAGGGAGGAAGAGAGATACAAGACAGAGAGAGACACACACAGTACACAAACACACACAGAGACACGCACACAGGACAGAGGGAGGAAGAGAGATACAAGACAGAGAGAGAGGCACACACACAGTACACAAACACACACAGAGACACACACACAGGACAGAGGGAGGAAGAAAGATACAAGACAGAGAGAGAGAGAGACACACACACACAGTACACAAACACACACAGAGACACGCACACAGGACAGAGGGAGGAAGAGAGATACAGGACAGAGAGAGAGACACACACACACACAGTACACAAACACACACAGAGACACGCACACAGGACACAGGGAGAAAGAGAGATACAAGACAGAGAGAGAGAGACACACACACACAGTACACAAACACACACAGAGACACGCACACAGGACAGAGGGAGGAAGAGAGATACAAGACAGAGAGAGAGGCACACACAGTACACAAACACACACAGAGACACACACACAGTACACAAACACACACAGAGACACACACACAGTACACAAACACAAACAGAGACATGCACACAGGACAGAGGGAGGAAGAGAGATACAAGACAGAGAGAGAGACACACACAGTACACAAACACACACAGAGACACGCACACAGGACAGAGGGAGGAAGAGAGATACAAGACAGAGAGAGAGACACACACAGTACACAAACACACACAGAGACACACACACAGGACACAGGGAGGGAGAGAGATACAAGACAGAGAGAGACACACACAGTACACAAACACACACAGAGACACACACACAGGACACAGGGAGGGAGAGAGATACAAGACAGAGAGAGAGACACACAAAGTACACAAACACACACAGAGACACACACACAGGACAGAGGGAGGAAGAGAGATACAAGACAGAGAGAGACACACACAGTACACAAACACACACAGAGACATGCACACAGGACAGAGGGAGGAAGAGAGATACAAGACAGAGAGAGAGACACACAGTACACAAACACACACAGAGACACGCACACAGGACAGAGGGAGGAAGACAAGACAGAGAGAGAGAGACGCACACAGGATAGAGAGAGAAAATGCACAGAGAGTGAACAGAGAGAGAAAGAGCACACAGAGAGAGATCACAGAGAGAGAGAGATACAGGACAGAGAGAGACACACACACACACAGTACACAAACACACACACAGGACAGAGTGAGCGATAGACAGACACAGAAAAGGGAGAGAGAGAGACACACACACAGGACACAAACACACACACAGGACAGAGTGAGCGATAGACAGACACAGAAAAGGGAGAGAGAGATATGGGACAGAGAGAGACACACAGGGAGAGAGACAGACACACACACAGGACAGAGAGAGAAAGAGCAGAGAGAGAGAGAGAGCAAAGGACATAGAGAGAGAGACACTCATGACAGAAAGAAGCACAGACAGAGATAGAGTAGCCAGAGAGAGAGAGCACACACAGAGAGAGAGCGCACAGATAGAGAGCGTACTCCGTCATTTATGAAGGAAAGGTTATTCTGTCATATGTATGTCTCTCTGCTACCAATATTAATAACTAGGAAATTGCCTGTCAAAAATGACGGGATTAAAATTGTAAGGCTGGCAATGCTGTTTGTCACACAATGTGAGGCTTTTTGTCCTCTGAGCACCTTCGGCGCTCATTGCGAGCCTATCCCCCTGTGTACTTCCAGTTTCCTGCTTTGCATTGATCACCTTCGGTGCTCATTGTGAGCCCCTTTGGCGCTCATTGCGAGCATTTTCACTCATCTGCGCTCATTGCAAGCCTCTCCCGCTCGTGGTGCTCATTGCGTGGCTCGCAATGAGCGCCTACGGCCAGTGTTTTTACTACTTTAAAATTGTTTTAACATTTAACTTTAGAAAGGGGCATATTCACAAATGTACTTACTAGAAGTTGACCGCCTTACAAGATGCTGGCTCCAAGCTCTTCTATTGTCTTCCTATAGTAATGCGTCAGTGGTGCCAGCCCACAGCGGAGCTGTCCCAGGCCAATTGGGAAAGAAAAGAATTGCAGTAAAATAGGATGCTAGTGGTTGGAGCTTGAATGTGACAGCTTGCTAGGCTTGCAGCTTCTTCAAAGTAAGTTTTTGACGTGTTTCCTTTTTACCCATTACTGTTTTATGTTAACAACAAGCTTCAATATTGAGTCAATTCCTGTGACAAATTCCCTGCAGCTATCCACATAAGATGAGTGTTTATGTGAAGTGGTTGACTACAAGACAGCCTATCCAAGCCATTAGTCACCTTATATGACTGTAGAAACTTCTTATATAATACCCTAATATCCAAGATAAATTGCTCCAACCATCAAAACAATTTAAAATGTAATCTAAGGAAGCTTTTTGTTGCCATATATAAAAATACAAAGAAATAATACTCCGGATTGGGAATATAAAGATTTTAGGAGCAGAGAGACAGTTCAGTTTTGTAAATATATCTTTAGGATTTTTTTTCAACATTAAAAAATGTCTTTGAAGAATGACAAACTAGTACAGGGATGCAAATAACACCATAGTTGGGGCCTAAGCTTAGCCATACCTTCCAAAATACAGTGCTAGCAGGCCATAGATGTGAAAGATGGCAGCTGAAAGAGAGAAATAACTGAACCTACCCATGCCAATTACATGCCTAGAAGCAGGCAACTTGCAACAATCAGTTCAAACCCTGCTTTCTAGAAATGTAAATGCCCCGTGACACTAACAATCTTCACAAAAAGTATCATGGATTCTCCAAGAACCCGCAGACGCATCAAAAGATTTTCTTAAATATATAAAGGTTGCAACATTTTCCCTGCCTAATTTTCAGCCTCCTTAAAATGGGATTACGTTTTAAAACGTAGTCTGTAACTCCAAATTTACGGGTTACGGGTATTAAATTAGCCTGTAACGTTGCTCGCAGTGGCCTTTGCAAGTCAGCACGCAGGACGGCCGAGAAAAGGCTACGTGCTGAGCAACGTTGAACTTTGCGCACGTAAATCCTTTGATCCATCAAACCCGTAACTGCTATGTTTTCAATTCAGCTATTAAATTGCCACACAATCACTCGCGAACAAGCACGTAACACGCAAATGGAGCCCAAAGGCCAACGAGAGCACCTGCAAGGAGGATAAAGTCCAATATGTAGCACTTGTAACGCAAATAAAAACAAACTACTGTACATTTATTATAAGGGAAAGTGATGTTAGGTCTTAGAATTAATAGCACAACATTCTCAAGCCTGCAAATCACCCCCGAATGTATATAGACATTACATTAGAGCATTTGTTCTTAGGCATGCATTAACGTGTATTAACCCCGTGAGTACTGGGCTGTGTGTATATAATAATACATTATCATAATTTCTAATTACACATATGCTGATATTGGACTGTTAATTGTCAAAGAATGTTGAAATGTCATCCTTTTTAAATGATTTTTGGTGTAATACTGTACTTTAACAGCTGCTGAGTGTATGAAACATTTTTTGCATGAAAAAAAAAACAAAATAAACATTAATTAGCTTACATTGAAATTAGCTAAATTTCTTATGGTTTTTGGCAGTTGCATTTGATGCTGTACACCCCTAGAAAATGTCAGCTAAATTAGCATAAAATTCACACTTAGTTGTGCCAAATCAGAAGCAAGCTAATGCATTCTATCAGTCTCTACCTCAGTGGCTTCTGACCTGCTCAGTACAAGAACCGGGGCAGATCTCTGCCAGCACGTCCTCTGCTTCATTTTCCTGCTGTTTCAGAGAATTACTCTTACTGTGCAAAAACTGTCTCACTTGGGATGTTACTGCACTTCTTGCTTAATGTTGTAGGTCTCTCTCACACACAGCAGCCCTGTCTGTGCTGATCTCTGGCTGGGGCAGGGCCCGGCAGAGAGTGCAGCAGGAAGCAGCAGGGCGGGTAACATCCCAACAGTGACATCAGTGATCTCCTATTGGCTGAGGAAGCCAGAGCAGGTTGATAAATAGTTAAAATTCATTAGAGGGATTTTTAAATATTAATAAAAAGAATTTTTTTTTATGAAATGTGTTGCATATATCAAGAATGTATTTTTCCTAGGGATTGCAGAAACGTAATAATCCAGAAAACTTAGATATGCTTTTAATTAATTTGGTGTTGGTGCATTATTGCTTCTATTACAAGATTTTCAACAGGCCAGAAAATATAGCCCATTCTGGGTGGTCTGAGATGGTGTAGATATTTCTAATGATGATACTTATGCGTTTCAGAAATAAATTAGACTGTTCCCCTTATTTCAGTACAATAAACACTATGAGCCTCATTCAATTGAGCTTTTGGGCGATCCGGTAGCCCTTAAGTAAGATCGCAAGTTAATTTGCAATTAAATTGGAGTCTTTTTGAAAGCTCCAAACGGCTTATGAGTTACGGTATTGAAAAAATGGCGATGGTAAAACTCGTGACTTACAGCCTCCAAAAGCCTATGATCTGTCAAGGCAGCAAGACTTCCGATTGCGAAAATTGCTAATCGCTATTCAATTGCAAAAATCGCTCAAGACCGCAGCCGCAATCAAGCCCGCAAGCGCCAAATGGGGCCCAAAGGTTGCAGGTCCAAACAGGATCCGCAAATGGTTTACAGACTAGTTTGTAACACTGCAAATGACAATATAAAGACACCAATGCACTTTAAAACATGAGGAAAGCAATGGAAGGCATTACAATTACTTGTACAACAACGCCAAACTATTGAATATAGCAAAAAATACAATTTTATTTTCCACATAGGTTGTAACGGTCATGCATATGCCAATATGAAAAGCCATGCTGGAACATGCTGAAAGCTATTAAAGACACACTACCTCATTAAATTGCAACACAAATACATGCAAATGTCTGACATATTAACCCTTTCACACTCACAGAGGCACTAATGTGGACCCTAAAAACACAAAGATCATCTTCTATACATTTCACTAATCACATCTACATTGGGACAACAAATTGTGGCCAAATGACAACGCCACATGGCATATATCAAGTGCCGGGGGATCATTTGACATATGGTTGTCCAGTCCTTCAGTTGTGTCCGACTCTCTGTGACCCTATGGACTGCAGCACACTTACTAATGTCTCTGTCTGTGTGTACCCACAAGGTTTGCATGCCAAAGATACTGGAGTGGGTTGCCAATTCCTTCTCTATTTAACTGTGATTTGTCTGACCTCTCTGCTATCACCTGCCCACCAACAGTGGCCCTACATGGTATAGCTCACAGCTTCATTCAGGTACACAAACCCCTACACCACCACAATTTTGAAAACCACAAGGGCACCAGGGGAACATACACCACACTAATCTACTCTAACCCATTAGGAAGGGCCGGAAACACACATGGAGGCTGTGCAGAGACAGTTGGAGAAACAGCCAACTCACCTCCATCTCTGCTACGCCCATCCTGGAAAGCCCCACACCATTGCTGGTGGCCATGTGCCAAGATGTATACCCATTACAATTTGGTGACCTCCTATTATGTTTTGTTGTTTATCAATTTACTTTAGTGTGGTGTATGTTCCCCTGGTCCCCTTCTGGATTGCTAAGTGGTGGTGGTGAAGGGGCTTGTGTACCTGAATGTAGCTGTGAGCAATACTGGCAAGGAACTGGCAACCCACTCCAGTATTACCTGTCATATTGTTATCAGGCCCTCATGGGAATGTTGATACTCCGCAGTATCACAAACTGGACTTTGCATGTGTATTAACCCTTTATTTTTTATTATATATGATATATATTATATGATATCTAATGTTATTATGGCTATTATTATTGTTATACTGTATGTATTGATATATTGCATAGTAACTAGAACTCATTAGTTTACATTGAAAACATAATTGAAAACACACTGACACGGTTACAATGATATAACAAAGCTTTATTTTATACACAGAGTATAATCAGAAATGGACAATACTGTGCATTAATATCATGGGTGTGGTGTGGGCGGACAAAGGGGATACTGATAGGATGATAGTCTAGAATAAGCATGATGCATAGCACCTACCAGGGTCGCATGTGGTCACTACACGGCTGCAACCTGAATCTGAGGAAAAAAAGGATCATCAGAAATCACTCAGTTTAATTGATGAAACCATTTATGTGCATAGCACGTACATCTTGTCTAGATCTGCTCAATGAAACAGATGATTCAACCTCTGGACTGTGTAATCAAATCCAGTTTCACACATACAGTGTGGAGACAAAACACTGTAAAAAAAGTGGTCAACTAAAAAAAGGCGGAGGATAAAATAATTAATCAACATGCATGTACAGTACAGTGCTAAATACTGTAACTGTACCAATATAACAACTCACCTGATTCCCATCTTCAAGCATTAGTAACTATTAGCTAGGTCTCTGGATAATCAGCAATATGGGAAAATACCCATTAATACGGAGAGGACACAAAGGTCAGCAGCCAGATTCAATGTTACTTACATCAGATCCAAGGATCTGTCAGACTGATATTGAGGTCAGGTTTACATGCTACAAGGGTGCATATATCAATGCTGGCCGTTATTAACATGCCACTGTGAGACTTTGCAAGTTCACCGCCACAGCAGTATTATTCTACATTACAGCTAACAACAATCATGTCTGAGATATCTGGCTATATGATAGCTTTAAGATTGTGGGAGCTACATGTTAAGGGGGAGGGTGGGGGCTGTCATTGAAGGAATGTCTACCTGAGAGGCACTGTGAAAACCTTACACCAAATACATTTCCTTCACAGTGCTTGCAGATGCAGAAGATGCCTTTATGGACCTGAATTGTATCTAAAAAGAAAAGAAAAAGAAAAAGCCAAAACATACAAAATAAGGCCTTAAAAATCATAGGGACTGCAGCATCTCTTCTCAACAGCATTCCTCAGTGACCATCAATTGGTGACATGTTAAACAGAATCCTACATGTCCACTGATTGGGTTAACATTGTGACCAATAGATTTTCACTGAGGGGTGCTGTTGAGAAGGCACAAAAATATGCGTAGCCCCTATATCCTCCTCCGCTCAAAAATAGGCTCAGGGCCCCAATCCCCCCTGGCCGGCCGCCGTCTCCCTGCTGGTGGTGGTGATGGGAAGGTGGCAGGGGGAGGCAAACCACCAGGAGGCAGCGGCACCTGCATTGGTGGAGGAATGGTGGGAGGAGAGGAGGGGCCGGGCTGCGGGTGGCTGGGAGATGCCTCCGGGGTGGAATAGGCGGGGCTGAGGACCAGAGAGCATTGCATGGCCTCCACTGTGGCTCCCTGGAATGCGCTCTGGTCCATCCCAATCCTGAGCAACCCAGCCAGGTAGGACTCAGTAGATTAGATGAAGCCTCCTCTCCTCCCTATTGCCACTTGCCAGGCTGTGCATTACCTCTGCATGATTGGCGGTGATGCCTGGATCCCCCGAAGACAGTCCACCTGCTGTCGCATTCGGGCCAGCCTCTCTGCATGCGCAGCCTGACCTGATGTTGGCGATTGAGGTCCCTGGGGCATGGCGAGGAGGTGGTAGTGTGGGAATGGGGATGGTCTGGGGCCCAGCTGGAGCGTGTTGCAGTATTGGCGGTGGTGTGGTTGGGCCCAGTGATGGTGGCCGGTCCAGCGCACTGCTGTGGGGAGCAGGGTGTGGCTGACTTGTGTCCCCACTCCAGTTGGAGGATCCTGGCGATATGCTCAGTCTTTGGAGGAGGGGGATAGTTGAGTTGAATCCTGGCGGTGTGGCCAGAGGTCCGGATGGTGACCCCACTAGCCATATTATATCCTCCTCCTCCATTTGTCGCCTTCTCCCCCTGCGCCAGTTCCTGCTGGCTCGCCACTGGACCCAGACCTCCATGATGCTGAAAGAGAAAAAAGAAAGGTATATGTCATTAGTATGATGAATAAAATATTGTTTTGTGTGCATTCCGAACTATCTGACATCTAGGCTGGATGATACTCCTAATTATAACTCAGATTAGCTATAATTTGCTAAATGTGATCTATTCTTTGGCTCGTGGTCTTGATCATTCTTGTCTCCTAACGTTATCTTAATTCTGACTGCGGTCTGTAACTGCATACGCTGCCGTGGGCATACCAATACATGCACTATCTATTAGTTGATTACTGTTGTTGTGCCCAGGAATGACAGTGATTTGTCAGCTTCATGGCTTTAATGACGCATCCATCTATCCCTTGTTAATTCCATGGAGTTGACATGTCAGTGTCCTTGTTAGTCATCATGTACTGTACACGTGTAGTGTGTGTGATGTACATGTGGTGGCATGTTGGTGTATGTATTCACTTGACATGGAGGCTGGGTCCTGCTGGGCCACCAGGCCTGGAGCTCCAGCGGCGGGCACCTGTCTCAGAAGATCCCTGACGACCCTCTCCCACTCATTATAGGTCACAGTCTGGTTCTTGTACTCCTTAGCCATTATCCTCCTCACCTTGGCCCTGATATCATCAAACCGGTACTTGACAGACCTCACATCCCTTGGCGCTCTGCCTACTGCTGTCACCTCAGCCGCTACCTCATTCCATGCCTGAGCCCTAGGCCCTGGCCTAACTTCCCTCCCGCTGCAAGAATCAGCCACGGATAGCACAGAGGAGGACCACATTCTCCCAGTGCGAGTAATTGTGGGCCCTGTGCTTGCCCTTAGCCTCTTGCCCTCCCGACTGTGGACGGGGACACTTGCCTCCCTGACCTGTCCCTGAGGCCTGTCCCTTCCCGAACTACCACCCCCCCGGGATCAGGCCCCTTCCCCTTTGTCCCTCTTCTAAGGGTGCCTGGTGCTAGGGCCACCCAACCACCACCCACCTCCTCCTCCTCCTCCACCACCTCCTCCATCTCCTCCTCCCCAACACTCCTCTCCTCCTCCCCACCAATACTCCCCATGGCCACCTCTCTCTCCTCCTCACCTCTCCTCTTCTCCTCCCCACCTCTCAACTCATCTCCTCCCTCCATATTAATCCAAAAAATTATAGAACGATAAATAAAAATAAGTGTAACTGTTAATATATGATGGGGAAAAACAATGTGTGTATTATGTGTTATTAATAACTGTTGGGGGATGCAGTGTGAGGGATGGAATGGGGAGGAGCGATCTAGCTCCATATGTCTCTATGTGTGTTGTTTAAATTATGTGTATTGCAATTATGTGTAATCTGTAAATATGTGTAATCAAGGATTAAGTGTCAAATAGCAAATGGTATAAAATAAATGAACAAAACTGCAAATTACTAAGAGCTCTTACTCTCTCTATAACAACCACCAACTCGGGGACCTGTGTGCTACTTTGTCAGAAAATACAACTTAACGGGAGCCTGCAACACACCCACAGACATTCGTCCTACTGCGATAGAGTTGCGGGCTTGCAATTGGATGGAGGTCTATGAGTCTCAATGACGGACAACACAAAAATTCCCCAGTCTCTGTATGCCTTCATTCCGTGCCTATTTGGCACACCAGAAGATCTAGCCAAATTTTTCCCCCAACATGTCACCAGCAAGGGTGACATCATCCCCTCTGATCTGTGTCATCCCATCAGACTCCATCTGTGAGTATCTTTGATCTTTTTTGGCTATAACGAGACATTAATTAATAACACCTGTGGGAAGAATTCTAAACCTTTCAAGCCCCTAACCCTCTCCCCTCCCTGTCTCCTACATTGCTTGAATCTGTCGTCTCCTTTCAAAAAAGAAACAAGTTAAATATAATAAAATAAAAAAACTAGAGCAATTACAAAACAATTCTTGTTATGGTAACTTTCATTTTTGTGGTCTGCTGCCTTGCAAGGATTTCTATTCTCTGATCCTTGTCAGATGTCTTAGTTAGAAAACTTGTGTACCCCTGTCAAACTAAGATAAATTTTAAAACCTAATTGTAATAAGTAGGGGAAAAATACAAACAGACTCCAAAGTATAAGGGCTTGTGGCAGCGTAAATTATTATTTATTTTACATTACTCATAACCTCTTATGGCCCCCTCACTACACATTGTTCTTATTATGCGATATTTTAATTTTATTAAATCAATGAGAATAAAAAGAACCATTTTAGAAATGAAGGAAGACATTTAAAAGAATGCTGTGTGTTTCAAAGACAATAAAGACATTAAGTAAAAAAATTAAGATGAGACCTAACCTGTTAATAGAATTGTAAGGGTTACAAAGCATTACTTGGGTCAAAAGAGGTTTCTGGGGACAAAAAAATGAATAAATGGTTTTAGATTAGATAAATCGAGATTCATGGTAGAAATTAAGACATTACCCATAAATAAGGATATCTGAAATGGTTGTAATCTAATTTGTGTTATTTAACTTACAATGAATGTTACTATTTTATGCAGAAAATACTCCTTGGTAGGGTGTTTTATCTGTTATGATTACTTAAATAACAGTGAGGGTGAAAACAGGAAGAGAACACCCAATTAATATAAATAGGAATAATGATAGAGGCTTGCATGTGATTAAATATTTTTTTATTTCTGTCTGAAAATAGCACCATTCAAAATTATTATTTAATATATAGATTTTTTTTTATATCAACCAGTTGAAAATATCCTTATTTATAGTTATCATTATGATTTCAAATAGTTTGAACTTTGATATGTTCTTTTATGAAAAGGAATATACCGGTACACAAATGACTATAATTTTTTTTTTCAGAATCAAAATTACCCAAATATATATGTTGTTCAAGCTGATATAGTGCATCATTGATCAATCAATATATGAACAAACATTTTGATCAGGGTTGTCCAACCCTTTTACAATGGTGGAGGAACAATTATTTTGTCCCTTGGAAGATTCATTAAGCAAATTTGAAAAATACTATTTAACAAATCACATCTCTGAAAATAAACTGGATGAGAAAACAATCCAAAAAGAAAGAGACAACGAAGAATGATTGAAGAGACCAGACAAATGAAGGGAGAGGAAGACATGGAGAATTTAGGGAGCAAGACAAGAAGAATGTAGAAAGAGACACAGAGAAGAAAGGGAGGGAGTAAGAATGGGACAGATAGGTAGATAGATTCAGAGCCAGAGGTGCTGCAATGATTTAGGTGAGGCCTCTTTGGGAAAGGGTCTTGGGAGCATAACATTAAGAGGGCCAATAGCTGGGGAGGGGTTCTTGGGGGGAAGGGAACTGCTTTGGGAATAGGACTTGAGGGTATTAAGAGGGGCGAGTGGCTGGAGGAAGGGGTTTGATGGTAAGGGATTTGCTTTGAGAATGGGTCATGGAAGCATAAGAAGTTTAAGAGGGCCAACGGCTGGGGAGGGATTCATTAGTGTGAAGGGAGCTGCTTTAGGAAGGAGTCTTTTGCAAATGGCACCAGGGGTGGGGGAGAAGGTGGCACTAAGTGAGTTGGTACCTGGGTGGGGGTCAACATTTTTTTTGCACCAGGGCCCTTCATTCACTAGTTCTGCCACTGAAAAGATTCTAGTACTTAGCACCAAAATAAAAAAATGTATTGGGAACTTTATTTACCGTATATACTCGAGTATAATCCGACCCGAGTATAAGCCGAGGCACCTATTTTACCACAAAATACTGGGTAAAATGAGTGACTTGAATATAAGCCGAGGGTGGGAAATGTGCTGCCCCCTGTGTTCCTCTTGTGCCCTCTGTGTCCCCCCTCTCTCTCCCGTGTCTCTTCTCCCCTCTCCCTTCCCTGTGTCTCTTCCCCCCTCCCTTATCACCCCCCTCAACCCCATCCTCATTCTCAACCTCCCTCCTCAACCCCACTCCTCATCCTCAAGCTCCCTCCTCATCCTCCCTCCTCATCCTCAACCTTTCTCCTCAACCCCCTCATCCTCAACCCCCCTCCTCAACCTCCCTCCTCAACCCCCCCGTCCTCAACCTCCCTCCTCAAACCCCCATCCTCATCCTCAACCCCCCCATCCACAACCCCCTCCTCAACCTCAAACCCCTCCTCATCCTCAACCCCCTCCTCAAACTCCCTTCTCATCCTCAACCTCCTTCCTCATCCTCAACCACCTCCTCAACCTCCCTCCTCATCCTCAACCCCCTCCTCAACCTCCCTCCTCATCCTCCCTCCTCAACCCCCCCATCCTCAACCCCCTCCTCAACCCCCCTCCTCAACCTCCCTCCTCAACCCCCCCTTAACCTCCCTCCTCAACCCCCCATCCTCTTCCTGTGTCGGCACCCGGTATATGCTAATGACGTGACGTCAGATGCGCGCTACATCATTAGCATTGGCCGGGTCAAGACGCCGCTTCGGAACGGAGGCCGGAGGAGAAGTTGCAGATGAAGGTAAGTGAGGGGAAAGGGAGAGGGGGAGGTATTTAGAGGGGTAAAGTGAGGAGGGAGGTTTAGAATGAGGAGGGTGGGTTGAGGATGAGGAGGGGGGAGGGGTAGAGAGACACGGGGGGGTAGAGAGACATGGGGGGTGGTTAGAGAGACAAGGGGGGGTTAGAGAGACACAGGGGGGGTTAGAGAGACACGGGGGGTGGTTAGAGAGACAAGGGGGGGTTAGAGAGACACAGGGGGGGTTAGAGAGACACAGGGGGTTAGAGAGACACGGGGGGGGGGGGAGAGTGACTGGAGTATAACCCAGGGGGCCCTTTTTAGCCTTAAAAAAAGGGCTGAAAAACTCGGCTTATGCTCGAGTATATACGGTAAATAACCTTTAAAATAAAAGAAACATCTATCACCGCCAAATTTAATATACTAGTGGGGTCTAATCGAGGTCATTAAATATATTACTATTTAGGAGGAAATCCAAATGCTGTGAATTTTATATATAACGGTTTATTATTTTTGCTTAAACCGAACACACAGGGCTTATGTCCCTATATAGGAAACCTCCTAACTAGAGGACTATACAAGTCCCACCATTACTAAATAAATGTTCCTCTAGTAAATAATGACACAGAGCACAGAGAGAGACAGAGGGCACAGAGAGAGAGGGGGCAGAGACCGAGAGCACAGAGAGAGAGGGGGTAGAGACAGAGAGCACAGAGAGAGAGAGGGCAGAGACAGAGAGCACACAGAGAGAGATACTAATGACCCTTAGGCAGATCGCAACTAGAATACTGTGTCTCCTCGTCAACCTGCTCCTGGCATTAGCCAAGCTGGCTATATATAAGTCCAAGAAGCAGTGTTTGATAGAGGGGGTTCCATTGTCCCCTGAGGCCATGTTCTGGGCACTGGTGTGCTCCTGTATCTGGGCAGAGTATCACCTGGCTTTGTCCATTTGGGGAATTGATGAGGTTGTCTCCCAGTGGGCTATAGATGGTGTGCTCTGCTCGGTGTCCCCCATCCGGTTTTCTTTGAGTTCACCCTCCTTATATGATTTTGTTTTATTTTACAGTTAACATTTCAATTTTGATGGTTGGACATATCCCTAACCACCACCGGGTGGGGATGTGAGGATCCATGGATTGACTCTATAAAAGGGCCAATCTATGGTTAATCTGTAAAAAATACACTGTGTTCATCTTGGGGACTAAAATTACTTCATGATCTTAACATATATTGTTTAGAGCAATGGTTTCCAAAATATGGGCTATGAGATTCAAAAACTGAGATTACACAAAAAATATTAACCAGCAAAATTGTAATTGTACAAACAAGTGGCACAGAAGTGTCTAGATGTTGTACTTTTTTGTTTAGATCTACATATAATAAAGCATTGTAACTTTTACACAAAGGAGATAAAGATTCATTAGGTGGTCACAAAATCCACCTGTCAATATTCAGGTGGTCTCCCAATATAACAGCATTTGAGTAGTTCTCAGCAAAATGTTTGGGACCGGTGTGATATGATAGAACTTAATAAAGTTAAGGAGATTTGTATCGTTCAGAAAAACAGGAATTCAAGAACAAGGAGGTTGTGATTTAAAGTTGGAAGTTGTTAGATTTAACAGTGAACAAATGTACATCTTTACACAAAATATAGTAAGTGGGACAGCCTTCCAGTGAATTGAGGCGGGTCAATAATTGCTAACAATTTTAAATATTTGCTTGCGGGTGATAACATACAAAGCAGGTCATAAGAGATTTAGCTTTATTATCAACTCTTCCAGTAAGCAGTCTTGTTTTTTTCCTTAACTAGGAAATTGCCCGTCAAAAATGACGGGAGTACAATTGTAAGCCTGGTAATGCTGTTTGCCACACAATACGAGGATATGGCCCCTCTGAGCCCCTTCAGCGCTCATCGCGAGCCCCTCGCTGAGGTCCTTTGGCGCTCATTGCGAGCCTCTCCCCCACCCCTGTGTAGTTTAGGGGCCTTGCAATAACTGTTACTACCATGGGTTAAGTCTTACTGACTTGACTTAAATGTTACTGGCTTGGATTAAGTGTTACTGGCTTGAGTTAAGTGTTACTTCTTTGAGCTAATTTTTGCATCCGTCGTCCTCGTTTTACATCCTTCTGCCTCATTTTTGTTGTGTTTACGTTTTTTCATTCTTGTTAGGCTATTTTTTTTTCTCGCTTAGGCTATTTTCGTTAGTGAAAATACGCTAAATATGCCTCCAATTAACTTGCAACCTCACTCACCGGCTCTCCCCAGAGTCAAAGCTTTTATGGGAAAGACATACTGCTCCATAGTGCTGGCTGCCTCTAGTGGCCAAATCTGATAATGCATGATTAAGTTTCATTTTGCTATTTTTTTGTCCCTTTTTCATTTATTCTGGGGGTGGGGGTTTGTTGGGGGATTTGATGGGGGATTCCCCACCCCCCATCCCCCCCAGTTCCTACGCCACTGGTCCTGGCCTTATCTGCCACATCTAATCGCTAAAATCCATTCGTCACCTAAAACGGCAATCAATTCTACATGTCACTGGATGTTCTTGTCCACGAGGTTATCTTGGCAAATACTGGTTAGCCATTTCATTCTCCAGTCTGATCTCTCTGCCTTGAACTGTATAGTTATGGCATCATTGAGAAACACAAGCCTCTTCTCCATGACGTGGTAATGATCCGATTAGAGTTACATAAAAATCCACTTTGCAAGCTAGATTTATGCCTCTACACCAGGTTAGTCAATCAGGTATGACTGAAGAAGCAATAGTCTCGCCTGTACGTGGCTGGAATATCCTCAAATCCAGGCCAGTGTGTGGCCCTCTAGGGCAGAACGTCCCCACCCTTGCACTACACAGTATTGAAGAGATTTTTGAGAAATTTAGGATGAATTTATAAAATCTTAAAATTACTTTTTGTTTTAGTACTCTAATGCCTCCATTTTTATTACTGCACTTTCTTGGAGAACTCATTATCTACATGTATTGTTGGAACTCATTATCTATATTCAAAGTCTCCTCCCACCTCTAGGAGTAGGTCACTGAAAAGTAAAATGGTAGATGGTGATGACGTTTTGACTGCACTTTCTTGGCTCCAGCAGCAATATACTACATTAGCTACATACCTTCTCCAAGCCAACCAGACCTTTGTATACAGCAATAGGAGAGTCTGTTTCCGATAATCCTGATATATAGAGGACAAATGGCAGGTCCTGATAGATTAGCATTATGCCCTAATATAGGGAACTCTGCCATATTTATATAGACAGAATTGTCTCTTGTCAAGAGGAACTGGTGGCTTGGAGGAAGACACTTCAACAGCTTTCACACTCCTTGGAAAGACCAATATTGTCTCTGAGAAGGTTGAGTATTAGGAGATAGACTCCCCATTTCGACTACAAGAGGCTGCATTATTATATATTTTTTGTCTATACCATTACTATATAAATACCTAATTGTTTTGAAAGCAGTCTTTGTTGCATTTTTTGTATATAATTATTTTAATCGTCGATTTTTAGTTATATGTTACCTATGTGTCACATATTTTTAAATATGTTCTCATTAAAAGTTAAGTATTAATTGCTTGATCCATGTATTATGTACTAATAGGGATGAGCAACTAGATGTATAAATTGTACTTTTCTTGTATTTTCATGAAATGGTAGATTCCCCAGCAACGTAACTGGATAAGACTAATAAATTAGAGGTTTCATTAATATTTTTACGTCAAATTAGTATATTTTCAATTCATGATCCCAGTGGTACCTTACGATCAGTTGAGCTGGTCCAAAGTAACAAGAGAATCCTACCTTTGATCTAACCAAATATTAGACCAGAAATCCAATATAGCCTCTATGCACTCATGGGAGGTTTAGTATGGAGATGCTGTCCAAGTGAAAAACACTACTCCCTCTAGTTATAGTGAACGTACCCTTGCTGCCTAATATCATTTAGCTTAAACAACTTATGCATCAAATGACTGAGGGAGAGTATTTGGATAATGCAATATTCCCTTCTCCGTTAGCTTCCTTTCATCAAGACTCAAAAATGCAATATATGACAAAACAGATTTTTTTATAGTATTTCCACAAGCACAGCGTGTTCTGAACAAAGCAACATGAAGAAAGGTTTATTTTGTTAAATGAACATCACCGAAAACAACTTGCGTGCTTTTTGAAGAGCATTAAAAATAACTATTTTGTCCTATCTATTTTGACTAAACATATGTAAAATATATATTTACTCTTTATCTGTGTGTGAAACAATGCAAATATTCAGCGCTACATGCTAATTGTTAACGATTTATATTCCGGTGGTGCCAAAAGATTAGCTAAGCCTGAGTTACTACTTAGGGCCCTATTCTATTGCCCAGATCGTAGATTTACACACACTTAAAGTCACTCTTAATATTGCCACATATTCTATTAGCTACTTGCATCCTGATTGTGAGTTACCTGACCACCATCACTATGGGCCAGCCAAAGACGCAACTTAGAACTAGCCTCTCCATTGTTTTTTGCATAGCTCGAAAATTCCGAGCTCTAAATAATAATAGTTACACAAAATCAATATTCTATTTGAATTTTACGTCTAGCTCACAAATTAAATCTGAGCCGCAACTATAAGTATAAAGTTTCTGACAAAAATATTAAGAGTACTAAATAGGACTCGCAAAGGGTTTTAATGCCAGCTTGATTAACTGTAGCAACAATTAAACACACGCTACTGTACTTTAAATGCATGGGAAAGCATGGGAAGACATTAGAGTTAATTGCAGAACAGTCTCAAACACACAAATACGCAATCAAAAAAATATTATTTTTAACTGTTATTTCTGAGTAATATTGATCCTTGGACTGAAGGGTTTAATACATATCACGAAACCCACATAGACTAGAGCAGATGCTCTAATGCATTTTATAGAGTGGTAGATTGCAAGCCTGTAGCCACATTAAATTCGAAGCACGTATGTGCAACGTGAGGCTGCAAGCTTGAAATTTTGCGGATTTACGGTGCTATTAAATTAGAACATGCTGCGAGCTACGGGCTTGAGAGGCAAACCCGTAATCCATTTTGGATGTGCGGTCGTTAACGCGATCAATTCGTCAAACTCGTTGTTACTAGTTTAGATGGAGCCAATGGAAAAAGAGATCGTCAGAATTACGTCACTGAAAAATGGAGGTGGGATTTCAACGTCTTACAGGGTTCAATTACGAGTAACGATCGGACCCACATTCCAGATATGATGCAATATTGATAAAGCCATAAATATGATATTCTATTACATGTGAGTTCCATTATATGTATTAACACATTGATTGCCGGGATCGATATAACATGGAAAATAAACATGAAATAAATGATTTTATTTGATTGATTTGCGAGCTTGGGAAGGTTCTGCTGTTAATTCTGAGATCTAACATAATTTTCAGTTTTAATTACTGTATAGTAGTGTGTATATATGTGCATTTACAGTGCTATGGATTGGACTTTACCCCCCTTGCAGGTCCTTTCTAGCACTCGTTAGCTTCTTGGCTCCATTTGCGAATTACAGGGTTGAACATCAGTGATTGTGATGCAATTTAATAGCGCAATTGGAATGTAGCGCTTACGGGCTTGACAGCTCAAAGGATTTGTGGGCTTGCAAGCTGAATTCTCACGTCCCGTAGGGTTTTCTTGCTCCCACCCTTCAAGTCGTCGGTGGGCTGGTTTAAAAGGCCAATTTAATAGCTGTAAGTCTTGCGAGCTACGTTACGAGCTACGTTTTTACACGTTTGGGAAATTTAATGAGGCTGCTGATCTGCAATTATTACTTATTAGCATATTAGAACTAATTAATTAGTAGCCTCCGATTGCAGGTTGAGTCTAACTTCCATGTTTTACTGACGTCATGATGACGGACTCATTTACTATTGGCTGTGTCTAAGAAGTAATTTACGGGTTTGCTTAAATAAAGCCAGATCTTATGATTACACCCCCTGAAATCCTACTTAAAAAGGCAGGGTTTATGTGTAGAGGCTTTAAGATGGAGAGGATATCTCCCAAATAAATTGTAATCTTCACATAAAGGTAAAGAAATCCAAGAAACCTGTATATCTTGTAGTATCGTATGCATGTTAAGAAGTGGGTTCCTTGTCTTTAAACTTTTTATCAAACATAATTTAAGTTATCTACATTTAGAGGAGTTATACTGAGTAACCCAAAAATCAGTTGCTCACAATGCTGTAAAAAGAATGGGTCAATCAAAATTAGAATTGGCTAAATATATGGATTATGTAAAGTAAGCCTAAATGAGTAGCCCATCACAGAAACAAAAAGTACAAATGCTATTCTGCGTGATATGCCTATATAGTAAGAAACCCAGGTATAGGCACATTCTGTAGATTATGGCTTGGCTTTTTACGTCTTTTGGGAGAAACATGGTAGGCCATTTGAAGTCACTTTATATGACTATGGCCCCCATTCCATTCCAAGCCCGTGATTATGTCTTACAGGCCATATGTCTGGGGGATAACAAATTTCAACAGTTACAGAGGTATATAATTGAACAAGCCCGCAATTACTGGGCTGAAGTCTTAAACCGTAAACCATGAACCCATGGGTAGGATTTCAGGGCTTGATCATGATCAATTAAGCAAGCTGTAAGTTATAATTTAGAAACAGCCAATAGTAAATGAGACCGTCATCATGACATCAGTAAATCTACAATCATTTATCTATTAGCTACTTGCAAATGCCTTGTTTATATGCATTCTATTGACTTAAGAATTCATTAGTACCAATAAGTAATATTTGCTGAGTATGTAGCAATATTAAGAGTGAATTTAAGTGTGTACAAATTTACGAATTGGGCAATTGAATCGGACCCTTAGTGTTTAGAAGTCCGATATGCGATCGGACTAGCAATCCAGCAATGTAGAAATCAATAAAAATGAATGAAGAAACTGTTCTAGTCCATGTGGGTGGCTTGATAAGTATTAACTCCTTCATTTCAGGGATCGATATAACTAGGAAATAAATATGTTTTATTACAGCTTTTCAAGCTTAAGACTGTTGTTCAATTAATTCTAATGCCTTTAATTGCTTTCCCAGTATTTTTAAGTACAGTAGTGTGTTTATATTTGCTTTTGCAGTGTTACGAACAGGTCCTATCTAGTCGTCATAGAATTTTTTGATACATTTGCCATTTATGGGTTTGTTGAATTGTTGCAATTGAATATGGATGGAATATGTCTATTTTTGATGTTGACCTGTGTCTATACTCAACTACATACTGCATGTATCATATATAAGGTTGCATACATAAACCCTTTAAATCCAAAACAGATTTTCAAGAGTTTTTATTATATGTTGGTGTACTGGATTACATATATTATTGTATACAGGATTATATTTTACAGTTTATGCCTATAGATATACTCAAGCAGCAAAAAACTCACATACTGGCTATTAAGCATCCCTGAATAAAGAAACTGTGAAGTAATAATTTGTAGTGTATTTATGCCTACGGGGACAAGGCCCTGGTGGGCAGCACATTTTCATGACACTGGATCAGTGCCATGAAATAATGTCTAAAATGTATATACAGTATGTATTTATATATATGTCTATAATTGAACCTGACAATTTCTGAAATATAAACACATATGTGTATATGAACCCACATCACTGCCTTTAAATGGTTTGTTCTGTGATGGTCTCCTGATGTATGGAGAATCTCAATATCGGAGTATCCAGTACAACTAAGAAACAAGTGTAATAGATGGAACCAAAACTGTAAGTTATGTGAACCCCATTCCAGATAAGTACATGTTTATCCATCCCAGATTGCCCCTCCTAAAATGTCCCAGATCTAGCCACACTCCTTGGAGAACATCAAAGCCCAGCGTCTTGTCTTTGTGTGTGTGCGTGTGTTTCTCTTCTAATAGATATGACATCATCTAGAGACAAACCGGGCCCAGCCATTGTCCTGCACCAGTGTGGGGCTATGTCCGTCTCCTAGGATCTTGGGCTTACTCAGCCCAGGCATGCTTTCATGTTCCTGCTCTTCTCAGCTGGAGATGTGGGCTACTTCTCAGGCACCAGGCGGGGGAGATGTCATTGCCACAGAGCAGAAGGGACATGGGGACGAAAGAGAGAGACAGAAAGGATGGAGCCAATGTAATAACAAGCACTTTATGGAGACTGGCCAAGCTTGGCAAAACATCAGCAATATTCTATTTTTAAACAATCTTTTCTTTTATATCCAAGAGCACCATTATCTGGATTCTGATGGCGTTTGACATTACAGTTTGTGAGACTGCTACAAATACATTATAGAACAAAATCAATTAATTAGTGTTTATTTTTTTTCTAATGACTCTTATTAAAACTGTTTTTCTTTAAAAAATAAGTATATAGAGCCATAATTGTCCCAAAAACAGCTACAAATGACATCTATTATTGGGCTTATATATCTCATGGTTAAAACGTTGCAATTTCTAACAGCTAAAGAAAATACATTCAAAGCATATGCACCAAAATATATTTTGCTGTAGGCTTCACATCTTACATACCAACTTACTTGCTTTTCATTATAATGATTAATTTCTCCATAAAGTAAATTCATACTTATTTATACCCCGTGAAAACATAGTGTGTCTCCCTTCTTGTCTGGAACACTGATTCTGAGCAGTTGAGTTACCTATGTTTATTAATTTGATAAATATTATAAAAACCCACATTTTTTTTGCTTGCAGTGTTAATATTATCATTTATCCTATGTTATGCTTGGTATGTTTTTGACTACTAAAGATTCAATGGTTATTATAGGAAAAATATCATACTTAAATGATCTACAGTATATATATATTATTATAAAAAGAGATTTTTGGTTACTACACAGTACTAATGTGATTCTCTGTAAAGGCTTAAAGTCCAATCAAAGTACTGTACTTACAATATTGGCTTTGATGTACTAGTTTTCAAGATACAGTACTGAATGGACAGCAAAGTTACAAATAATATTTTATGCATAGAGTATGGCCCCCATTATAATTGAGCAGTGTAATTTATGTCTGTGGGAGCTTTTTTTCCATACATTACATGTTTATTCTAATCTTTTTAGCTCATATCTGTAAGTCCTGCCTTGTCCAGAAGAGATTTCAGTGTTGTAAGTAGGTGTTTACTCAGTATATGAAAAATAAATATGAGAAAAGGTTCTAGGAACCAATAGAAAGTGAGAACGTCATCATTATTATAATGAGTGAGATCAAGCGCAGTAACTGCGGAAAGAAACCTTATATATATGTATATTTTTTTTTAAATTTATTTCATTATATTTATTTAAATTAAATATATGTTGTATTTATAGATATAATATATATAATTGTGTTTATTTTGTGTGTGTATATATTTATTGTGGTTACATTTGCATGTCCCAGCTCAGCTTCCCAGAATGCAGTGTAATAACTGTTTTTCTCTGAACTCTCGGAACTGGAAGCAGGTTTTTTAACTTGCTTTAGATGTTCAAATCAGAACACAGATGTACTTTTTCTTTACTGTACTACTGTACGGTGGAGGGCTTCTATCGCTCTTTTGCCCACCATAATATAAATGATTGTTGTGGTGATCTACCTACTCATAATTTCCACAACACAGGCTGAGAACCCGTTCAATGCTGATGGTAGCCAGTAAGCTTGAAACAGCTGTACATGGATAGGATACGCTTGTTTTTAATCGAGCCTTGGCTTTGCATTAAAGCTGTGTAATACAGCATGCAAAAGCTTAAAGGAAGCCATGTTTGATAATGGCTAGGATTGAAGAACGAGGCATTTGTGGGCACATTTGCACATCCCAGCTCAGCTTCCCAGAATGCAGTGTAATGACAGTTTTTCTCTAAACTCTTTAGACGTTCAAATGTGAACACAGATGTACTTTTTATTTACTATATATATATATATATATATATATATATATATATATATATATTTATTTAAAATGTATAGAAAATACATTAAAGCATTTGTTCCTAGCCCATGTGGTTTCCTGATATATTTAACCCCTTGAGTACTTGGTTGTGTGTTACCTAGATGTTGTATAATGAAATGGACATGATAATAAAATATACTTTTTAATTACCCATATATTTATATTGGACTGTTAAGTGACAAATAATGATGAACATTCACCATTTGCTATAGTTTTTTGGTGCTATACTGTCTCTTTAACTGCTGCTTCAGCACTCAGCAATAGCTTTAAAACCGTTTGCGAGTTTTCTTTGGTACACGTAATATTTTTGATGTTACAGTACTGTCCTATTTTGCAAGTGATGAGTAAAGTCTTATGAGAATAGGGTTTTGGTGTAAAAGTCTAACGGAGTGACTCGTAATCTTTTGGCAGTGCAAAAATCAATAGAAAAGTTTGCCCTATTTTGCGACATTGGCTTGCCGCAGTCACTAGTAGCAGTTCTCTTGCAATGTTTCCGGAGTGGATGATTAACATATTTAGGTAGTATTACTTTGATATTAAACATGATGCAATCTGCGATATAGGGGACTATAATGGAGGCCTAAGATTTCTGGACTTCAGCACACATATTTTTCAGATGCTGTTTGCAATGTTCTTTTGTCTGACCTTTAGAGTTAATTATCCAGCCTTGTGTACCTGGAATTAAATTGAGGACATATCGTATTCCTTATTATAAAGTCATAACAAGCAAAGATTAATGAGATGCTGAATAAACCAGAATACAATCACACTATCAGCCCCATTAAATTACGAAGCCCGTAGCGGCATCGGCAAGCATGCAAAGGCTGCGTTACCGAGCTATTAAATTCCAACATGCCGCGAGTTACGGGCCAGAGACGCAAGCCCAGAAACCATTTTTCACACGTTGGATGTGCGGCAGTGAGCATGATCAATTAGTCAAAACCGTAGTTACGGTTTAGACAGAGCCAGCGGCAAATTAGATCGTCTTCATTATGTCACTGAAAAATGGAGGTTAGATTTCAAAGCCTCATGGTTTTCAATTACGAGTTTCGATTGGATCGCATCCCAGAAATAATACAATATTAATAAATCAGTAAATATGTATTTCTAGTCCATTATACAGTGGGGGGGGGGGGGAGTATTTGATCCCCTGCTGATTTTGAACGTTTTTCCACTAACAAAGAAATTATCAGTCTATAATTTTAATGGTAGGTGTATGGTAGGTCCCTCAGCCAGTCCCGATCGGGACCCCTGCAGCATGGGGTTATATTTGAAGAGCATGGGGAGGTTTAGGAGGTTTGGGGGCCAGAGTGGGGGTCTTTTTTGCTGATCTGGCAGCACACATAATGGCTTTAACAGCCTTAAGAGCCGTTGGGCTTCGGCTTCCATTTGTGTGTTACAAGCTAGCTCGAAGGTGATTTCTTAGCAATTTAATAGCAAGATTGGATCTAAGGGCTACGTGCTTGACCAATCAAAGCGTTTTCAGGCTGCAATGTTCCACGTTCCCTGGCTCGTAGGCATTTCTCGCAAGCCGGCTGCGTGTCGAGTTAAAAAGGCAATTTAATAGCAAAAAGTGCTACGTTTTGCAATACGTGCTAAGATTTCAATCTTAGCCCTAATTTAATGGTGCTATATATTTGCTTCCCTGGCTTCTATATCCTTCTTAATACATGCTAATATTTGACTATTTTACATATTATGGGCCATATTCAATTGAGGTTTTCGTAAGTGAGGTTGCAAGCTAATTTGCCATTCAATTGGCATCTTTTTGCGGGCTCCAAATGACTTCCGAGTTACGGCCTTGAAAAAATGGTGATGGTTAAATTTGTAACTTACAGTCTCCTGAAGGCTGCAAGACTCCTTTAATTTAATTGCAAAAATCGCTCAACACCGCAGCCGCAATCAAGCCAAACTGGCAGCCCAAAACGTACGGGTACCTAATAGGACCTGCAAAGGGTTTACAGACAGTTGGTAACACTGCAAATGACAATATAAAGACACCAAGCAATGGAAGACATTACAATTACCTGTACAACAACATCCAAATATCAAATATTGCAAAAAAAATTAATTTATTTTCCACATAGGTTGTAATGGTCATGCATATGCCAATATGAAAAGCCATGCTGCAACACGCTGAAAGCTATTAAAGACACACTACCTTATTAAATTGTAATACAAATACATGCCACTGGCTGACATATTAACCCTTTCACACTCACAGAGGCACTCATGTGGACCCTAAAAATACGAAGATCGTCTTATATAGATATTTCTCATCACATCTACATTGGGACAACAAATAGTGGCTATATTACACTACCACATGGCAGATATCAAGTACCAGGGGAACATTTCGCATATGGTTGTTCAGTCCCTCACTTGTGTCTGACTCTCTGTGACCCTATGGACTGCAGCACACTTACTAATTTCTCTGTCTGTGTGTATCCACAAGGTTTGCATGACAAAAATACTAGGGTGAGTTACCAGTTCCTTCTCTAGTGGACTGGGATTTGTCTGACCTCTGTGCTATCACCTGCCCACCTACAGTGGCCCTACGTGGTATAGCTCACAGCTTCCTTCAGGGACACAAGCCCCTTCTACACCACCACTTTGCTAACCAGAAGGGGACCAGGTGTCCACACTAATCTACACTAAACCATCAGAAGGGCTGCAAAAATGCATGGAGGCTGTGCAGAGGCATGTGGAGCAACAGCCAACTCACCTCCATAAGGGATAATCTCCGCTACGCCAATCCTGGAAATTCCAACGCCATTGCTGGTGGCCATGTGCCAAGACGTATACCCATTCCCATTTGGTGACCTCCCATTAAGTTTTGCTATCAATCAATTCACATCATCACCTGTCATAATGCTATCAGGCCTTCAGGGGAATGTTGATACTCCACAGTATCACTAATTGAACTTCCTATGTCTATTAAACCATTATTATTATTATTATTATTATTATTATTATTATTATTATATCTGATATATGTTATGATATTAAATATAATGCAATTATTATTTTAATTTTAATTCTTATGTCTTGTATTAATCTATTGCATAGTAACTCGGGCTCCTTAATTTACAGATAAAGGAATGTGACTTAAATGGGATGTATGTGGATATCCCAAAACCCCAACCATTGACAACACACTGACACAGTCTGAACAGTATAACAAAGCTTTCTTTCATACACAGAGCACAATCAGGAATGGACAAGACTGTGCATTAATATCATGGGTGTGGTGTGGGCACATTCTGGAAGGACAACAGGTTGTGCTTGTGCACAAGGGGATACCTAAAGAGGGTAATGTTTTGTCTAGAATAAGCATGAGGCATAGCACCTGCCAGGGTCGCATGTGGTCCCAACACCACTGCAACCGGAATCTGATGAAAAAAAGGATCATCACAAATCACTCCATTTAATTGAAGAAACCATTAATGTGCATAGCCCTTACAACTTGTCTATATCTGCTCAATGAAACAGATGAACATAATCATGGATAATGTCAAACAGATCTATTCCACACACAGTGTGTTGTCAAATATTGAGGAATAATCTGAAATTGATTAGCAGAATATGTGACACAGAACATGCCTTCATGATCGTGAGATTGGGCTATTAAGACCTACAAAGACAATAAGAAGATATCAATCAGAACACTGGACATTTGGATTGACTGCAACACCTCATCTCATTGGCAATCCACATTGAACATCAATTGCAGAAATATTCAACATAACCATAAATGTATGGACTCTGTAGCCAGCCATACGTATGTCAACATTAATACAAAATGATATTCATTGTGGAGTGTGGATGAGGAGGGCTTAGGGCAGTGGTTCTCAATCCTCTCCTCAGAAGCCATCAGACAGGCGATGATTTATGAGAAACAATAAATGTGGAAAATTGTATTCAACAGGCGGTGGAGCCTCGAAATGCTTCACATGTGTATTCACATAGTGTTTCACCCAAATCATGGTCTGTGTGGTGTGTCCTGGTGATAGGTTTGACAACCACTGACCTGGGGGACGTTCACACCTACTTCCTCTTCCTGAGCACTGAACCCACACCTTCTAGAACCACGCTCTTCCTCCCTCTACCACGGCCAGGAGGTGTTGGATTGAGGGGTGCATCCAACTGTGGTGGCTGTGTAGCAGCTGTCGTTGGCGGTAAGGGGTGAGATGAGGAGGCTGAAGGCTCTGGTTGTGGTGGCTGTGTAGCAGCTGTCATTGGGGGTAAGGGGTGAGATGAGGAGGCTGTAGTCTCTGGCTGCGGTAGTGGTGATGGAGCCTGTGGAACTGAAGGCTGGGTGTCGACATGTGGGCTTCAGTCAACTGCACCAGCTTCGCCAACTGATGTGTCTGAGCTTGTCTGTCCCTATGAGTCATTTGCATGTACCTCTCCATCCGAAGATTATGCCTCCGCACCTCACCATATATTGCTTATATGCTTTCCGCCTGGCCGGTAGCAATTTAATTCTTTCGTGCCAGCTGAGCTGTCAGCTGTTGGACTGCTCCGTTCTCACACTCTTCAGCCAAGCAGATTTGCCGATATATGTCCCTCAAGGTGTCCGGTGCAGGGACGTGAGTTCCGTCTCCGGATGATGGTGTACCCTGGATGTGCTGTGGTGATGCTGTAACATGTAGGGATAGGGATGGTGTTGCCAGTAGGGAATCTGTTGACAAAGTAAATGGGACTGTCACTGGAGATGGTGCTGACGGCACTGGAGATGGTGCTGACGGCACTAGAGATGGTGCTGGGGGCACTGGATATGGTGCTGGTGGCTCTGGATATGGTACTTGCAATGGGGTTGGTACTGGCAATGGAGATGCTGTCGCCAATGGTGCTTGCCCGATCTTTTAGGGCAACAAAGGCTGCAGCATCTGCAGGGGCACCAATGGCTGCGACATCTGTTGGGCCAACCACTGCTGGGAAAACCACTGCTGTGGCAACATCTGTTGTGGCCTGGTCAGGAGTGGGAGAGGATTGGGGTCCGGCACACGTATAGCCTGAATGTCACCAGGTGGAAGTTATGGGCCTGTTAAGAGTGGTCCCCATGAGCTGGACATCCCTGCAGGTGATTGGTGGCTGATTGAACCTCCAGTAATTTGAAAGGGCTGGGAATGTGCCCATGACGCATTTGAGGGCTCAGGGGGTGATTCCCACAATGGTCCTGCTGCTGATGGTCCAGCCTCCTGTGATGGGCCCGGGCCCTCGGCTTCCTCCTCCACCACCTGCGTTGGTGATAGTGGTGGCTCTGGTGGAGCCTCAGCCTGTGTCTCCGCGGGCGGGATACGCCTCCTGGGTACTGAAATGAGAGGACAGTAGTATTTGAGTATTGATTCTCTAAACAATTGTTTGCTGTGTTTCCATATCCCTGACATCATGGTCACATGTAATTGGCTGTGGTGATTGTTACCCACAGATAAACAGTGAGCTGTATCATGAGCATTGTGGATCATGGCTTATATCAGTATGTATATATACTGTATATAGCTGGTGAGGTGTGCCATCTGCAGTTCATTAGGATACGTGCTCATCTGAATCTGCTGTGCAGTGTGTGAGACTGACCAATCTGTGACCAATGCTCAGCTCAGCAATGGGTGTTAACATGCTTATGATATATGGTTCAGGTTAGGCTAGTACATGACACCCACATGCAGTCCCTCAGAGTCTGCATCTGCATATGCTGCAGTGAACCCACAAATACATGTACTCTCTTTTGGATGAAAAATCATTATGGATCTACAGCTGTACCTTGTTTAACGCTGTTAAAGCAGTTGGAGTTTTAAGCAACACAGCTTTAAACGGTGCAGTGTAACATGGGGAAGATAGGGATAGGGGAACTCATTACAAATACATACAATTGATACATTGATATTTATTCTGTTTTGTTTTATATTAACTTTGAACACAGCGCAAACATAACACTAACACAAACTGCATTGGCAACTGCTATTCAGATTCCGTTTTAACAACAGGTATTAGACAGACATGTCATTGCTAACAATTAGGAAGATAATATGATTTGTTATAATATTTAGATGGTTATTATATATATCTGTAGTCAGAACCAGATATCTCACAGTGCTATTGTGTGTCAGTTATCTATGTGTGTGGGGTTCATGTGTGTGCATATGAGGATGTAATGGTGCATATGATACTCACTTTGCAGGGATTCCTAATAGCCAGTGTCCAACTGTCCTGGAAGGCCCACTACTGCTGCTGGCTTCATAGACTCCTTGATAGTTTGCTCCCATCCACAGTATGTGATGTTTAGTGGTGGGCCACCACCAGTCCCATGGGGTGCTCTGGCCCCTGCTGCCATCTTCATCCGGCAGTCAACATATCAGTGTTTAACCGACCTGGCATCCCTGTTTGCAACTCCTAATGAAACCAAAGCTGCAGTCACCTCATTCCAGGCACGTCCCTATCACCATGGATGATACTACGGCGGGCTTGGACTTCCCTGAGGAGTTTTTCTGTTTCCTCTTCGCTATAATTGTGGGCTCTCTGCTTTGGCACAACCTTTTGCTCTGCCAATTGTGCCTGGGGTTCCTGGCCTCCCTGTTCTCTCCCTGGGGCCGGCCCCTCATCCCCACTACCTCCCGCCCTGGGATCAGACCCTGACCCTCTGCTCCTACACCTGTGTCTACATCTGAGGACACATCCCTCCCCCCTCCTGCTCTTCTCAGCCTGTACCTCCCCTCCCTGAACTGCTGCCTCCTCTCCCTCTTTCCATACCTCCTCCTTCCCTCACTCTACTCCTCTGGTGTTCCCCTTTCTCTCTCCTCAGTCTCCTCCTCTCCTCACTCTCTATCTCTTTCTCTAACACTCCCTATCTCTCTCTCTGGACCTCTCACTCGCTCTCTCTAACACTCACTATTTCTTACTCTGGCACTCTCACTCGCTCTCTCTAACACTCTCTATTTCTCTCTCTGGTGCTCTCACTCATTCTCTAACACTCTCTATTTCTCTCTCTGGCATTCTCACTCGCTCTCTCTTACACACTCTCTCTCTCTCTCTCTCTCTAACACTTTCAATCTCTCTCGCTAACACTTTCTATCTCTCTCTAACACTCTCTATCTCTCTCTCTTAATCTCGCTCAAAAACCCACCAATGCCTAGATCTGTGTGTTAACTTTCTCAGCTACAACACAGTCAAATAATTAGGATTTCCGCAGTCTTTTAAACCGGTTCCAGCAGCGTTGATTGGTGTCCTCCGCTTCCTATTAGTTAATTGACCTGTACCAGAATCGCAAATTAGGGTCTTGAATGATTTTGGTGCTATCAATCGGATCAAATACCCGGAAGCATTACTGGTGAAAACAGGCTTTAAGGGCTTGAGACTCTGGCTCGTAACTTGTACCCTTGCTCAATTGAATGGCATCACAATCGAAGATGAATGGGAGATCGCAACACACCCACAGACATTCGGCCATTTGCGATCAAATTGCGGGCTTTGAATTGAATATGGCCCAATATATTTATTTTTTACGTTATACTTTCCTGCAGACATCCATTTTATTTTATCAACTAGTCCAGTCAGTATCTCTATCAGTGTTCTTGTAAACTAATATTCTTTCTATTACTGCTCATAAAAGCTCTCGCAGCTGTAGATGCCAAATTCCTGCTTAATCACTATCTCCCATCTCAGGACCTTGATTACCACAAAACAAAATGGTAGATACCTAGCGGCAAAATTACATATACAATGTACTGCCCTAACTTCTCTAAGCTTTGCAAGGGTTGACAGACCACAGGAAAGCAAAATCTACCCTGTTATCTACCTTTAAAGTACAGGAATATGTGGAACCTCTAGTTTTACAGCCATAAGCCCACTGAAATATATTGTTCACTTTACGAATCCTAGTCACATTCATATTTCCCTCCCTGTCTTTCTTTAGCCAACCACAAACGTGTTATGTAGGCCTTCTTCCCATTGGTCAGATATCTGGGATCTACCCATCAGGAACAAGCCGATGGGTATGTGATTGGCGCAATCCAGAGTGAGGAGGAAGTGCAGGTGCTATGGGGCTGCCTCAGGGGTGTCTAGGTGCCAGATAGTCTGGATAGTGATAAGGGATGGGCTACATGATCTGCAGAGGGCACGTTCCACAAGCCAGACACAATTCAGTCTGATGACTGGGAAAAGGGCAGTGCCAGATCTGCCCGTGTTCATTGTACCCGTAGCTAGTGAATGAAGGGCTATGGTGCAAAACAAAATGTGCTGCCCCCCAACCTGATGGCCTCCATTCACTAGCTCCACAATTGACACTGGGCTTTTCTCATTATATATTATTACATTTATATATTCATATATATATAATATATATATTTTATATATCACATATATAGTTGTGAGCGTACGGGCTGTTGCTCACGCTTGCGCGCAGCGAGCCGTGGCCCTCGCGTAGCGAGGTCACTGGGCGGCGCTCCATGCCAGCAACTGAGGCCCCTCGCGAAGCGAGGGCCTCAGTTGCTGGCGAGGTCACTGGGCAAGGGCCTCAGTTGCTGGCGAGGTCACTGGGCAAGGGCCTCAAACCCTCGCAAACTTCACGTCGCTACTCAAAAAACACGACACACAAATTCCGACACTCGCTAAATTTTAGGAGGAACGCAAACAACCTACGAAACACGTTACCACACATTACGACCTCGCAAACATCGGACGCAACACGCCGACATACAAACATTTAAAACACAATAAATACACACAACACACACATAAAAAGCTTACCTACAGCAAGAGGAACCATCCAGCACCTCAAAAAAACAAGTTACACCTTCATTTAAATAAAAATAAAACACTTTAGACACTAATAAAATCGCTAAGCGAGAGAAAAAATGGCCGACGGACAAAACGAAAACGAGGCTACTGCACTCTCCACACGTAAAACACCACACCACACTCGCAAAACACCACACGAAACTCGAAAACCACTACAAACCAACAACGGACAATACGCAAAGACGCACAACACACATAAACCGCCATTTAACGCAAATGCGGAAGTACGACACTACGCGAACGGTTTCGCCTCGCGCACGCACAGTATTACACTGCACACATTCACCACGCTTATAGAGCAGCTCCACAACACTAATGCTGCAGCCATGTCAAAACACATTCACAGCTCTTCAACACAATGCTTCCAAATAGGTAAAGTATATTCCAAACAACATTAGCTAACTTACAATAACATTGCCGTCATTTTTTGACGGGCAAGTCGCTAGTTCTATATATATGTGTGTATATATCTATATATGAGACAGGAGAGAGAGGGGTTGCGGCCTCCATCGTATGCACAGGAAGTGCAGGTGGTGTGTTGCTCTGGGCAAACAAGCGACGTGGGCCCTGGTGCAATGCACCACTTGCACCACCAGTATCTCCACCACTGGTCAGACAAATCCCAGTACACTGGCAACCCACTTCAATATCTTTGCCAAGAACATCTTATGGATGAGCACAACCAGACACAAGATTTGCCTGGCGTGCTACGGACCATATGGTCACAGAGAGTCTGACACGACTGAAAGACTAAACACCAAAATTATGTATATGATTTTAAATGTATTTAATTCTAGTGACACACTAAATTGGTTACAAACATATAATTTGTGAAATAAATAAACACTTGAGATATTACCATGTTAATTGGAGAAAATAATTAGTGCGCATGTCATGTGATGCTCTTAAAAATAAATGAAACATAAAGTAATTAAAATCTCACTTAATTTAGCTTTTAACATGTTTTGTTATCTCAATAGAGCTACAAATTATTTAAGTCAATGACTGGGTTCCTGTGTTCCTTTTAGTGTTTATAATGCATATTATACTTTTTGTTTAGTTTATTTTGATCACTTTACATGTCGGAAGCGGCAGAATTCTCGCAACACCATCTACACATCAAATATTAGTGGCCTCTTTGGGTTAGAGAATTATTGACAAAGTTATGAAGCCTTCAAAGAGCACAAGAAATGTAAGGATTTTCATTAAACTGTTCTGCATTCCACAGAGATTCCCTTTTAAGTGGGTATACAGCTGCACAAAATGTTATGGTGGGGACTGTCTGTATTTTTTATCTCAAATCTGAGCTTTATTAATAAAACAAAGCCTTTGGAATAATACAAGAAGGATGTTGTTTGAAGTGGCACTGCTACATACTGTTCTCTGTATGACTGTTCTTAGAATCGCGAAAAAACTTCCCACACTTTTTGGAGTCAGACGAAAGTGTAATGTCCTCTTCAGGCTCTGTTTCATTTGCTTAAAGAAGGAAATCATTCCCGATATCAAATTATTGGATTATTTTATTTGTATGAACTAGTGGAAATCATTACATTCTAAAAACATTTAGGTAAGCTTCCAGTGCCAAAAATGTCCGCGGCTCCTCTCTGTCAATCACTCTACTGGCTTCCCATAGCCTCCAGAACAAAATATAAAATCCTGACCCTAACATATAAAGCCCTCCTTTATCTCTGCTTTTGTCTCTAAATACTCTCCCAACAGTCCTCTTCGCTCGGCTAATGGTCTTCTTCTTTCCTCCTCTCTTGTCACCTCCTCTCACTCCCACCGTCAGGGCTGTTTTCGTGCTGCCCCTATTCTGTGGAACTCCTTGCCTCACTCCACTAAACCATCCTTCCACCTCAAATCCTTCAAAACCTCACTAAAAACGCATCTATTTAAAGAAGCCATAATTTACTCAATATATTGTACCTCACCTTTCTATGCCTCACAATACCCTTTGGACTGCAAATTTGCGAGTTTTAAGTATTGTTGGGTGCTTTATAGAAAGCACTTTGTTTGCTTGACTTTAAACGCAATAAAAGGGCCCTCCATTCTTTTGTAATTTGTTAAGCTTGTTTTTGATTATATCTACGGAGTATGTCTGCGCATTACAAATAAAGATTAATAATAATAAAAAATAGCTGTATTAATATAAATTAATATTGGTTGTATTTCTCCTTACTTTGCAACATAAAGCTAAGATGTTTGTAGGATCAGCTAAGGATCCAGAGTGGGTTAGAGCCAGTGGCTTGTATGACTTTAAGTCAATTTCACCATAAAATATCTTAGGGTCACAGATCCTAAAAGAAGGATACAGGATGGGGGTGTATTTAGGAATTATGGCCAATTGTCACTTTTACTTTTAGTTATATGTTTCTCTTCTCTTTTCAACTTCTTTTTTGCAACTTTCTTTGCATCACATTCTTGCCTGTTCAGTTTTATCCTTCTCTTGGTTCTATTTTATGGGTTGCCTGAAAATAATCTCAGTCCTGAATACTTGACCATTAAAGTGTGTCTTCTTAGGCCTGGTAATAGATGGCCTACACAAAAAGACATCACTGCTCACATCTAAAGTTGAAGCATGTTTTTTTTTTAAAGGAATATGGTTGACTTTCACTGTATTATGTATATTTAAATGTGCAGGTAGTTTTTGTTAAATTGAAGGTTGTTTTAAAAATGCATTTTCATACTGAAATTGTATAGTAAAATTTGTATTTTTGACTATCAGCCTGTATGGTCAACCATCGAGCATGGGCAGCTATCGGTCCAATAACTGCTCATAATTGATCATTACTCCTTGGGGTCAGCCTGCATGTTTTCAGTGTAAAGTCATAAGAAATTGCTATGAATGAGCATGGTCAGACCCTATGTTAAATGAGCCAAATTTCTCACTGGCTTTTGCTCATTCTTTACTCACAGTCATATGGCTTTAGACCAAAAAAACACTGCACACATATCCTGTGGGAATCAGCAAATACAGTGTCGGTGGACATATCAGAAAGACTGTTGTACAGGTAAAAATAACAAAAACAAATTATATTTCCTATAACAAAATGTAGTTGATTAAAAATACACACACCATATTACAGTGATATGGCCAACGTCACATTGCATTGCACTTACTAAGATGCATTACTAATTAAAAAAACTTTTAATTAGATCATGCCCAAAAACGAACACATCAAATAGCGAAACAAAAATGTTATCCTGAGTCCTTATTAGTCATATAATAAAATCCCATGTTAAACATAAATGATAGCAAATCAAAAGTAGCTGTCAATGTAGTTGCAAATATCAGCCATGGTATTCAACATTAACTACATGAAGAAAGATACACCTACAAATTACAAAAAGATGCCTAGTAATACATAACTGCATACAATTAATGATGCTATGATCATAACAAGTCTAATATCAATCACAAAAGGTTTCATCCACAAGCATGCCCAGTCAGGACCAGGAGATGATGCCACAGAGGGAGATGCCCATGCCCAAAATAAAACTTTTCAACAAGACCATACATGAGAGGGGGTACCTGTATTGTATTACATATAAGATCAACAGATTTTGTGTGTTTGGACAGTGCGGTATACAAAAAAACCTCTGCAAAACTAAGGGTTCCTGAGGTGGAGCATTTGGAGTGTACAGTGAGCCAGTGCTCCATCTGCTGAGATTGCAACAATCAGAGATAAGGGAAACAAAAGAAAAAGATCCTACAGGAGACAGAGACTGTATTTGTCCAGGCTGTGTTTTTGCCCCTGTGACAAATAAGCTGTACAGGTACAGAAAGGGTGTTCCAGAAGTGAGTCAGTTTGTATATTAAAATTATTTTTTTTATTATTACATTTCTGTTTTTCATATTTTATTGAAAACATTGCCAAAACTTTACTTGGGCCTTTGGACTTTTTTTTATGAGACATGTTATAAGTGGATAAGAGGACTCTGCAAAGGTCATGTTACACTGGTGTCTGAAGACGGATTAGCTGGTCTTGCATTTGAAGATTACCTACGCACCAGCATGGAGGAGATGGTAAAAGCCTTACTGCTGGTGACAGCAGCTTAACAGAAGAGTAACAGACAGCAACAAGGGAACAACCGACAACAACAGGAATTTAACAAGTCGATGGCTACCCAATTGGCTCAGAACCATACTGCCTTAGAATAACTTTCAGGAACAAAAGTCATTTTAGACAAAGAAGATAATGTGCAGACTTATTTACTAGCCTTTAAACAGACTGTTACTCAAGCAACCTGGCCTAAACTCATTGGGCTGATATACTGACACCATTCTTTAGTGGAGCAACTCAGTGTGTATACTATGAACCTCTGATCGTACTGTACTAAAAGCTGAAATTCTAGCTGGGGTGAATCCAGGAATTTGTGTCCAAAGGCTCCATCAGTGGAGATATCAAAGAAACCTGACAGCATGGTCACAAATGTTGGACCTTATCGGAAAAAAAACACGCAAGTGGCTTGGGCCTGAAAATAAATCTCTAGAACTAATGGTGGAGATTCTAGTAATGGAAAGTTATTGGAGAGCACTTCCACATGATATGAGAGAATGAGTAGGTGTCAATGCAGGCCTCAGTCCATGGATGAACTGGTCAACTGAATTGAATGTTATCAGGCTGTTAAAGCTTTTTTTGTGATGGTCCCAGGGCAGAAGGAACCAGGGTATGGAAGTGAGAATGATCAGAATGAGTTTGGCCTACTGAAATGGTTACTGGATATTCTTGAGGTATACACCAGGATTACTATGGAGCCGATACAATGGAGCCTGAGGGAAGAAAATTGGAAGAGAAGATTGGAGATACCCTAACTGATTTGACAAAGGCAAGGGCTTCGGATGCTTTGAAATGGAACCTGGATGCAGACAAGGCTTTTGAATTGCATGGCACTGGATGTTATTCTCCAAACTAAAACATCAGTTGTATGGACTAGGAGCAGTCTTGTCACAAGCGATAGAAGGAAAAAAACACCCAGTTGTGTATCTGAGCAGGAAACTACATCTGAGAGGACAAAAGTTCTCGGTGGTAGAAAGAGACTGCCTTGGAATAAAGTTGGTTATGGATGCCCTAAAGTATTACCTACTGGGAAGACAGCAGAGAGGAACTGACAACCAGAGAGGTTGACCTTACCTCTTTCATTGGATGACTATCTTCTACTTTCTGTAAAATAGTACTTCCTCACATTACAGTTACACCTTCTGCCTTCCATTCTTAAGAAATTACCTCTTGTTCCTACTTTCCTCTTTTTCTGAAAGATACTTTGGTCTTAAAGTTTACAAATCCTTTGATATATTTGTACATTTCCCCTCTACCTTATGTTCTCTTAGCTGCGCATATTCAGGTAATCAAACTTTCCTTATAAGTTTTATATTTTAGAACATGCACCTTTTTAGTGGCCCTACTTTAAATTGTTATTAATTTGTTGATATCCTTTTGAAGACACTGTATTCAGAACTAAACACAGTATATTTTACAAACTTGCTATGGCTTTTGCCCTTTTATAGAGCCAATCCATAGCTTCTCACATCCTTACTTGGTGGTGGGGAGGGTTTTGTCCAGTTAAAAAGTTAAATTGAAACTGTCAAATAAACAAAATTAAATAAGGAGGGTGAGCTGAAACCAGGTTGGGGGATACCGAGCAGAGTACACCATCTACAGCCCACTGGGAGACAAACTCATCAATTCCCCCAGTGGACAAAGCCAGATGGTACTCTGCCCGGATACGGGAGCACTCCAGTGCCCGGAACATGGCCTCAGGTGACAATGGAACCCCCTCTATCAAACACTGCTTCCTGGACTTATATATAGCCAGCTTGGCTAATGCCAGGAGCAGGTTGATGAGGAGGTCCCTGGCCCTATTGCCCCAGGACATTGGGTGCCCTAAAATAAATAGGTGTGGGGAGAAATGCAGCCAGAACTGCAAGAGGAGGCCCCTCAAGAGTAACAAGAGGGGCTGCAATCTGGCACAACTAAAATAAATATGATACACGGACTCTCCCTTGCCACAGGATGGACAAGTAGAGGGAGAGTTCGGGAAATTAGCTAAGTACTCTCTTGTGCTCAGTGCACCATAAAGCACTCTCCAACTCAATTCCGGTAGGTCGTGGAACTAAAGTAGAATAAAGTTCCCTCCACCAGAGCCTGTTGCCCTCGACAGCTGGTAGGACCCGTCTCCAGATGGTTTCGGGACCTGTCACGAGGGCAAGGAAGGGCACTGTATGGAGCCTGAGAGAATACTAGCTCTTCCTCAGCATGCCACGGGTATGTCCCCCAACCTCGAGAGGTTCAGGATAGGAGGAGCCTAAGGGCAAACACGGGGCTAGTGTCCAATGCAAACAGCTTGGGGTGTTGGAAGGTGCATGTGGCAAATTAGAAATAAACAGAATCTCTCAGCAAACTACACTAAGGAGACAACAACACTTGAAATTGACTGCCAGATGCAGGGCTTGAACTGGCGGCCCCGGACATTATAGTCTGGAGCATTTAGGTGAGGTCTTACTAGGGATCTCTAATGTTGCATTAATACATCTCTTTTTCTGCTACTAATTCCTCTGCTAATATATCCCAGCAGCCTTCTTGATTTTCTTGTGACTTTGTTGCATTGCTTGCCTACGTTTAATTTGTGCAAAAAATTAACCCTTAAGTCCCTTTACTCATTAATAGCTATTATCATTAAGTATATATTTCACCGTCTGAACCTGGTTATATGGCCAAAGTGCTTATTTTTGCGGGTTAAGGGCGAACAAAAACCCTACGGGATGTCGAAATCTGAACTGTACGGGCGCAAATTCTTTGATCTGTCAAGCCCGTAACTGTTAAGTTCAGAAATCGCTATTAAATTGCTACGGATCCACTGGCGTTCAACCCTGTAACCTGCAAATGTAGCCAAAAAGCCAACGAGTACTGGACAGGACCCGCAAGGGGGTTAAAGTCCAGCACTGTAAATGCTAATATACACTACTGTCCTTATAATTAAAGGGACAGTGATGTTAGGTGGTAAAATTAATAGCCCAACGTTCTCAAGCTCACAAATCTGCAATATAAAATACTTTTATTTTATGTTTAATTTCCATGTTATATCGTTCCCGGCAATCAATGTGTTAATACATATAATGGAACTCGCATGGACTAGAATATCATATTTACTGATTTATATTTCTGGAATGCGGGTCCGATTGAAACTCGTAAATAAGACACGTAAGGCTTTGAAATCTAACCTCCATTTTTCAGTGATGTAATGATGACGATCTCATTTGCTATTGGCGCCATCTAATCCCGTAACTACCATTTTGACTAACTGACCATGTTCACGGCCGCACATCCAACGTGCGCAAGAATGGTTTCCGGTTTGCGTGTCCGGGACGTAATCTGGTGGCATTGTTCAATTTAATAGCTCTGTAAAGCAGCCAAATTTGAAGCCTGCAGCCTTTGCGGGTGTATTGATGACGATACGGGCTTTCGAATTTTATAGGGTTAAATGACTCTCTTACATCTATCCTTTATCCAGTGTGTTAGCCACTATGAACTTTACAAATTAGTTTACTGTATATAAAATGCTTTACTAAAATTTAAATAAACTAAATCTCCTACTTCTATACCTTTGGTTAAATTATCTAAAACATCAATTAGATTAATCTGACATGATCTCCCAGAAGTAAATTCATGCTACCTATGATCTTTTAAATCAATAGAGTTTATTTAATCTCAATAATTATTTCTTTCAAAAATGTTTCCATTAGTTTGCATACTACTGATGTCAAACTTACTAGCCTGGAGTTACTTGAGCATTAGCTACTACCCTTTTTGTGTAGCGGCAGTACATTAACGGGTTACCTGGTGGTCCAGTGGTTAGGCTTCGGTGCTTTTACCACTGAGACATCGGTTCCATTCCAGGAGGTCACACCACCCTGAAGCTATGCAGGGTTGGTCCTGGTTGGATGGGAGACCACATAGGAATACCAGGAGCTGTATGCAGTGGCCCACTGGAGAAGGAACTGGCAACCCACTCCAGTATCTCTGCCAGGAAAACCAAGTGGATTAGCATGACCATAGGCATATGTGCCTGGTGTGGCACGGTCCATGTGATCACAGAGAGTTAGAAACAACTAAACAAAGCAAACAACTACATTAACAGTGTTTCTGTCATCTGGAACTACTCCTTCCAATACTAAATCATTAAAAAGTTTGGTTAACTGTTTGGCAAGTACTGATAAAACCTTATTCAGTACCCTTGCATGTACATTGTCAGGGTCCACTTAATCTCGTTTAAATTTGACAATGCTAGTTCTTACATAACTCCTGAAAAAAATGATATGCGACTTACTGACTTAGTCACCCAAGTTGTTTTGATCGTAGCTCTCTAGCTCTAACTTGCTTACAGAGAACTGGCAGAAGACTCCGAGTCTAAAACTCTGTACACGCCATAGCAATGCTACGGGACACTACCCACTACCTAACGAGAAAACACTATGCCTATCCTAAGATCATCCCATGTGCGTATTATTATTATTATTACTAGTGACTTGCCCGTCAAAAAATTGGCAGCAATAGAATTGTAAGGGAGGTAATGCTGTTGGCTACACAAAGTATTTTGGATGTGCGAGTACCTTCGGCTGCGAGTGTGTATGTGTTAGGTGGGTGTCGAGCATTTAGCGTCCTTCCTAATAGTGTATTTAGTAGCTCGACGGCTGTATAAAAGTCGTATGTGCTTGGCGGTGTTCTGCGTGCTTAGGGGTCGTGTAGCCTCATTTTCTTTTTTTCCGGCGGCCATTTTTTCTCTTGCTTTGGGGATTTGCGAGTATCGAAAGTCTTTAAATGTGATTTAATTTGGCGTGTAACCTCATTCCCAGATGTTCTGGTTGTCCCCCCTTGCTGTGTGTGTAATTTTTTTTATATTTTTTTTTATTTTGTATTTTGTGTGTTTTTCGCTCATCTCCACCAGCGCAGTGAGCGCTTTTGGCACTCCCTGCCTAAGTTGTACGGGGTCGTAGAGATGCCTAAGTCATATGGGGCCTTTGGTGCTCCTTGCCTGGCCGCAACTGCCCGCAGTTTTAACGGTGCATTTTGGCCCTGTCTTTGAGCTTAGAATCAAGTCCCCAATGCACCGCGCAAGATTGAAAACTCGCAAACTTACAATCTAAAGATTGCACAATCTAAAGCTGCCTATATACTATCTCTCTGTTTATATAAAGCTCTTCCCATAGCAGGCACCTAAACTGATCCCCTTTACCTATCCTATCACCATGGAGGTCTCGTATGGCTATTTATAGGTTATGATATGGTCCAAATCCAGTCAATTAGTTGTCGCTAACCCTCTGTTTGTGTATTTTGTATATGGATAGTATATCATTATTTGTATGCCAGTGTTTAATGCTGAGAACAGGTGTATTTCTTTAACAAATTGAGGTGTGCTATTTATTGTTGAGATCATGACTAACCCTTTTAATGGCTATTTAGCTTCCTGTCATGTGTGGGCCTCATGATTTATTGTGCATGGTCCTTTAACCTGATTTTTCAATGTATTTTTTAGCTCATAGTAGCTTTTATTATGCACAGCATACTTAGTTTCAGTCGCTATTTTTAACGAGTCTTCCTAAAGGGCTGTTTCATGGTTTTACGAGTGCTCGAAATACTCGTTATTATTCATCACTTAGTGAGCACTCGCTAACAGCTGCTGCCACTCGCTAAAAAATGGTGTCATGTAATAGCTGAGCATGCTATTCTACACATAAGCCAATTGAAAATTACACATAATTAGCACTTGCTAATCATTGGCACAGTTTATTTGCAGAATGTAGAATTTTTTAGGTGATTTTCAGCCATAAAAAATTAACAGAAGCTTTTAGTTCTCTAATTTCTTCAGATATTTTGTTATTATTGTTGTGGGAAGCGATATCATCGATCTTTCTGGCAAATGGATATGTAAGTGAGCTGGATTATGAGTGCATCTGATAGAGGAGAATTAGAAGTGTATGAAAATATTTTTTGCATGTAAAAATACCAAAATAAACATTTAAACACTTACTTTGAAGTTAGCAAAATATCCTTTAAGTTCTGTCAATTGAAACATATGGTTAACACCCAACAAACCCAGGCTAACTTGGTATACAATTTGAAAAATTGTTTTGGCCAATCAGGAGGAAGTAAAGACTGAAACATTTGTATCACAATCTGGTAGTTACTGTCTGTTTTTTTTTTCTCTGCCTGTCTCCGTATGAACAATTTCAGCCATGACCCCACCAACCATCATTTCCCGTAGAGGTCACACACTGTACCCTGCAGGGTACACTTTATCTAAGCTTCCTAGAGGGTGTGCACATCCACATATCAGTATCTAGCATAAAAATATGTAAGTACATTCACCTTTTCAATATAATACTTATTTTTCTACAATTAGGAAACATTTGAAACCCAGCTCACTTACATATCCCTTTAATGTCACTGCTATTACATTATTATTTATTAGTGGGATATCTTGAAAATAAGACTGAGCTTGAGCAAGAAAGATGCTGCAACCCACTTACCAACCAACATCCAGGTCGTATGGGTATCAACAGGCCACACAAGTGCCTTGGGTTTAGTCTGAACTACTTATTAGCAGCCTTATTAAATTGCAATGCGGCCAATTGAATAGGGCTCTATATAAGCACATAGCATATTTTTTTATAGAGGTTTTTAGTTAGTGAAGACCTTGCTTTTGGATAGAAGTTCACTAACTAAAAAATTCTGTAAAAAAAAATATGCTATGTGCTTAAATAGAGCCCTATTCAATTGGCCGAATTGCAATTTAATAAGGCTGTGTAATATTGCATATATGGAACTTTTGCAATAACAAAGTTAGTCCTCTTTGGTTTTCATTTATTAAAATTTGGCGGTGCCTCCAGGACTGGCCGAGCATTTATATGTTGCTGAAAACTTGTAGTGTACAAAATCCCCCGCAGTTATTCCTGCAATAAATGCCTCAAGCTGTGTCTCGGCCTGGCTCAGTTTACAGCTCCAGCTTGTAGGTCTTGCTGTGAATTTAGATAAACCCAGAGCTCCTTAACCCTTGTGTTGACAGCCATCAATGCGAATCTGTTATCCAAAGAAATACTGAGAGAAGAATTATTATTTTATATTATGTGGTAACCATTAACACTTTCGATTACTATGGGTGGTTGTGTTAGGGTGTGTGTAGATATGCTTAAGTAAATTAATATATATATAGTCCGATAAAGGAGAAATATTGCATTTAGACAGCTTTATCTCTGGATGCTGCGTCTATTTTCTATTGGCTGGAGAGGGACAAGAAGTCATATTGGGCCCAGTTGCGCTTGTAATATTGGGTTAAGTAAGTACTGTATCCCCTTCTGGATCTCTACCTTGTCGTGGTGAAGGGGCTTGTGCACCTCAATGAAGCTGTAGGGTCACCCAAGATGGGCAGGTCATAGCAGAGAGGTCAGGCAAATCGCAGTCCAGTGGAGAAGGCATTGGTGACCCACTCCAGTATCTTTGCCAAGAAAACCATATGGATAAGTGCAACCAGAAACATTGACAAATGCACCTGGGTGCGCCTGAGTGCTGTGGTCCATATGGTCACGGTAGTCAGACATAACTGAAGGGCTGAACCACAACAACAAAGTACTGTATATAGTACCATCCTATATCTCTGGTGTACAAGTAACGTGACTTTATTGTACAAAAACAACAGACATACCATTAGTATTTCTTTTTTTATTTCAACAATAAAATATTATGAAACCTATATTCTGGATATATTTAGTGTGACGTTGTGCGTTATGTGGCACACAATTATATGAATGTGGTATGTGCACCATGTCATGTATGTATGTGCAAGAGATAAATGATGATGTCATAGGAGTGTTGTCAACTCTGCCAGAAAGATCAATGGCAGCAAGGATAGCAAAGAATCTGAAGAAATTAGAGAAATAAATGCTCAGATAATTTTTTAGGGTGAAAATCACAATTAAAATAGCTGCATAATCTCTTTCTGCAAACAAATAAACCTACTGGGTAAATGTTTAGCAGGTGCTAGATATCCATATGGATTTCCTGGTGGTCCAGTGGTTAGGATTTAGTGCTTTCACTGCAGCGACAAGGGTTTGATTCCAGTTAGGGAACCAAGAGGCAACACCACCCTGAAGCTGAGAAGGTTGGGTATGGTCAGTACTTGGACAGGAGACCACCTAGGAATACCACGAGCTGTATACTGTGGCCCAGTGGAGACAGAACTGGCAACCCACTCCAGTATCTCTGCCATGATTACCAAGTGGATCAGCACAGCATGTTATGGTCCATGAGGTCACGGAGAGTCGGACACAACTGAACAACGCAAACTTCCTTGACCACACACACCCACGCTGGAATTGTGTGTGTGCCTGTTTAAAAAAGAGCATTTCTACTGAAGCTCCAACAGGTGGCAGTGTGGCGCAGTTAAGCACACTGGGTATGTGTATCAGAGAAGAAAGTAAGAGAGCAAGGGCTGCAAAGTGGCAGCAAAGTACGGGGGTTTAAGTGCGAGGTGACCAAAGGAGATATGGATGGGTGCTATGTGAGGCGGGTGTTCAGAGGGGTTGAGTGCTGTGCAGGGATGGATCTGGAGAGGGGATGGCTGCTAACAAGAACTAAATGCTTTGTCAGGATGGATGCTAAGAGGTGTGGCTGCTGTGTGATGTTTGTATATGTGTGTGTATATATATATATATATATATATATATATATATATATATGTACATATATATCCGTAGAGGATGTCACAAGAAAGTGGAGCGTGCGCGACCTGGAGATGTACAGTAAATCCCATAGCCTAGGCACACAGTCTAAGCAGTTACTGCAGTGGTTTGCCAGTTTCTTCTCCAATGGACAGCCATTTGTCTGACCTCCCTGCTACGACCTGCCCAACTTGGGTGACGCTACATGGTTTAGCTCACAGCTTCACGGATGTAAACAAGCCCCTTCACCATGACAAGGTAGTGATCCAAAAGGGGATGAATCTGGGTATTGACATGCAAATGAGACTCATTCTTTTAAATTCAGATATGCTCTTTTTTAATTACTTCTGTTTTATGTATAAAAAGTCAGTGTTAAAACACTGAATATAGATATCTTCTATAGTTGAATCTATATACTGTATATTTTTTATGCTCCCTTATAGATTATGGGTGAGACAGTAATAAACATAATTATTCTCACATATACATAGCTCTAATGTTCAGATCAAGGAGGACTAAATGCAAATTCATTATCATGAACGTTTCAAATCACCCAGTTGCAAGAAATCTATATATTAGACAATCTGTTCCAAATTAGTTTCTGCACCGAAGTTCAAATTAATATCAGAAAGTACATTACGTGGATGGTTTGGAATATATGTCAAGGAAATACATACTGCAAAAGGGGAGGGTAATGCTGGTGTCACAAAACATTGGCATTTATTTTTATTTTTTTTTATTAATAAAAATAAGAAGAAAGGAGTGTAGATAATGAGAATGCCAGTGTAGTGATTTATTCAAACCTAAAAAGTGACGTGGTAAGCAAACATGAACATGGAAATGGAAGTAGATATGTGGAAGAATTAAGGGGGGTGCTAACGGTTCGATTCCAAGTCTGGGAACCAAGAGGTCACACAGCCCTGAAGCCGAGCAGGGTTGGGCCTGTTCTGTACTGGGATGGGAGACCACCTAGGAATACCTGGAGCTGTATGCTGTAGCCTACTGGAGAAGGAACTGGCAACCCACTCCAGTATCTCTGCCATGAAAAACAAGTGGATCAGCATGACCATGGACATAAAGATGTTCTGGCTTGTGACGGTCCATGAGGTCAATAGATAGGATCATTCTCAATGTTTGCTGTTTATCTTCTTCAACCCCAATGTATATCAGTTCCTCACTACTGTATAAAATAAATGAAGAAAGCATTAGGAGTCTTGCATTGCAGAATCTTCTCAGTGCTATGGGGAAATGGGATTGAGTGATAAAGAAGACCTTAACCAAGCTGCTACTGATGGCTGAATTGGTCCACTATTAAAGATGAAGCATTCACCACCTACCTGCCTTACTTGCATATTGCTAAAAAAAAAAACATATTGTGATGGCCTATATCTTGATGTACCTTTAATGATAACTCCTACATAGAGAGCCCCACTTCTACCCTCCCATTCCTATAAGGCCATGCCAGCATGCAATGTCTAGTATTCCATTCTTCACCACATTTAATGCACCCCTAATCCAGCACACAAGGAATCATTTTACACTGGCTTAGTAAAAGAGATAGATTTTTTATCCTTATAGATGAACTTTGAAATATCTTGCAGGAGAAAATGTGCTGAAAAACATAAAGAATGTGGCAGTGGAAAAACTTTATTAACCTCTTGGCCGCCAGTGGAGACTGTTATAATTTACAACTGAATGTCTTGCAGATGCTGCCAGCACGAATGAACTTAGTCATGTAGCTCTGGCTGTCAAAGGATGTCTAGTCATAGGATATCGAGTTGAAGGGAAGTGAGTGCACTGACAAATCATTAAATAAAATCATTTCAGATTACTGATTTTTTTTTTTTTCCGGTAGCCTGAACATTTCTGATCTACATTCCTTTGTGGTCAATGAATAGTAACAGATTATAGACCAGTTCGTAAAATGCTGTTTTAAAACAAATTACAACTCATGTCAATGGATTTTAAAGTTGCTTGCAGTGGCAGAAGGTATTTTAAGAAAATTCCAAGACTAGGTGTCGGCACGCACTGGATATTGTATACTACACTCATCTCAGCTATTAGTGCTGGCTGGCTCAATGGTCCCAAAGAGCCGATGTAATGATATAGGAGCTGGCCTCAGGTCAAATAATGAGTTTGTGACGCTTACTAGAAAAAAATACTAGTGAAAATTGAGTCACTTCTAGGATTTTACAGAATGGTGCAATGTGTAAGAGCCATCTTGACTTGACCAATACAAGAAAACAAAAGGTAGATAACTGTTGTGTTGTAATTATTTTGCTATTATTATTATTATTATGGTCAGTTGTTATGTATAAAAACGTGGTAGAGAAGATATGTGATGTTGGACAGTATATAGCTTTCATATTATGGCTCTAAACACATGACCCTGGCAAGATCCATTGGGCTTTAGAATAAACAAACACACTGAAACAGCGTTTCTTGGGAAATATACGGGCCACAGCTTTATTAAAGCAACCATAAACCAATAACCAATTAACATAATTAACATTGTTAAATCACAGCTCAAATAACATCCCGGAGGAGGAGCCCGGCCCGGTCAGTAACCTCACGCCCTGGGCCCGCGCCCAGAGCCTCCCAGTGCTTTCCTAAGCACACCCATGAGGCAGGGCAATGCCCACTTAAGCCCGTGGGCCGGGTGCCTCACCTCCCGCCAACCAAAGACATTCCTATTTGCATCCTAACGTAGAATTCACAGAATCCTAACCCTTCAACTCTTTTCCACTCCACTTTTTTTTTTGTTTTAAACCTAGCTTAAGCTTTCTGAACTTTCTCAACTAGCCTCGCCCTCTAGACCTACCTTACTTCCTTATCTGCTACTTTCCTATCTGACCACCATTTAAGGGGAGGGAGGGAGGGAATCAGCTCAATGGCCGGCGTGGAGTGAGGAGGAAGCCCGCGAAACGGACTTAAGTCCCTCCTCCTCCTCCCATCCAATTAGCATCGCCCAGGCTCTGCCGGGTCACGCAGCGCTGCGTCAGACCCGACGTGCCTGGGCCGCCTCCGCGCCGGCCAGGAATTACAAAATGGAGTACATTGGCTTTATTATAATACACTCCCAAACGGTGATAATTAGAAAAAAATCAGAACTGTTGTTGCTTCTTCATATAAAGATATGCACGCCTTTCTGAGCCAGACAGTACACTCAGCAGAGAAGCTTTTTAAGCATATTACTTTTCGCTTTCCCAAGAAAAACAGTATGACATTTGCACAGATTTAAATAAGTAATCACTGTAACCTCCCAAAACAGACAGAAATAAAAAATGCTGCCAATACTTTTGAGTCACATTATGGAATTGCCCCACAGAGTGCCAGCGCTGGACTCAGAGCATATGTGAGAGATGCAGCTGCCACCAAAACACTTAGGCTGAGATAGCTGCCGAAACATTGATCAATATGAAGTAATTTGTTTGAATAAGTCATGTGAATTATACAGCACCATTTTGTTTAAAATATAGAATATTTGGGCAGGTGAACAAGTGGTTTAAAAGTTTCAGAACGTTTCGTAATCCTCTCCTGGATCGCTACCTTGTTGTGGTGAAGGGGCTTGTATATTTCAATGATACTGTGAGCTATAACATGTAGGGTCACCCATGATGGGCAGGTCATTGCAGAGAGGTCAAAAAAATGTGGTCCACTCCAGAAGGAACTGTCAACCCTCTCCAGTATCTTTTCCAAGAAAACCATATGGGTAAGCACAATCAAAAATACTGATAGATGTGCCTGGGTGCTGCAGACCCTATGTTCACTAAGAGTCGGACACGACTGAAGGACTGAAAAATAACATCAATAACAACATGTCATAATGTCATCAGTCCAAGAGTATGTGAGAGTGAGTCAATCACATATAATAGTTATTATCATCACGCTTTTCGATCTTAAAGTTTTGATGTTTGGTTATTGATACTATTACCTGACAGAAATATCAGGGCAGTGGTCTCAGCTTGTCTGGCTAAGGATTCAGTGTGATGAAGTGCAGATCTTTTTTTAATGCCCAATTGTACAATGAAAAAAAATATGTTTGAAAATTTGAAAAATATTATAAAGCTTGTTCTTAAATTTAAAAAAAAACAATTAATGTTAAGGTATCTAATGGGCCATGGAGGCATCCATGATACATTGGTTGAAGTGACGTGTGTGTGAGAGGCATTGATATTTCTGCAGAGCAATGTTAGTATTGATAAAAAACAAACACACCCATAATTCAACTCTCAGGAAGTGATGTAACAAAGACCAAAATGATTCCTCATGCATAAACAGATTCTTTAAATATCCTGGTTTTGCCAAAAATAGTTTTATGTATATGGATTACATAGCTGCTAATGTTCTTAGTTTGTTAAATACTTAACAAACAAGTGCCATTTTTTTTTAATTACAGTGGTCCTTTAACTTATCAGTTTTGGGGGGTGGGGTGGTAGAGGCATTGCACTGTGGAAATAAGGAATTTGCCTTGTATTTTGAACTAGTAGGCTCCTTACCATTAAAAATACAGTGCCACCCTAAGGCACAGTGAGCAAGGAGTCCATATTTGGAGCCCCTATCACGGTCAAGGGTGGGCATGCAGCTAGATCTGACTCTGCTTTATTTTATATATTATTTTAAATATATTATTACAAAAAGTACAATAAAATTAGATTTTTGATGCCTTTTTTCCAACCAACTATTTTTTGGTGATGAGCCCACTAGCAATCTACAGGCTGGTAACTTATTAAAACTGAATCTTATATAATTTAGCACTGTCTGTATTACTTTAAATCTATGACTTATTTGGCCCACCTTTAATATAGAAAGGATAAATAGTAAGTTCCACTGCTCCATCAAGCCCACAAGGCAAAGAAGGGTGTTATTTTCTGCAGTCAAGACATTTAAATACAGGTCAAGCATGGCCAAAGAGACACAATGGAGCCGATGTATCAAGAGCACTACTAATATCATGAAACAGATACCATTCTCTGGGTCAGCATGGATTGTGGTATCCATTAAAATATTTGTACAAATATATATTATACTGATGTATCATGGAGCCCACCTATTCCATCTAATTTACCAAAGAAAACACTTCTGTCTGTGTAAAACAGTATTGCTTAGAATTAAGTCTATTGGCTAAATCATATTTTCATTGAACCATAGCAAACTTTCATTAGTGAAAATATATATTATATATTATTATATAAAATATAATAATGTTATCATCTGCATGCTCTTTAATGTTACAAAGCACCTAAAACAATAGCATAATACATTTAAATTAGTGTGATCTTTTTAACTCACTTACTTAAAAATGTATGAGCAGCCACATTGTTGTTGTTCAGTCCTTCAGTCATGTCCGACTCTCGGTGACCATATGGACGCAGCACGCCAGGCACATCTGTCTGTGTTTCTGGTTGTGCTTATCCATATGGGTTTCTTGGCAAAGATACTGGAGTGGATTGCCAGTTCCTTCTCCAGTTGACCGTGATCTGTCTGACCTCAGTGCTATGGCCTGACCATCTTGGGTGACCCTACATGGCTTAGCTCACAGCTTCACTGAGGTACACAAGCCCCTTCACAACAACAAGGTAGCGATCCAGAAGGGGTGAAGCCAAATACCAAGAAGCAAATATTAAAAGCCTGTTATGGTACTCACTTGGGGCTCAGTTTACTCACTTGGGGCTCAGTTTACTCACTTGGGGCTCAGTTTCCAAACAATTTTAGCAAAAGTATCCTCTGCAAAAAAGTATAAGTAAACCCTTCAATCATATCTTAGGCTTTCCAAGTAAGGTGGTGTTAAGATCCCTATGCACAGACAGCAAAGGGTCAACATCTAGATTAGTTACTACAAAGCACAAGGATTTTTCTAAATTACTAATATAGGCAACAAGCAAAATATGTGAATAAATAGTGCCTTGCAAAAGTATTCACCCCCTTAACTTTTTACCTATTTTGTTACATTACAGCCTTAAGTTCAATGTTTTGTTAATCTGAATTTTATGTGATGGATCAGAACACAATAGTCTAAGTTGGTGAAGTGAAATGAGAAAATATAAACATAAAACTATTTTTTAGAAATAGAAATCAAAAAATTGGCATGTGCGTATGTATTCACCCCCTTTGTTATGAAGCCCATAAAAAGCTTTGGTGTAACCAATTAGCTACAGAAGTCACATAATTAGTGAAATTATGTCCACCTGTGTGCAATCTAAGTGTCACATGATCTGTCACTACATATACACACATTTTTTGAAAGGCCCCAGAGGCTGCAACACCTAAGCAAGAGGCACCACTAACCAAACACTGCCACGAAGACCAGGAAACAATCCAAACAAGTAAGGGACTATGTTGCTGAGAAGTACAAGTCAGGGTTAGGTTATAAAAAAAATATGCAAATCTTTGATGAACCCCAGGAGCACCATTAAAGCCAAATGGAAAGAACATGGCACAACAGCAAACCTGTCAAGAGACGGACGCCCACCAAGACTCATTGACCGGGCAAGGAGGGCATTAATCAGAGAGGCAGGACAGAGACCTAAGGTAATCCTGGAGGAGCTGCAGAGTTCCACGGCAGAGACTGGAGTATCTGTACATAGGACGACAATAAGCCGTATGCTCCATAGAGTTGGGCTTTATGGCAAAGTGGCCAGAAGAAAGACATTACTTTCAGCAAAAAACAAAATGGCACATTTTGAGTTTGCGAAAAGGCCTGTGGGAGACTCCAAAAATGTATGGAGGAAGGTGCTCTCATCAGACCATAAGATTAAAATGTAACTTTTCGGCCATCAAAGAAAACGCTATGTCTGGCGCAAACCCAACACATCACATCACCCAAAGAACACCATTCCCACAGTGAACCATGGTGGTGGCAGCATCATGCTATGGGGATGCTTTTCAGCAGCCGGGACTGGGAAAGATGGATGATCCAGGGATATTCTTGAGCAAAACCTGTACCACTCTGTGTGTGATTTGAGGCTAATACGGAGGTTCACCTTCCAACAGGACAATGACCCCAAACACACTGCTAAAGCAACACTTGAATGGTTTAAGGGGAAACATGTAAATGTGTTGGAATGGCCTAGTCACAGCCCAGACCTCATTCCAATAGAAAATCTGTGGTCAGACTTAAAGATTGCTGTTCACAAGCGCAAACCATCCAACTTGAAGGAGCTGGAGCAGTTTTGCAAGGAGAAATGGGGAAAATCGCAGTGGTAAGATGTGGCAAGCTCATAGAGACTTATCCAAAGCGTCTTGGAGCTGTGATTGCTGCAAAAGGTGGCTCTACAAAGTATTGACTTTAGGGGGGTGAATAGTTATGCACATTGACTTTTTCTGTTATTTTGTCCTATTTGTTGTTTGCTTCACAATAAGACACAAACCTCTTCAAAGTTGTGGGCATGTTCTGTAAATTAAATGAAGCAAATCCTCAAACAATCCATGATAATTCCAGGTTGTGAGGCTACAAAACCCCAAAAATGCCAAGGGGGTGAATACTTTTGCAAGGCACTGAATTTTTAACAGGAAATAGATTCATTAAAATGCTTTTAAATGAATATTAGACATCCTAAAAAGGACCTTCACTCCCTATCCACATTCTACAGAACCACAGTAACTGACTTTAATTGATCACAACTGCAAAAATAAATAAGCTAATGACCAGATTACTTGTTAAAAACTATGCCCCCATTCAATTGAGGTTTTGGGAGATCCAGAAGCACGTAACTGAGCTCGCAAGCTAATTTGCTATTCAACTGGCGTCTTTTTGCGGGCTCGGAACGGCTTCCGAGTTACAGGTTTGAAAAAATGGTGATGGTTAACCTTGCAACTTACAGCCTCCAGAAGCCTTTGATCCTTCACTTTCGCAAGGCAAAAATCGCAAATTGCTCAATTTCCCCAAGTCCGCAAATGTTTTCACACCCGTAAACGATAAATTTAGGAGAGGACCCGCAAGGGGGTTAAACACCTATTCGTAGCACTGTAAATGCTAATAAAAATGAATACTTCGCTATTGGGGAAAGCGATGACAGACGTTAGAATTAATTGCACAACAGTCTCAAGCTCGCAAATCGGCAGGAAATAGAAACTATTTTTATGTTTAATTTCGGGGTTAAATCGATCTTGGGTATTAATGAGTTAATACATATCAGGCCACCCATATGGCCAGTATTGGCATTTTTTTCATAATTCTTTATTTTGGGGATTTGCGGGTCTGATCGCATATCGGACCCTCTAGCCTAATTGATTGACATGTAACCTCCATGTTTTACTGCCATAATAATGTCCTTTTTTCTATTGGCTAATTCAAAATGGGCGCTTATGGGGTTGCTGAATTGATGAAGTTCCCGCCCTGAAGAGCTCCGAACCAGTGCATGGTTTACGGTTTTGGCTTGGGGCCCATAACTTCCAGCCTTGAGCAACTGAATAGCTTCTCCATTGGAGATGAACGGGAGCCCACAACACACCCGCAGACATTCGGCTGTCTGCAATCGAGTTGCGAGCTACTTATTGAATGTGGCTCTATGAGCCAGATTCAATTGAGCAATTGTAAGTAACTGAAGCCCGTAAGCTAACTTGCTTTTCAATTGGCGTTTTTTTGCGGCTACAAACATGTTACCGTTTACGGCCTTGAAATCCCTGCAGTTGTTAAAACTGGAACTTACAGCCCATCTAAGCCTTTAATCTTTCACGTCCCCAAGAGTTACGATCGCTAAAATCGCAAATTGCTATTCAATTGCTACAATTTCCCAAGCCCGCAAATGTTTTCATACCCATAAACGGCAAATGCAGAAGAAAATCCTACGGGTAAGAGATGGGACCCGCAAAGGGGTTAAAGACACGTCCGTAGCACTGTAAATGCAAATACAAAATCAATACTGCACTTTAAATGACGGGGAAAGAAATTAAAGACATTAGAATTAATTCCACAACAGAACAGGCTCGCAAAACGGCAATAAAAAAAAAAAATCAATGGGAATCAATGAGTTAATACATATCATGCCACCCACATGGACTAGAACAGTGTTGGCATTCATTTTGATTATTTTGTATTTTGCGGTTTTGCAAGTTCAATCTCATATTGGACCCCCAAACGCTAACTGAGTGACATGTAACCTCTGTCTTATACTGCCGTAATGATGGCAGTCTTATTTTCTATTGATTGTTTCTAAATGGGTATTTACAGCGTTGCTTAATTGATCATGTTCCCGCCCTGAAGTGCTACATATGATTGCATGGTTTATGGTTTCGGCCCCTAACTTGCGGGTATACAAGATATACAAGCTTCTAATTGAATGGGGTTCTATGTATAGCGTTTAATGGTCAACTGCACTTCAACCAAAAAAAAAAGACTTGTTTGTCAAATATGTACTAAAGCAGGGGTCACCAAACTCGGTCCTGGAGGGCCGACCCTGGCCTGGATTTGTGGATATCCTTGCTGCAAACAGGTGAGAATCTTGTTTCTTCAGCCATCCTGATTAACCCACCTGTTTGCAGCAAGGATATCCACAAATCCAGGCCTGGGTCGGCCCTCCAGGACCAAGTTTGGTGACCCCTGTACTAAAGTAACAATATTAGCAGCTATGTAAGACACAGAAAACTTTTTGGTGGAAAATCTGAATTTTTGTGTTAAAATTGTATTTGGCCTTGTACTTAACCCATGTATAGTGTTATGGAATATGTTGGCGCATTACAATTAAAGGATAATAAGAATAACACAGACAATAATTAAATAAGGCTGGATGGTTGGACTGGAATAAGATTTTTTATCAAGTTATTTTTGTGTATTTGATTAGACTTTGAAGTAAGCATGATAAAATCCATTCTCTAAACATTAATATTATTTTGTTAAGAACATTCTTTTTTAGTTATGTTCAATTTACGTTAAAGTTTTTTTTATTTTTTACCTATAGTCGTTTACCTGTATAATATTACATGTGTGTGTCCACCCGGTGTCTCTTCCCTTCCCCTCTCCTTCCTCTGTAACTCTTCCCCCCCCCCCCTCCGTCCCCTGTGTCTCTTTTCCCCTCTCCCTCCCCTGTGTCTCTTCCCTCCCTCTCCCTCCCATCTCCCTCCTCTGTCTCTTCCCCATCTCCCTCCCCTATGTCTCTTCCCCCCTCCCCCCCCCTCCCCTGTGTTTTATCCCCCCTCTCCCTCTCCTTTGTCTCTTTCCCCCCTCTCCCTCCCCAGTGTCTCTTTCCCCCCCCTCCCTCCCCAGTGTCTCTTTCCCCCCCTCCCTCCCCTGTGACTCTTCCCCCCCTCCCTCACCTGTGTCTCTCTCCCCCCTCTCCTGTGTCTCTTCCCTCCCTCTCCCTCTCATCTCCCTCTTCTGTCTCTTCCCCATCTCCCTCCCCTGTATATCTTCCCCCTCTCCCTTCCCTGTGTCTCTTTCCCCCTCCTCCCTTCCCTGTGTCTCTTCTCCCTCTGTCTCTTTCCCCCCTCCTCCCTCCCCTGTGTCCTTTCCCCCTCTGTCTCTTTTCCCCCTCCTCCCTCCCCTTGTCTCTTTCCCCCTCCTCCCTCCCCTGTGTCTCGCCCCCCCTCCTCCCTCCCCTATGTCTCTTTCCTCCTTTCCCTCTCTATCCCTTTCTCCCTCTCTGTCCCTTTCCCCGCCCGGATGGTGCCGCTCTTTGCACATGTGCTGGTAGCACCACATGGTGCGCATGCACGACTGGCACCATATAAATAATTTGTGAAGTGCTCATGTGCCCCCCCGGAGCGTTACGCACACTTCACAAACTATATCAGTGATGAATATACAATTTCCTGCAAGGACAAAACTTGAGAAGATATCTACAAAATAATCCATAAATCTATAAAGTATCCTTGATTACAATATGGTAAATACTTGTTTATGTTGTGTCTTTAGATTGATGTTTGCATATTTGTAAAATCATATTGTTAACGCATCTAGACATCTGTTTCAATTTAATCACATATATAGTTGTGAGCGTACGAGTCGTTGCTCACGCTTGCGGGCTCGCGTAGCGAGCCCGCAAGAACTGCGTCCCTCGCGAAGCGAGGGACGCAGTTCACCGCAAATGCGGGTCCTCGCGAAGCGAGGGCCCGCATTTGCGGTTGTGGAGGCTCAACGTCGGCTGTGTTAACACACACATACACACACACGACTTTTTTAACAGAATAAACCCAACCGCCCAGCCAACAAAAACCCAACAACGTCCCCGCAAATGCGGATCCTCGCGAAGCGAGGGTCCGCATTTGCGGTGGTGGGAGCATCCCAACATCGGCTGTGTTAACACACATACACACACACACAACTTCCTAACAAAAAAAAACTCAAAGTCGCCTCACACCCGCTTACACCCAGACACACAGACGCAAGACTTAACAAAAAAACAGTAAAAAAGGCCCTTCACACGCTCTTAACACACATACGCACGACTTAGAAACAAATACACTGCGTCGTACACGTAAAAGCTAATTGCGTATATCGCAAAAAAATACGGCAACATCGCAACAAAATACGGCCGCATCGGAAAAAAATACGGCCGCGAAAGACCCATTCCAACCGCCGCGCATCAAAACATCACAAACACAAGAAACAAACACATAAAAAGCTTACTTACAGCACGGGGGGGGCATCCGGCACCTCCAAAAGTTAATTTACACGTCCATTTAAGTCAAAACAAAGAGTTTAAACGACCGAAAATCGGCTAAGCGAGAGAAAAAATGGCCGCCGAACAAAACGAAAACGAGGCTCCAGACGTAACTACACTACACTTACTCGCAATAATGAAACACATACTATGCGGAACGGATCACACTCATATTAAACACCATTTTAACCACTACTACGCACAAAATGGCGGATGGAACGCAAATTGTAAGCTGGAACGCAAATAGCGCATGCGTATTACGTTCTAACGGTCTAACTTTCCAGAATGTTCTACAAGTTTATAAATACTGTCTATTTGACAGAGAAAAATACATTTCTCCTCAGGTGATGAACAGAGTGACTTCGAAGATAACTGCTGCTAAAACTTGAGAAGATAATTCTTTCCTAATTTACTACTTTACATTGTGCAAATTACAACTGAGAGGTAAGCTATAATATATTACTTATTTTCAAGACAGGACATCAAAAAAAAAAATTAAAGAAGACAAAGAGGTTTATGTATACTGACATGTGACACGCACATATATGCGTATAATGTATACTGACAAGTGACACGCACATATATGCGTATAATGTATACTGACATGTGACACTGACTTGTGACACGCACATATATGCGTATAATGTATACTGACAAGTGACACGCACATTTATGCGTATAATGTATAGTGACATGTGACACGCACATTTATGCGTATAATGTATACTGACAAGTGACACGCACATTTATGCGTATAATGTATAGTGACATGTGACACGCACATTTATGCGTATAATGTATACTGACAAGTGACACGCATATATATGCGTATAATGTATACTGACAAGTGACACGCACATTTATGCGTATAATGTATAGTGACATGTCACATGCACATTTATGTGTATTGCCCCTGCAACAAAATTATCTTAAAACAAACTAATTAAACAACTACATTTAAATTACATTAGAAAAAAATAAGTTGGGACTATTAAAATACTATTAAAATAGGAGTCATGTATACTGATATGTGACACGCACATATATGTGTATCATCTATAGTCACATGTCACACACACATTTATGTATGTTGGCCAAAAATAAAAATAAGGTTAATTTAACAATTAAAATATGATTCATGTATAGTGATATGTCACACGCACACAAAAAAATTACTTTCAACTATGGAAATGTGCTTCATGTATGTGACATATGTGTGTAGACCCCACCAAAAAATAATGTTAATTCAAATTAATTACAGAACTATATTTCAATGAAATTAATTTACTGCAATTTAATAGATCACCTAAAACTCAATCTTTCTACTTTTTTTAATATTCAAACAGACTCTGCATCAACAGCGTCTCTCAACAATTTGCACTGTGCACTGTGAAGCACAATCCCTTTTAAAGAACACCAACAAACAAGAAGAGGTAAGATACAAAAATACTTTAAATGCTAAAAAGGCCATGGTTTGTTAAATACAAATAAAAAATTCTATAATTCACTATTTCACTTTATTTTTCAAACAGACACTACAAGAAGACCGGCGGATTAAGATTGGCAGGAGGGGACCCTCTGTCATTCCACACTTCAATCAAGGTAAAGTATTAAGTATAAAAAAGAACCGAACCATGAGCCTTATTCAATTGTGAGTTGGCTAATTGAATAGGGCTTTATATAAGCACATAATAGGTCTTCACTAACTAAAAACTTCTGTCAAAAAATATTTTATGTGCTTATATAGAGCCCTATTCAATTGGTCAAAACGCAATTGATTCAGGACCTAAATATGTTTAATGGCCGAGGGCCTCATTCAAATGTGATTTGCCCATTTCAATAGGGCTCTATATAAGCACATTTGGCTCAATTTAACTAAAAACTTCTGTTCAAAATATGCTCTGTGCTTATATAGAGCCCTATTGAAAAACCAAATTCAATGAGGACCTGACAATATAACAAATCCAGCAAACAAAGGCCCTCATTCAATTGATATTTTGGACAATTCAATAGGGCTCCAAATAAGCACATTTAGAACCCTATTGAATTGGCCAAACTGCAATTGAATGAGGGCCAAAGTATGCAACATATGGTACACACAAACTGGTACACACAAAACAGGATTGTAACAAACACATAGCAAACTAAATTCATATTCTTTTTGTTTACCAACCTATAACCATTAGAAAAAACACTACATAAGTATAACAAAAGTGGTGCCCATCAAACAGGATTGTATGAAAACTCACACAAACACATAGCAAACTACATTTATATTCTTAATTTTATGTTTAACAACCTATAAGCCTTAGAAAGAAGCCTAAATGAGCATACCAACATTGGTGCCCACCAAACAGGATTGTATGAAAACTCACACAAACACATAGCAAACTACATTTATATTCTTAATTTTATGTTTAACAACCTATAAGCCTTAGAAAGAAGCCTAAATAAGCATACCAACAGTGGTGCGCATCAAACAGGATTGTATGAAAACTCACACAAACACATAGCAAACTACATTTAGATTCTTATTTTATGTTTAACAACCTATTAGCATTACAAAACAACATTAATAAGCATACCATCAGCGGTGCGCATCAAATAGGATTGTATGAAAACTCACACAAACACATAGCAAACTACATTTACATTCTTAATTTTATGTTTAACAACCTATAAGCCTTAGAAAGAAGCCTAAATAAGCATACCAACAGTGGTGCGCATCAAACAGGATTGTATGAAAACTCACACAAACACATAGCAAACTACATTTAGATTCTTATTTTATGTTTAACAACCTATTAGCATTACAAAACAACATTAATAAGCATACCATCAGCGGTGCGCATCAAATAGGATTGTATGAAAACTCACACAAACACATAGCAAACTACATTTACATTCTTATTTTATGTTTGACAACCTATAAGCATTACAAAACAACATTAATAAGCATACCAACAGTGGTGCGCACCAAACAGGATTGTATGACAACTCACACAAACACATAGCAAACTACATTTACATTCTTATTTTATGTTTAACAACCTATAAGCCTTAGAAAGAAGCCTAAATAAGCATACCAACAGTGGTGTGCACCAAACAGGATTGTATGAAAACTCACACAAACACATACCAAAGTACATTTAGATACTTATTTTATGTTTAACAATCTATAAGCCTTAGAAAAAGGCCTAAATAAGCATACCAAAAGTGGTGGACACCAAACGGGATTGTAGAAAAACAAAGAAATAATGTCATTTTTTAGTTCATACAAATACATTAAAATAATATTACATTTTCATTTTTATTTTATATCAGATACTGCCTCAAGAACATCGGAACAGGAGTTTCAACTGAGGACCACACCAGCGGACGAGGACTTTCAACAGAGGACCAGACCATTGGACGAGGACTTTCAACAGAGGACTACACCATCGGACGAGGACTTTCAACAGAGGACCAGACGATTGGACGAGGACTTTCAACACAGGACCAGACCATCAGACGAAGGCTTTCAACACAGGACCAACAAAGATTCTGCTTCAAATCAAACTTCAACCAAGGTACAGTATAACAAGTAAAAAAAGAGAAAAATTAATTAATATTCTTCTTTAATGTTTAACCACCTATAAGCCTTAGAAAATAGCCTACAGAAGCATACCAAAATTGTGGCGCACCAAAAAGGATTGTAGAAAAACACAGAAATAATGCCATTTTTTCATTAATACAAAGACATTCAAATAACATAACATTTTCATTTTTATTTTATAACAGATACTGCGTCAAGAACATCGGAACAGGAGTTGGAACTGAGGACCACACCAGAGGACGAGGACTTTCAACAGAGGACTACACCATCGGACGAGGACTTTCAACACAGGACCAGACCATCGGACGAAGGCTTTCAACACAGGACCAACAAAGAATTTTGCTTGAAATCAAACTTCAACCTAGGTACAGTATAAAAAGTAATATCTATCATCTATCTCTTATTTGTCTTTTAGGGGCAATAATCTTTAACAGTTAATACAAACTTCAATGTAAACTTAAAAAATAAATTGGCATAGTCCAAAAAAGTCTAAAAACACAGAATCTATACAATTTGTCATTGTAACATTCCAGTCCTAAACCCTAATTTAATTGCCATTTGACAAATTGAATAGTGCTGTAAATAAGGACATAACATCTTTTTTAAAATACCTTTTTAGTTACTGAAACACTTGCTTTTGGATACATGTTTAATAAATAAAAATGTCTTTAAATAATTATCTCATGCCCTTATTTAGACTTTTATTCAATTGACCGCATTGAAATTGATTAACTATAAAATGTTAACACACTATTGATAACTATATGTCATGAAAAACAACTTAACATCTCAAAATAAACTAATGGTACATTATTTTATTTTTACAGAATAACATGGCTGATAATGAGAGTAAACAAGAAAAGAAAAGACGCCAAGCTAGAGAACGACGACAGAGAGCAGACAGCCAGCAGACACCGGAGAAGAAGGAAATTCGACGAGAAAAAGAACGCAAAAGAATTGCAAGCAAAAGACTGTCACTTGCAGAAATTAAAGATATGTCAAAAAAAACAACAAAGAAAATAAAGCATTTACAACCTGTTGCTCAAACATCAGATGACATTTTACCAGAAAAAAGACAAGAGATACCAAAAAAAGCAACAAAGAAAACAAAGCATTTAGAACCGTTTCATGAAACATTAGATGACATTTTACCTCAAACAATACAACATATACCAAGAAAAGCAACGAAAAAAACAAAACATTTAGAACCTGTTGTTGAAACATTATATGACATTTCACCTGATGAATATGAAAGGCAAAATCCTATATGCTTTGCAAATTGTCCTCTACTCAAGTCTTTAGCAGTAGAGGTTCATAGTTGTGGGGACATGACTACTCAATGTCAGTTTTGTGAGGCTTATTATTTTAAACAGGAGAGACCCAGAGATGGACAATTTATTAGTTGTTGTCAAAAAGGCAAGTTCAAACTTCCAGAAAGGAAAGAATTTCCAATTTATTTACAAAATATTATGACTGAACCTACTTTTCCAAACTACAAAAATTTTAAGACAAACATAAGATCCTACAATAGTGCAATATCCTTTGCATCCATGGGGGCAACATTAGCTGCTAATGTACCAGGACATGGTCCTTACTGTTTTAAAGTCCAAGGACAAATTTATCATCGCACTTCCCATTTACATCCAGAGGAAGGAAATAAAAGAAAATTCGCTCAACTATATGTCCTAGATACAATGGAAGCTGTTGACCAACGTATGCAGATGGAAGAAAATAAAAAATGCTTACCCACTGTTTTCATAGAGCTAAATAACATTATGGACAACAATCCCTACAGTAAAGCTTATAAAAAATTGGCAGAAGTAGAAAATGAACAACTACTTCATTCACAAACACATCAATTACCAATGCCGAAGGTTAATATGGTGCTTAAAAGAGACAGACATACTGATAAACGTCGTTATAACTTGCCAACAACAAATGAGGTTGCAATGGTGTTTCACAATGATGAAGGAGAACCACCATTTCAAAGAGACATTCGAATATATCCTAGAAATGAGGACCAACCGTTTATTAATATGAGTATCTTAAGTCCAAATTTAGATCCAATGACATATCCCATCTTTTTCCCACACGGAGAAGCAGGTTGGCAACCAAAATTAACTCTTCCCAGTTACCCAAATGCTAAAGCCAGAATCCGAAATAATGTTTCTATGCTTGAATTTAAAGTAGCTCAAGTTGCCATTCGCAATGTATTTAATCCAATTTTATGTGGTGGGAAACTAACACAACAATGGATTATTGATTCATATTTGCAAGTTGAGGCAAATAATTTAAACTTTATCAAATATCAACAAGATAAACTCCGTGTAGAACAATATTCTGGACTCATGGACTATGTTGCTGACGTGGCTACAAGCAGAGACATGACAGCTGGCAAAGCCATCATTTTACCATCTTCCTTTCAAGGATCTCCTCGGAATATGAGAGAAAGATACAATGATGCTATGGCTATTGTGACAAAATTTGGCAAACCCGATTTATTTGTGACATTTACATGTAATCCACAATGGCCAGAAATTACACTAAATCTACTTCTTGGACAAACTGCTTCAGATCAACCAGATTTAGTAGCCAGAGTTTTTAAGATTAAATTAAATGAATTAATACGTGACTTCACTATAAATCAGTTATTTGGCAAATGTCTTGCTTATGTATATACCATTGAATTTCAAAAAAGAGGCCTTCCACATGCACATCTTCTAATAATACTACAAGAAAAAGATAAATTAGATACTTCAGACAAAGTGGATGCAGTCATTGTTGCTGAACTACCAGATCCGGAACTATATGGTAGACTATATGAGATTGTTACTCATCGCATGATTCATGGACCCTGTGGTGACCTTAATCCACAATCACCATGTATGGAAAATAATAAATGTTCCAAAGAATTTCCAAAAGATTATAGAGACAAAACCTATGCCAATTGTGATGGATATCCACTTTATAAAAGAAGAGAAGGAGATAGTGCCATTATTCGTGGAAAAAAAGTGGACAATAGATATGTAGTACCCTACAATCCACATTTACTCATGAAGTACAACGCCCACATCAACGTAGAAGCCTGCACTTCCATCAAATCCATTAAATATGTCTACAAATATATTTACAAAGGTTACGATGCAGCTACTGTAGTCGTCAAAAGTGCAGACAACCCTGAAAGTAGTGAGTTAGTACATGATGAACTTGCATCTCATGTAGATGCTCGCTATGTCAGTGCACCAGAAGCTATGTGGCGGCTTTTAAAATTTGAAATGCATGATAGATCACATGCAGTATATAGGTTAGCAGTACATTTGCCACAACGACATTTAGTCTATTTCCATGCTGGAAATGAAATGAATGCATTGGCCCAAAGTGAAGATCGTCACACTACACTAACTGCATGGTTTGCATTAAATTCCACTGATGCTGAAGCAACACAATACTTATATATTGAAATTCCATATCACTATGTTTTTGTGAATGGATTATGGAGAGCAAGAAAAACCAGAGGCAATAAAATAATTCCACGAATTTACACAGTCAGTCCAAGAGATGTGGAACGTTTTTGCTTACGGATATTACTTTTAAATGTTCCTGGAGCACAAAGTTTTGAACACTTAAGAACTGTTAATGACATTGTATATGAATCCTTCCATTTAGCTGCAAGACATAGAAACTTACTTGCTGATGATACAGAGTGGGAAAGATGCTTAGAAGAAGCAGCACAATGTCAAATGCCACGACAGATGAGAGAACAATTTGCTTTTATTTGTATCTTCTCAAATGCTCCAAATGCATTAGCTTTGTGGGAGACTTTTAAAAGTAATATGGCTGAAGACTTTATGCGACGATACAATGAACCCATTGCACACTTAAAAGCGTTAATGGAAATCCAAGAAGTCTTTTTAACTCATGGATTAAGTTGTGCAAGTTTTAATTTGCCTGATCCAGGTCTTATAGATGACATTAACTTTGAAGACTATGACATTCAACTACAAGCAGAAAGAACAGAAGAAAGACTTGCAACTTTAAATACACTACAATTGCAAGCATTTCATGCCATTAAAAATGCTATAGATGATGACATGGTGACAGAGCGTTATTTCTATCTTGATGGACCTGGCGGATCAGGAAAAACATATTTGTACAATTTATTAATGAGTTCAGTACGAGCACAAGGAAAAATAGCAATGGCGTTTGCCACTACTGGAATTGCTGCACTTTTATTAGAAGGTGGAAGAACTGTTCATAGTGGATTTAAACTGCCCGTGCCTATTTTAGAAAATTCGGTGTCAGATATTCGCATGACATCCTTACAAGCAAAGAAATTGAAGAAATGTAAATTAATTATAATAGATGAGGCCACAATGATGTCATGCTATGCCCTCCAATGTATTGACCGTTTGCTTCGTGAAGTCATGGATAATATTTTTCCATTTGGTGGAAAGGTAATGTTGTTGGGTGGCGATTTTAGACAAACATTACCTGTCGTTGTACATGGAAATCGAACTGACATTATCGAAACATGTATAAAGTCAAGTACAGTATGGAAACATTTTACCCATCTTCAACTGCAACAAAATATGAGATCAGAAGGCCAAACTGATTTCAATGATTGGCTTATTAAAATTGGAGAAGGCAGAACAGAAAAAATACTACATTTACCTGACGACACTGTAGAGATCCCACCTCATATGATTTGTCAACAAGATATTATATCGGCTATATTTGAAGGGAGCATAAATAACGAAGAATATTCCGAGCTTGCCAACCAAGTCATACTGACGTGTAAAAATAAAGATGCATTAATCCTCAATAATAAAATCTTAAAAAAAATTTATGCACCACAAAGAAATTATCACAGTGCTGATTCTGTACTTGCTGATGACAATGAAAGTCAGGCTAACTTTTCGACTGAATTCATAAACTCTTTAACTCCTTCTGGAATGCCACCACATATTTTGCAGCTAAAGAAAGGTGCAATTATCATGTTACTGCGAAATATGAACCCCAAAAAAGGCCTATGCAATGGCACAAGATTAATTGTTCAACAATTAAAGGACCATTTTATAGATGCTGAAATTTTAACTGGGACCCATAGAGGAGAGAGAGTTTTCATACCAAGAATAGATTTAGCACCAAGTGAAAGTAGTCTCCCTTTTATACTTCAAAGAAGACAATTTCCCATTATTATGGCATTTGCCATGACCATTAATAAATCACAAGGTCAAACTTTCAAATCTGTGGGTATTTTTTTGGAAGAACCAGTTTTTGCACATGGTCAATTGTACGTTGCGTTGTCAAGGTGCAAAAATCCACAGGCTATTAAAGTTTACATTGAAAACAATGAAAGTCAAGGTGATTTATTAGAAGATGGACGTATTTTTACTAAAAACATTGTCTACTATGAAGTACTATAACTTTGAAGGATACTAATTAAAGATGCCAAGATTTTTTAAAAGCATTGCAGAATACATAACAATTGGTTGTTTAATTCAGTCATAATTAATGGAAGTCATGTTTATGAATGATTCGCCTCACAAAATACTTGCCTTGCATTGTTAGTAAAAATTATGTTAAAATGTTAAGTCACTATGTTAATGTTTCTAATGTTACAAGTTTAAAAAATATATTTTCAAGTTATTTCATTCAACATATTACAAAGTGGATGTTAAGAGGTCAAGCAACTTTTAAGTCACAATGTAAATATTGTCTGTTATCTTAAGATTACTACCTACATTAATGTTTATCGCCAATTTATGTGCTCAGTAATAAATTACTTTAATTACGTACGTTTTAAGAAGAGTTTTACTGTATTCCTTCCTCTACATTCAATGTATATTCAAGTTAACAATTATTGTGATAGAAATTCAATTTTAATACTGATTAATTTAAATGTCAATTGTTTTTACATTCAAATGTTAATACTTTTAATAAAAAATTACGTAACAAAATGTATTCACTATGTTCCTGTTTATAATGTTCAAAATTATACCAATGTTTTGTCAACTTCTAAACTTACATAAAAAATAAAGTTCAAGTTTAAAAATATATACTTTGATGGTTATTGCTTACATATATTTTAAACTTCATGTTAAAATTTGCAACGTTTAAAAAAGGCTTTTTACTTTTTGCTTTCCTATTCATTCAATGTATATTAAAGTTAACAATTCTTCAGATACTAATTACATTTTAAAAAACCATTACATCAACATTTTACAAAAATACACGTTCATATTAAAATACTTACAAGTGTCAAAAATATATGTTAATAACTAAACAACTTGACAAACATATACATCACATTGCCGTCATTTTTTGACGGGCAAGTCGCTAGTATTAAGATAATAAACAGAGCAAGTAAAAAGTAGACTACTACCGTGTGATTCGGAGAGTCATCAATTGGCCATCCTAATCTGTCTTCGAACACAATATCTCTTCTCATTGTGCTAAAAAATGGAATCATTATTACCACCCGAACAATAAATATAACCCGTCCAGGAGGATACCATATGAGCAGCTCAGCTTTACAGTGTCAAGATGGAATTTATGTTGGAGACAGTTATAATTTATCTTACGGATCAAACACTCAGGGTTCATACATTCCATAGACTTGGCCCCATAAAGGCCAATAAAAACACAAGGTATAAAATATTAACAACAGCAGCTGATATTGACACATCTGCCCAGAATTAGTTTCTGTTACAATGAACTGTAATATGTTATGTACGTAATATGAAGGATAACATCTTTATTACTTTCAATGTAGAGTGGAAATACGTCTAAGTGCATTTTCCAATTGAACTGATGTAAAAATGGCAAATTCGGTTAGTGATTTCCATTCTGGAATATTTTCTGGTAGACTTTAAATGCTGTCTGTGGGTTATTGTCCAGAGGAATTGCAGTGTGGTCATTTATTTCAATAAAATTATAATCAAAAAGTAAAATGGCAATGTTGACTTCAGTTAATGTATTAATCAATAAAATACTGGTCTGCACCCAACTTCCTATTCTTTAACACTTAAAGGTATATCCAAATTCCATGGATTATGAGTGCATCAGAACCAGTAGTGTATGCAAAAAACTTTTGCATTAAAAAATACCAAAATAAATATTTACAAACTCACCCTGATGTTTGCTAAATCTTTTCAGTTTGCAAAATAAGCTTTTGTCAATTGACATCCCTGGAAATCCCTGCTAAGATTAGCATAACATTCATAATTTGTTTTGGCCAATCAGGAGAAAGCAGATACATTTGTACTTTGGGGTTCCTGTGTTACAAAGCAGCCTGGGATATGTTGTCATTTTCTCTCTATATCCTTGTGCTCAGTTGTAAGCTCAGACCCAACCCAATCATGTGATCCCACCCAACCATGTGATTCCATCCTGCTGCAGTTACTTCCTTTGAAAGGTCAACCTCCATACCTATATGCATTTTCTGTGTATATTTGGCTATGGTTAAGCTTCCTGTGGGAGTGCAAAGCTGGAATTTACTTTCCTGCCTATAACTTTGTAAGTACACTGTACTTATCTATATAACACATCTTTTTCTGATAATCACTGCCTGTTTCTTACCAAACATTTGAAACACAGGAAACTTATATATACCTTTAAATTCTGTTATAGTAAAGACTAAAGCTAGAACCAGAGTTATTTTGCTGAATGATAAGGTATGTGAAACATGTGAACTATCAGAATGACCTGGGGATTTATAAAATTCAAGACAAAAAAAAAAAGGATGTTATTCTGATATAGCACTATAAGGTCTAAAATACATAATAATAAATTCTAGGGTAGGATTGATAAATATCTGCTTATTTCAAATGATACATATTTAAATATATATACTGTATAAGTTTCCCTGTTTATAACTTTTTATAATTTATCACACATTGCTTATATCAGAAACACATATTACATTGATTCAATCTATATACATTCAGATTTATTTTATTTAAAAAAATGTTTTCCACACCCCCTTAGGTGCTTAGATAGTCATAGTGTACCCGCCAATAGAAACACTGCATTTAAATACAGTTTTAACCCATACTAACCTTCAATCCAACAGCAGAAATAATGCAGAAAGCTTACATCATTCAAGGGAGGATATTGAGGTGTGCTTTGGGAACTAAGCCTACAAATCCCATAATGCTTGCTGCAGAGACTGCTGTATATGTCTCTGATTGGCCAAAACAAAAACAAAAATTGTATGCTAATATTAGCAGAGATTCTTAAAATCAACTGCTAGCAAACTCAAGTGATATTTTTTATTTTTGAGTTTTTTCATGTCAAAAATGCTTTCATGCACTACTTATTCTCCACTATCAGATGGATTAGTAATCCATGAAATTTAAATATGCCTTTCATTTTTGTTATATATTTTTTAAGGGGCATGGAACATAACTGTTTTTTGTATGCATTAAACAAGGTCTTTTTGCATGAAAATATATGATATAAAACCTGTTTAAACTTAATTGAAACTAACAGGAAATGCAGAGAGCTTAATTTAGTCTGTAGACCTTATTGTTTTGGGACATTATAACCTACATTTCTACTGTTATAATCAATCCCATATTAAGTGATATTCCTGATATCACTGCATGTAAGATATCACTGTCTTCTAAATATATGCCTACAGTGTACAAGGTGACTAAGCATGCTTTAATTTCAATCCTTATGAAAACAGCAAGGTTAATATAGTATAATCACTAATATAGTTTCTGTAAGTGTGTAATGCGCCATACACAGAGCATGTGCACTTCGGAAACTATCTTGGGCATAGAATGCTACGTATTCGCACTCAGCGCAAGGGACAGAGGGGGGAAAGGGACGGGGGGGGGGAGGGACAGAGGGGGCAAAGAGACACAGGGGAGGGATGGGGGAGAGACACAGGGCGGGGGGAGACACAGGGGAGGCAGAGTGGGGGAGAGACACAGGGGAGGGAGAGGGGGGAGAGACACAGTGGAGGGAGGGGGAAAGACACTGGAGAGTGGGAGGAAAGAGACAGAGGGAGAAAAGGGGAAAGAGACACAGGGGATGGAGAGGGGGAAAAAGACACAGGGGAGGGAGAGGGGGGAAAAGACACAGGGGAGGGAAGAGATACAGCGGAGGGAGACACGGGGAAGAGACACAGGGGAGGGAGAGGGGGGAGAGAAACAGGGGAGGGATGGGGGAGAGACACAGGGATGGGGGGAGACACAGGGGAGGGAGAGTGGGGGAGAGACACATGGGAGGGAGAGACACAGTGGAGGGAGGGGGAAAGACACTGGAGAGTGGGAGGAAAGAGACAGAGGGGGGGAAAGGGGGAAAGAGACACAGGGGATGGAGGGGTGGGAAGGGGCACAGGGGAGGAAGAGGGGGAAAAAGACACAGGGGAGGGAAGAGATACAGGGGAGGGAGACAGGGGAAAGAGACACAGGGGAGGGAGAGGTGGAAAGAGACACAGGGGAGGGAGAGGGGAGAGACGGGGGGAAGACACAGGGGAGGGAGACAGGTGGAAGAGACACAGGGGAGGTAGGAAGGGGGGGTTAGACATATCACACATTATACCGTAATTTATGATGGGCAAACGACTAGTAATATAATATAGTATTTAACATAGCATAATATTTTCTGAAAGCAGTCGGGCTAATAAAGTTTTATATGTTCTACTCAAATCCTACTGATAGCAGTAGGGTTAATGCAGTGTAGTATTTAATACTCCAATACATCTTAAAGCACTACAATTAATACAATGTAGTATTTACTGCTCCAGTCCTTATGAGGACAATAGGGTTAATGCTGCATAGTACTTTAATGGCTCCATTTACCAAAACTAAATGTTATTTGTGCTTGAGAAAAACAAGCACTATTTTTTTTTTTAACTTGAACTGGCATTAAAAAGGATTAGGAAACAAGATGGGCCACCCGCCCAGTCGCCCCTTCAAAAATCTATTGTTCTTTATAAAGTGTGTCTACCACTTTGATGATGTTCGCTGGATATTTTTCAAGACCATGTATTATAACATCTTTAAGGAAAAAAGAAATGGCATAACGTAATGCAGATTTTTGACAATGTTCCACAGCTTCTGCTTCTAATTTCCACAGTAAAAAGAGGCACCACTATAGTCTGGTGGGGAACAGCTCAACATTTCTGTGGGGCTCCCAGGAGAATACGGTGGAATTTGGTTCCTTGATGTTTTTAACCCCAAACTTTGCGAAGATCAGTGATCAATTAGAATAAAATTTTTTTTTTTTTTTGGATTTAATAATCTGTTCTTTTTTAAACCTTCCTTCTCATTTCTCTCTGGATGCCCCTTGAGTTCAGCACAGGGATGTCTCTTACTTACCTTATAGATTCCTAGAAAATGTATAAATTTCTTGAAATCTATCACAATTCCCATCTACTTCCCAAAAGAAGGCAGAATATAACAGAGCAACTATTACATTCTGCCCATTTCTAGATGTGCCCCCCTACATTTTATTTAAAAAATATTTGCAATTTGCCTCTCAAACTTATATAACGCCCATATCCTCACTCCATTCCACTTACTTACATCCTTCCTGTTTTGTCCTTCTCCTTTACACCGAGTTTTCTTGACTCTTTCAGTATTACAGGTGCAGTGGCACCATGGTGCCATTTTGTTGGGAACATGTTGCTGGGGAATACTTCCAACCATACAGGCACCTGTTGATAGTAAAGGGACAAAGAAAATTACTTTTAATAATAAACCTGATATGAATGTACATTGCTCATATTTAACACAATTTATTTTTAAGATATTAAGAAAAAATGATGGCTTGACAAGTTAAATCAAATTCCTTTAACATGCTTAATATTTACTTATTATCCTCTAATACCTTTTCACTCTTTTATCTTCACATTAAATTCCCCTAATGTGTAAAACCGTAGCTCGTAACGTAGCCCACAAGACTTACAGCTATTAAATTGGCCTCGTAGAGCAACCCGCCAATGACTTGCGGGGTAGGGGCGAGAAAACCCTGCGGGATGTGAGAATTTGACTTGCACACCCGCAAATCCTTTGATCTGTCGAGCCCGTAACTGTTACGTTTCCAATCATGCTATTAAATTGTAACAAATTTACTGACGTTCAAGCCCGTAACCCATAAATGGAGCCAAGAAGCCAACGAGTGCTAGAGAGGACCCGCAAGAGGGGTAAAGTCCAATCCGTGGCACTTTAAATGCAAATATACACACACTCCTGTACTTTTATTAACAGGGAAAGTGATGTTAGGTCTTAGAATTAATAGCACAACATTCTCAAGCTCGCAAATCGGCCCGAAAAAAATACTTTATTTCATGCTTAATTTCCGTGTTATATCGATCCCAGCAATCAATGGAACCCGCATGTAATAGAATATCATATTTACGGCTTTATAAATATTGCATTATTTCTGGAATGTGGGTCCGATAGTAACTCGTAACTGAAACCCGTCTTTGTTGCAATTGGATCCATCTAAACCTGCATCTACAGGTTTGACTAATTGATCACGATCACGGCCGCAAGTCCAACGTTCAACAAATAGTTTACGGGTTGGCATCTCAAGCCCGTAACTGTGGTGTATCACCGCAGCATGTTCTAATTTAATAGCTCTGTAACTCTGCCGTTGCGTGTATCACATTTCACATACGGACTTGCAGCCTTATTAAATTGCGATTCTGCCAATTCTAAAGGGCTCTATATAAGCACATAGCATATTTTTTATAGAAGTTTTTAGTTAGTGAACTTCTATCCAAAAGCAAGGTCTTCACTAACTAAAAACTTCTGTAAAAAAAATATGATCTGTGCTTATACTGTATAGAGCCCTATTCAATTGGCTGAATCCCAATATTATAAGGCTATTGAGATTTAATGTGGCTCTTAATCAGTCATGGACAACCCTTTTTAATTTTTAATTAGTGGTCCAAGTACTAACAAAGGACAATTAATTGAACACTTTAGTTCAATACATAGCAAAAGCAGTAAAAGTCCCTGTGGGAGATAGAGAACTTATATAATGGTGATTAAAGAAAATATAGTGAGGAGAATTGGGGTGTGGGATAACGTTTGGGAAATGCTATTCTTGGGAAGAGACTTAGGACATACTTTCCTACTCAAGAGAACTAGCTTGCATGTCTCAGAGTGTATCCAATGCTGTGAATTCACTTATTGTCACTGCCTTAGATAAAAAAACACTTGAAACTAGAATGAAGAAAGAGACATGGAATGAGAAATAAATAAATAACCACTTCTCTATAAAAGCTTAGCCAATTGTACATGCAAAACGAGGATAATAAATCATAACTTTGGAACACACAATAGATTCCCAGACTTTTCAGCCAGTTTCATGTAAAAACTAGAAGAAAAATAATCTCCTGTTTCACTTTAAAGATTACAATTTTTTTCATTAAAAGGGCTTTTGTCGTGCTCTTCTTAATACATAAAAGAAAATTCAGGAATTTACTGTTTCTTCAAGTAATTCTTAAATATATCTCACTGTGTGATGGAGTTAGTGATGTTAGTGGATGGGATAGTAGTTCATATAAAGTTAATATAAAGTTATATAATCTAAAGTAATTGAGTGGGAATCTTATAACTCAGTTATTAGATGAAAGTGATTAAAATTGACTAAACCTTAGCCTACAAATAGACAACACCCAAACATATTCACTTCTTTACTATCATTAATACCAAAGGACGTCAAAGAGCTCTTGCCATGTGGAGACCTCAAGATCTTTAGCAACACGTTGGCCATTAGATTAATAAACCTGTGTAGACTTGTATCTCAAGACCAGGTAAATGTTATTATGGGAAGACAAACTGGTTATGCTACTAGATGAATTATAAATCGAATTCAGTAAGTTCAGTTTTGCTTCAGGGGACTACTTTGTTTAAATTTCAAAACTGGGGCAATATGGAAGCAGTACTTAGTTCAATTCTCCACTCAATTACGTTCCTCTACCAAACCCTGTTCATGATCATACACATGCAGAGAGAAACCCCCTAGGCAATTATAATGGTACTAGGCAGATCTGCCCCCTGACCCCACTTCTGTTTGCCCACATTATGGAAATATCCTCAGCAACATTTAGGGATCTGGAATACATACCAAGTAGTGTTAGGGGTTGAGATGCATAAAATAGCTTGTCGGGAATGATATCTTAGTTTTTCTCTCTGAACCTCAAACATCTCTTCCCACTTTTATTTAAACATTTAAAGCTTTAGTAAAATTTCCGATTTAAAGCTTAACACAAATAAATCTGAAGCGGTACCTAACAACTTATCTGATGACCAAATATTTACCCTCCATGCAAAAGCTCTCCCTACAAATGGCAAAGGAATTTGATCAAATACCTGGAAATCTCAATCACGAAATTGTATCATACATTATACAATTTTAAGATCCACAAATGAATAGATACCATCAGGAAAGACTTATGTAAATGGCAAAAATATCCAGTCTCTGGGTTGGACGTGTCACCAGCCCGAAGATTCTTCCAAACCCTTCCAATAGCAATCCTGAAACAATCCATGTTCAAGAAATCCACACCTTGAATACCAAAACAAATACTTCTTCATACTCGCAACCAAGGAGGCCAGACTGTTCCTTATTTGAGTAGACACTAATTGGCAACACATCTAAAAGATATAAGGTAACAATCATGTTTTTACTAATAGGAACAACCTATTGGTAAATTTTGGGAATTTTATCACACCTTTTTGGCCCTAACAAATTAGATATATCTATTTCTTCAACTATGCCATACAATTCTAGTGTATTCAGGCTCAGGACCATTCAGAGATGATCTTATTTGAACAATTACACTACAAGGCTGCTACCTCAGATAAAAACCTGATATCGAAATTGTATATTTTTCTTACACCAAAAACTCTCCTAGGGAAACCACCACGTTATAAAATAGGAGCTAGAACTTAATTTCAGCAGTATGTTGGAGTGGCAAGAGGTCTGAGATGTTTTAGTATCTGCTTCCATGTGTACAACTTTCAAAGAAAACAGATATAAGCTTATGATGCGTCTGTACCTTAATTACCAACAGCTTAATATTATCTACCTTCAGGTTTCCCTAAAATGTTGGAGGCAATGTTAACCAGAGCCTATAGTAAGGGAGGAACACTCAACAGCTTCATGGCACTGTGAATATTACTCCACATTTTTTATAGCAGGAACTGAACACAATATTTCAGGGACCTTCCTTTGTCAGGTATGCCAGTCCCCCCATATAATCATAGAATATTGTTTGGGGTTTTCAAAAAAAGTTACATAGGACCCATTGAATAAGACAATCTATTTCAAGTATGAACACAAATAACACATTGGAGTCATGAAAACAAAATAACTAGCCTAGTACATTGGCTTGCAAAAGTATTCACCCCCCTTGACTTTTGACCTATTTTGTTACCTTACGGCCTTAAGTTCGATGTTTTGTTAATCTGAATTTTATGTGATGGATCAGAACACAACAGTCTAAGTTGGTGAAGTGAAATGAGAAAAATATATACATAAAACTAATTTTTAGAAATAGAAAACAGAAAATTGGCATGTGCGTATGTATTCACCCTCTTTGTTATGAAGCCCATAAAAAGCTCTGGTGCAACCAATTACCTTCAGAAGTCACATAATTAGTGAACTGACGTCCACCTATGTGCAATCTAAGTGTCACATGATCTGTCATTACATATACACATCTTTTTTGAAAGGCCCCAGAGGCTGCAACACCTAAGCAAGAGGCACCATTAACCAAACACTGCCATGAAGACCAAGGAACTCTCCAAACAAGTAAGGGACAATGTTGTTGAAAAGTACAAGTCAGGGTTATGTTATAAAAAATATCCAAATCTTTGATGATCCCCAGGAGCACCATCAAATCTATCATAACCAAATGGAAAGAACATGGCACAACAGCAAACCTACCAAGAGAAGGCCGCCCACCAAAACTCATTGACCGGGCAAGGAGGGCATTAATCAGAGAGGCAGCACAGAGACCCAAGGTAACCCTGGAGGAGCTGCAGGTGTTCCACAGCAGAGACGAGAGTATCCGTACATAGGACGACAATAAGCCGTACGCTCCATAGACTTGAGCTTTATGGCAGAGTGGCCAGAAGAAAGCCATTACTTTCAGCAAAAAAACAAAATGGCACTTTTTGAGTTTGCGAAAAGGCGTGTGGGAGACTCCCAAAATGTATGGAGGAAGGTGCTCTGGTCTGATGAGACGAAAATTGAACTTTTCTACCATCAAAGAAAACGCTATGTCTGGCGTAAACCCAACACATCACATCACTCAAAGAACACCATCCCCACAGTGAAACATGGTGGTGGCCGCATTATGCTGTGGGGATGTTTTTCAGCAGCCAGTAAGATGTGGCAACCTCATAGAGACTTATCCAAAGCGACTTGGAGCTGTTATTGCCGCAAAAGATGGCTCTACAAAGTAGTGACTTTAGGGGGGTGGATAGTTATGCACATTGGCTTTTTCTGTTATTTTGTCCTATTTGTTGTTTGCTTCACAATAAAAAAAAAAAAAACATCTTCAAAGTTGTGGGCATGTTCTGTAAATTAAATGATGCAAATCTTCAAACAATCCATGTTAATTCCAGGTTGTAAGGCAACAAAAAACGAAAAATGCCAAGGGGGGTGAATACTTCTGCAAGGCACTGTAAATCCTAAAAAGAACATATCATACTAGTCTCTTTGTTGGGTTTGTTTTTGGACCTGTGGTTTGTACAGAACAATTCTTCAGGGGAGCCTCACCCCCAAAAGGAAATCCAATGTCTCATAGATTGAACAAACATAATGACGTATAAATAAAGGAAAAAATGAAATAACACTGGAACATAAACTACAATAAAACATATTACCATTCTGTAATATAGAATATATATTACAATTCTCCCACTGAGCAATCTACACCCCCCAAATCCCTCAAGCTCTCTCCCTTTTCCATTATCATTGCTTGTCTAGACCTCAAACACTTCTTTGTATCCATAAACCTCTCTCTCTGTAAAACCTCAAGTCACATCTCTGATCCGTCACTTTTCCTTCACCACGGCAGCAATTTCTCTGACCCCTGACCTTCCCTTTATTGAACCTTCAAGATTTCTCTCTGATTGACCACTTCTCTTCTAAAATCATACAAAGCCTCTCTCTAGTATCTATGAATCCTAAAGTCCTCACACTGATTCCTCATCTCTCCTTCTCAGAACCTTAAACTATTATTCTTCGTATTAATTCTCAGACTCCTCAAGACCTCTTGTTGACATTTTCTTAAAACCCTCACAGATTCCTTACATGTATTCCTAAATTCATCAAGAACCTTGTTGATCCTTTCACAGAACCCTCAAGCCCTCTCGGTGGTTCCTCACCTTCATTTTCAGAATCCACATCCCTTCTCTGAGCCATCAAGCTCTTTTAATGGTACTTAATATCTCCTTTTTTGAATTATCAAGCCACCCTGATCCCTCAACATCTTTTTTCTTAACCATCAAACCCTCCTGACCTTAACCCACCTTCTCTAAACCATGAAGTTTTCTCACTGACGCTGCTTTGTAAATGTTGAATATTGATTTATCTTTAAAAGGTCACTTTAGTGTTCTTATAAAGGTCTCTGTAAAAAATATTTATGTAGGGCCTGATAAGAAAAAAAAAATTAAACTATTACTGTGCATTTAAATAAAAGGTTTTTTTTAAGCTTGCTCCCAGGCAGTATGAGCTCTTTATCACTCCATTGCCTGAGTAAGCGCTCCAAACAGGCATACCATATTTGCAGTTGGATAATGGCCAGTGACTATAAAGTGTATTTGTGTACATTGCTAGCAGTTCATGTTACACTACTGCCTGCTACTAACATGTGTTTAACATAGTGGTCTCAAAAGGTTTTCAATTGTAGTTTCCCTTGAGTTGGTCCCACTGTAGAGACAATACATCATTCAGAGAGTGGAGAGACATGAAGCTTTTACAGCCTGGGGCATGATTTAAAAAAATAATAATAATTTAAATGTACAGTACAAGTTTAATAAAGTTTTTTGCAAGCCCCAACTATTTTTAGTTAGGTACGGTTTGATAAGGTTTCTAATGTTTGTGCGTACAACAAGAACAATAAAACAGAATGTCGGAGAGGCATTTTATTGCCACTTTCTCTTCAAATAATCTATTTGTTTTTTTAAATTAAATGACCATTACATATTTATTTTAAGTTTTATGTGGAATCTTAAGAAGTGTGCTTGTGCGTTTGTACATATAGTATACAATCTGTATTGTTCAGTATACGATTTGTAAAGGACTCAAACAATCTAAACCCTTACTAAAGATCTAAATTATCCAGTGAACTAGCACAGCCTCAATGACTCTACCATTCCACCACCTTCTCTTCCGCAATTAATGAGCTGTTGTCCTTTGAGCCATTGAAAGCTAAGTAGGCATGAAAAATGTGGACAATAAAGAAATAGCTCGGACACAGCTAAGCCTCTTGTTTGACAAGGCTAATTTTAGTCCCCCCTTCTCCTCTCCAGCAATACATTTTCCCTGCCTCCCTTCTCCCCATGGAAAGTCTCCCCACCTTCCTTTATCAAATAAAAGGGTTTTCCATTGATGGGGGATGATAGACTTATTTCTTTCAACCTACTCTTTCTGCTCCCCTGTAATTTAGCATCCTAATCCTATAAACAAAGTGAATTTTGACCAGTTTGCTGGAATGGTCCATTTTAATTGGCTCAGTATGGAGTCAGATGAGATTGAGAATCTCCCAGGGTGGGCAGGAAATGAGTCTTCTACTAGCAAAGAGAGCGAAAGAAGCTTAATCCCAATTAAAAGAAAATCTGAATAAATTTGAAGGTAATCTCCTGGGTGGATATTACTTTTACCTTTACATAAATAGGTACATTGGTATTTACTGCTAAGAAACCTAAAAATTCAAAGTCTAACTAAAAATAGTTGTGTTTACAGTATTCATCGCTAAACTTTAAGTTAATCAGTTCCACACTTCCTGTAGTAAGCATTGCCTTTTACAGAAGTAGATAAGAACCATTGTTCATTTTCTTATTTTGATATGGTATTTTGTCCTAAAGTTTAATGTGTTGAGAAGGTATTGTTGGCAGAAATACTGGTGAGATCACTTTGAGGAAACCCTTTCTGTACTTAGTTTTTTTTTTCATTTAGTAGTCTAGTCCTGTAACTACTTATCTAAGCTTTGGAGTGTTTTATAGCCATGTGGTAATTAAGTTATCCCCACTGAAGTCGAATGCTAGACTGAGTGTGTAGAGAATTTACTATTGGCTTTGTTTAATCACTTCACAACATTGGCATCTCTCTCACTAGCAGTACTGACTTCTGAGCCATGCCCAGAATTGGCTGGTGATTCTTAATTTAAAATTAAGCTAATGATTCCATGCTCCTCTGTAATTTACTGACAAACTCCATTCTAACTAATCACTTCAGGGGATTGAAAGTGCTAACATGTCCTATTTCCCTAACTGAAAGTATTTTTTGTGAAGTGTACACCATTTTCATTTCCTATGAGATATACAGTAGCTTTATCGCCTTTTGCAGGACCCAAGCACGGCCCCCCAGTTGGTATATTAAATCATAATGATTATACACAGATCACATATTGAAGATAACGACTAGGCACAGGCCACAAACAGTGCCTTGCAAAAGTATTCACCCCCCTTGACTTTTCACCTATTATGTGACATTACAGCCTTAAGTTCAATGTTTTGTTAATCTGAATTTAATCTGATGGATCAGAACACAATAGTCTAAGTTGGGGAAGTGAAATGAGAAAAATATATACATAAAACTATTTTTTAGAAATAGAAAACAGAAAATTGGCATGTGCCTATGTATTCACCCCCTTTGTTATGAAGCCCATAAAAATCTCTGGTGCAACCAATTACCTTCAGAAGTCATATAATTAGTGAAATGATGTCCACCTGTGTGCAATCTAAGTGTCACATGATCTGTCATTACATATACACACCTTTTTTTAAAGGCTCCAGAGGCTGCCACACCAGCAAGAGGCACCACTAACCAAACACTGCCATGAAGACCAAGGAACTCTCCAAACAAGTAAGGGACAATGTTGTTGAGAAGTACAAGTCAGGGTTAGGTTATAAAAAAATATCTAAATCTTTGATGATCCCCTGGAGCACCATCAAATCTATTATAACCAAATGGAAAGAACATGGCACAACAGCAAACATGCCAAGAGACGGACGCCCACCAAAACTCACAGACCGGGCAAGGAGGGCATTAATCAGAGAGGCAGCACAGAGACCTAAGGTAATCCTGGAGGAGCTGCAGAGTTCCACAGCAGAGACTGGAGTATCTGTACATAGGACAACAATAAGCTGTATTCTCCATAGAATTGGGCTCTATGGCAGAGTGGCGAGAAGAAAGCCATTACTTTCAGCAAAAAACAAAATGGAACATTTTGAATTTGCGAAAAATCATGTGGGAGACTCCCAAAATGTATGGAGGAAGGTGCTCTGGTCTGATGAGACTAAAATTAAAGTTTTCGGCCATCAAAGAAAACGCTATGTCTGCTGCAAACCCAACACATCACATCACCCAAAGAACACCATCCCCACAGTGAAACATGGTGGTGGCCGCATCATGCTGTGGGGATGTTTTTCAGCAGCCGGGACTGGGAAACTGGTCAGAGTTGAGGGAAAGATGGATGGTGCTAAATACAGGGATATTCTTGAGCAAAACCTGTACTACTCTGTGCGTGATTTGAGGCTAGGGCGGAGGTTCACCTTCCAGCAGGACAATAACCCCAAACACACTGCTAAAGCAACACTTGAGTGGTTTAAGGGGAAACATGTAAATGTGTTGGAATGGCCTAGTCACAGCCCAGACCTCAATCCAATAGAAAATCTGTGGTCAGACTTAAAGATTGCTGTTCACAAGTGCAAACCATCCAACTTGAAGGAGCTGGAGCAGTTTTGCAAGGAATAATGGGCAAAAATCCCAGTGGTAAGATGTGGCAAGCTCACAGAGACTTATCCAAAGCGACTTGTAGCTGTGATTGCCGCAAAAGGTGGCTCTACAAAGTACTGACTCTAGGGGGGTGAATAGTTATGCACATTGACTTTTTTGTCCTATTTGTTGTTTGCTTCACAATAAAAAAAACATCTTCAAAGTTGTGGGCATGTTCTGTAAATTAAATGATGCAAATCCTCAAACAATCCATGATAATTCCAGGTTGTGAGGCAACAAAACACAAAAAAAATGCGAAGGGGGGTGAATACTTTTGCAAGGCACTGTATTGGAGGATAAAACAAGCCACAGGGTTTATTGGTAATAACCATAATCAATACATAATAAATAAATAAACCAATAAACAAGTGAGGCAAGGAGCCTGGCCAAAGATGGTACACCCTACACCCTGAATCCTAGTCCAGGGCTTCCCGTGATGGAACAGCTGTACCACCACAGAGTAGGATCTCACCCACTTCACCACTGTCCCGGCAACCCCCCTCACCATCCACCGCTGTGACAAAACATAATACATTTTCTGATAGCATATATTATAACATCAATCATCATACCCAGAAAAAAACAACCACCTAATACGATTCAACTTTCTTAATCAACCTCCCCTTCTTTTCTTTCGGGTGGTTATCTTAACACATGGCTAGCTGGGGGCATAATGGTGCTGATGGAGCCAAAAGAGCCAATAAATGGCTCCACTCCCCCAGCTAGCCACTTCCTATTACTATACCCCGGTCCTGTCTCGTCAACTGGCTCCTCCCACCAACCCCAGGACTCCTGGAGCGGTCTACAGAGCCCTGCATTCATACAAATCTTGAGTAGAGGACATGTGAAGCCCTGCAATAATTATTTTATTAGCGACCATCAGTGCAATGAACGTTCTCTACCCCAGATATAAAATAATGTAATATTTTGCATCTGTTCATTGTGAATGAATGTTAGAATAAATGTTTTTGGAGCATTAACTTATATTGAAATAACTTCAAATTACTTCAGTTCTTCCCATTTGGATCCTACCATTAAATACAAAACAGAGTATATCAAGATTTTTTTTTTTTTTATTTAAACCAGATTTTTTTTTTTTTTTGTCTTTCTTTTATTTTAAACTAAACCTAAATGCTTAGACAACAGTTTACACTATTGTATTGTATTCTTGATTACCAAGCTGAAAAACTGCGTGGTTTAAAGGAGCACTGTATAACAAAAAAGAAAAATATTAAGAGCTTAGTTAAGAAGGAAAAATCATAAATCTAATTTATAATAATAAAAAAAAAATGTTGATGCTTCTGTTGGACTCTGATATGTAGGTGGCAGTTTTGTGTGTGAGGTCGCATTTACATTTCTGGGCTTGTGAGGAGGTGGAAGAGTGTGTCAATATCAGTCATATCTAAATATATAAAAAGCTCTGGACTTGTCCTTGTTCCCTCCTTCCCCATTCTGCTTGGCAAAAACACCCATGATCCAACTCTCAGGATCTGATGTAACAAACACAAAATGGATTCTTGCACTTCATTTTTATTTACTAAAATGTGAAATTTTGAACCTGTGTATATGTCCATTGCTTGTGTGTGTCGTACAGTCGTGTCCAACTCTCCGTGATATCATGAATCGCAACACGCCATGCTGATCTACTTGCTATTGATGCAGAGATACAGGAGTGGGTTGCCAGTTCCTATTCCAGTGGGTCACAGCATACAGCTTCTGGTATTCCTAGATGGCCTCCAATCCAAGCCCAACTCTGCTTGGCTTCAGGGTGGTGTGACCTCTTGGTTCCCTGACGGGAGTTGAACCCAGGTTGCAGTAGTTAAAGTACCAAATCCTAAACACTGGACCACCAGGAAACCCGTCGATTGCCTACACAGCTACTAATATTTGTAGTTTGGTACACGCTTGACAAACAAGAGCCTTTTTTCTTGAACCACATTTAATAACTGCTTGTGGGCCCTTTACAGTTCTTAGATTTAAAGGACATGTGTATGAAAAAATGTCTAGCTGAATTAATATCAGAAAGTTCTTCATGTTTCAACAGATGAAACTCGTCCGCCATCCTTTTATTGTGCGTTCTTCCAAACTCAAGACCATTAAAATACAACTACAAGTGAAACAGCTGATATTTAAAGACAATCTAGCTTAGATTTTCATTTAGCAAGTCATCTAGGAGATGATAACGGTCAGTCAACCATTTCACTCCTCCTCTCTGACATAAAGTAGATAGGAAGGAGTTGATTACAATGATTAAAAAAGATTACAAGCTTATTATTCTACCATTATCTGTTGATGCAAAGTGGCATACTCTACCAAGGGAAAATGTCTTGCACTGAATCATCCAGATGTTACACCCAATTTCACCAACTGCAGATTTATAAATAGAGTGTTATTACAAAAGAACTATGGTGTTAGTAATAAGGAAAATAAAATCTTGGATGGACCATAACAAGAATCACTCAGGTTATTAACAATGCGACTTCACCCTTAACCATATTGCAGAATAAAAGCATCCTCAGCTGCAGACATCACTCACTCATGTTACTAGAACCTATCAAAATGTACACATTTGGACAATTATACTAAAACTAGCGACTTGCCCGTCAAAAATGACGGCAATAAAAAGTGAAGCCTGGCAATGCTGTTTGCCACACAATGGAAGCCTCTCCCACCTCTACTTTACTGGCCTCGCAATGAGCGCCTGTCTATTTCCTCCCTTGTGTCTCATTTGCCCCTTCCACTCCCTCGTGTCTCCTTTCCCCCTCCCTCTCTTGTATCTCCCCCTCCCCCTGTGTTTTTACCTCCCTCTCCCTCCTGTGTCTCTAACCCCCTCCCCTGTGTCTCTTTCCCCCCTCACCCTCCCCTGTGTCTGTTCCCCCCCCTTCCTCATGTCTCTTCCACACATTTCCCTCCCCTGTGTATCTCCCCCCTCTCCCTCCCCTTTGTCTCTTCCCCCTCCTCTCACTCCCCTGTGTCTCTTCCCCCGCCTCTCACTCCCATGTCTCTTTCCCCCCTCCTCTCCCTCCCGTGTCTCTTCCCCACCTTTCCCTCCTGTGTCTCTTTCCACCTCCCCTGTGTCTCTTCCCCCCTCTCCTCCCCATGAATTATTTCCCCCCTCTCCCCCATGTCTCTTTCCCCCCTCTCCACAGTGTGTCTTTCCCCCCTCTCCCTCTGTGTCTCTTCCCCCTCTCTCTGTGTCTCTCCCCCTCCCTCTGTGTCTCTTCTGCCCGTATCCCTCTGTGTCTCTTTGCCCCTCTCCCTCTGTGTCTCTTTCCCCTCTCTCTCTGTGTCTCTCCCCCCTCCCTCTGTGCCTCTTCCCCCCTCTGTGCCTCTCCCCCCTCTCCCTCTGTGTGTCTCTTCCCCCCTTTCCCTCTCTTCCGCCCTCCCTCTGTGTGTCTCTCCCCCCGCCTCTGTGTCTCTCCTGACCCTCTCCCACTGTGTCTCTTCCCCCTCTCTCCCTGTCTCCCCTCCCTCTGTGTCTCTCCTCCCCCTCCCTCTGTGTCTCTTCCCCCCCCTCACCCCCATCTCCCTCTGTGTCTCTTCCCCCCCTCACCCCCATCTCCCTCTGTGTCTCTCCCCCCCTCTCCCTCTTTGTCTCTTCCCCCCTCTCCCTCTGTGTTTCTTACCCCCCTCTCCCTCTGTGTGTCTCTTCCCCCCCTCTCCCTATGTGTGTGTGTCTCTCCCCCCCCCCCCCCCCCTCATGAGCAATGCGCGGCTTGCCCCGCGCTCTGCTCATGCACAGCTGGTGTCGCGCATTGCGCATGGCGCGATCCGATCGCCTTTGCGATTTGATTGTTGTCAAACTTCGCTTCGTCGCAAGCGTGGCGACGAATCGCAGTTTGACAATTATAATATGTGATAATACATAATCTTTGTTGCTTCAACTCCCTATTCAAACATTAAGTGCTTACATTTTTAATCTGTGTATATGTCCATTGCTTGTGTGTGTCGTACAGTCGTGTCCAAATCTCCGTGATTTCATGGATCGCAACACACCATCCTGATCTACTTGCTATTTATGGCAGATATACTGGAGTGGATTGCCAGTTCCTTTTCCAGTGGGTCAAAGCATACAGCTCCTGGTATTAGTAGATGGTCTCCAATCCAAGCCCAACTCTGCTTGGCTTCAGGGTGGTGTGACCTCTTGGTTCCCTGACTGGTATTGAACCCAGATTGCAGTAGTGAAACTACGGAATCCTAACCACTGGACCACCAGGAACCCCGTCCATTGCCTAGACAGCTACTAATATTTGTAGTTTGGTACATGCTTGACAAACAAGAGCCTTTTTTCTTGAACCACTGCTTTTACAACTGTCTTGTGGGCCCTTTACAGTTCTTAGATTTAAAGGACATGTGTATGAAAAAATGTAAATTATACCAAAATAATACACAATCTTTGTTGCTTCAACTCTCTATTCAAACATTAAATGCTTAAATGCTGAAAATATGAGATAAATCTAAGATAAAGTAAGAGCCTGATGTTTGCTACGGATCGCTGAAGCTTTGATTGGATCTGGTTTCAATGGTCAAATGAGACAAAAATAGAACTTTTTGGCAACAAACACCAGAGATGGGTTTGGTGTAAAACGATTCAAGGCAGGCCATGTATAACAATACCTAGTGCCCTCTGTGAAGTATGGTGGTTTATATGAGATGTTATGTTTCTTCCAAAAGCCCTGTGAATCTAATCGGGATAAATAGTATCAAGGGTTCCATAAAATACCAAAGATTGTATATTGAATTTGGTTGCCTCTGCCAGGTGGCTGGATCATGTTTGGATCTTCCAGCAGGACCATGATCCAAAACATTCCAGATATACACCTCAACTTCATCTCCTCACTCTTCTATCCTGTCTCCATCTACTCTCTCAGGCTATCCTTATTCTTCATCTCCATCTTCAACCCTCTTATTTTGTTTCTTTTTACCCATGTTATTTCACCACCCTTACTACATCCAGTAACGCGGCACTCTTACCTCACACTCTCCCTTCATAAAGCCACTCTATAGTCTCTTACTGAAGTCCAGCCCTTTATCAGATTCTTCAAATTCCTTGCTGCTCACACCCCTTGACTTTTACCATCTCCATTGCCCTCATCTCCACATTCTCTCCAAATTAGTTCACGTCTCCATATCTCATCTCTGCACTCTCTCTTCTCCTCCATTCTAACGATAGAATGTCTTCTGACGTCAATGCTCTCATACAATGAACACGGGCATAGCCTTGGCATTGTTTCATATAAAACACCTTAGAAACCCATTTGGTTTTAATTATGAAAATTACACGTAAAAACAACGAATTTATGTATTTAAAAAAAAAAACATGTTATTAACACTACAAAAGCTGTTCTTGCATGATGACTTTTTTGGAAAAATCTGTTAAACTTCCTTGAAACCATTAGGGAATTCCCATACTTTGTATCTAGTTCTCACTGATCAACTACCCACAAAACCCTACAATCATCATTCCAACATCCATATTTCAGTTAAGGAAAAACTGATCTGTAACACACCAGTTCAGTTGGAAACCAGTTCTGACCTCAATAGTAAGACATCGGCAGTGTGGACATTAAAAATACAATTATGGCAAATTTCACATATATTCCTAACAATATATGTAGTAAAAATAACCTAAAACATACAATAATCATAGGTAATGCTGAATAAATTGTAAAATGACCTTTTGGAGTCTTACAGTCCCATTAAATTTCAAAGCCCATAGTAGCATCGTCACCCCCGCAAGTGCTGCGAGCTTGAAATTCAGCTGCGTTACAGAGCTATTAAATTGAACCATGCCGCAAGTTACAGACCGTAGAAGCAAACCCGTAAACCATTCTTGCGCACGTTGGGTGTGTGGCCGTGAACATGGTCAATTAGTCAAACCGGTAGTTACAGGTTTAGACAGAGCCAATGGTAAATTAGATCGTCATCAATATGTCACTGAAAATTCAGTTTAGATGTCAAAGCCTTACGGGTTTCAATTACGAGTTTCGATCAGACCCACATTCCAGAAATAATGCAATATTAATAAATCAGTAAATATGATATTCTAGTCCATGCGAGTTCCAGTATATGTGTTAACACATTGATTGACTGGATCGATATAACACAGAAATTAAACAGAAATATTTTATATTGTAGATTAGCGAGCTTGAGAATGTTGTGCTATTAATGTTAATACCTAACATTACTTTCCCTTTAATTGAAAATACAGTAGTGTGTTGATATTTTCATTTACAGTGCTACAGATAGGACTTTATCCGCCTTGCGTTGGCTTTTTGGCTCCATTTGCGGGTTACAGATTTGAACGCCAGTGGATTCGTAGCAATTTAATAGCGATTTACGGGTTTGACAGATCAAAGGATTTGGGGCCGAAGAGTTTAAATTTTTACGTCCCGTAGGGTTTTTCCACCTGTAACACGCAGATGGTTAGCAGATTGCTTTACGGGGCCAATATAATAGCTGTAAGTCTTGCGGACTACGTTACGGGCTACAGTTTTACACGTTGAGGGAATTTAATAGGGCTACATATGTAGGTGTGCTTGAGCATGTGTGAATCTATGCATCTCCAATAAATGCAAGCAACTTATGATGTGTTTGTGTTTTGTGAGATATCTGGACCATTTATGTGGTCATAAGAAGTGGGTTCAGAACCTAAGGAGTTGAATCCCAATTGGTTTGGTAAACACCTTCCCTCTTCTCTATTCTTGTTACCCTTTTATCATCTTTTGTTTCCTTTCTTCCTTAAAGGTATATATAAGTTTCCTGGGTTTCAAATGTTTGGTAAGAAACAGACAGTGATTATAATAAAAACATGTGTTGTATAGATAATGTCAGTGTACTTACAGGGTTATATGCAGGAAAGTAAAATCCAGCTTTGCACACCCACAGTTACATAACCAAGTACACTTCAGAGAGCAGACAGGTTTGCAACACAGGAATGCCAGAGTTTAATACAAATGTATCTGCTTTCTCCTGATTGGCCAAAATTAATTATGATAAAATATTGTAATGCTAATTTTAGCAGGGATTTTCAGGGGTGTCAACTAATAAAAGCTACAAGTTGCGAAATGTAGGTATTTAGCAAACATCAGGGTGAGTTTGTTAATGTTTATTTTGGTATTTTTTCATGCAAAAAAATGTTTGCATACACTACTGATTCTCCTATATCATATGCATAAGGGAACTTAGATATGGCTTTTAGTCCTCTACTCCCTTTATCACCTGCCCTATAACCAAAAGGCTGCTATCTCATATATGCTAGCTAATAATGCTGTACTAATAATAACTGTGATTGAAAAGCTCACATATATACTTTTAAAACCCATATCTTGTGTCGTAACTTGTTTTATAGCTGCATTAACAATAAAAATGTTGACTACAAAGAACAGTGGTAAACGTATTTACGTGTGTGGGAACGACTAGTACACAGGGTTATACGATACAATGTGACATCACAGGTCATAACCATCGTCCATTCTACAACTGTCACTGTCTACTGGGTTAGCAGCTAAGTCATGTCTTCATGGAGTGACGAGTGCGGGCGAGAATGTGGCCATAATGCCGTCACCATCAGCAGCCAGCTGTGTGTCTAATTGTTGGCTGTGCTTCAATGTTGATGTCAGGTGGGAGATATGCAGGGGTTAAGAAGTACACAGATTGTATTTTACAAGAATCATACTGATGTAGGACTCAGCTTTCAGGCCACTTTGTGAGTTTAAATAATGCTGTGGAGAATTAATCAGTAGCACGTTTGAGTTGACATCTTCTGAAAGCGCCCCCCCTTTTAAGCCTTAAAACTCTCTGTTGCCTCTCTACGAGATTATGCTAACACAATAAACGTATAATTAAGTTTGTCTTTTTCTAATCTAACCCATACTGCTTTAGTCAGACACATACATTACAATGAGTCATTCAATACACATACAGATTTGTTTTATACAAAAATATAATACGTTTTCCACACCCCCAGAGCTGCTTACATAGGCAAAGTGTACCTACCAATAGAACACTGCATTTAGGTACAACCTTATACTAATCTTCAAGCCAACAGCAGCACAATGCAGAAATCCACAGAGCAATGTCTGTGCTCCTCTTGTTTCCTTGTACAGGGACTACACACTCCATGATGCCTTGCTGCAAAAACTGACTTCATAAATTGAAACATGTATTAACTGCCTCTGATTGGCCAAAACAAATTATGAATGTTATGCTAATTTTAGCAGGGATTTCAAGGGGTGTTAACTCAAGAGATTTAGCAAACATCAGGGTAAGTTGAATAATGTTTATTTTGGTATTTGTTCATACAAAAATGTTTTCATACACTACTGATTCTTCTCTATCAGATGCATTCATAAACTATGAATCTTAATTATGCCTTTAAGGTCATATCTGTGTAGAATTAGTGTTTCAGAGTGAATATAGCAAAGGAGAACAACATATTTAGGGTCATAACCAACCTTCATTAGCTTTTACAAAACTAAAGTTAAGTAACTCTAGCACTAGATCATGGTAAGGTAAAGACCCTTTTAAGGAAAAATTTTAAATAAATGGACATTGAGATTCCATATTATAATGATACTATGAGACATAGGATGTGTATGTACAGACAGCTCAATTTATGCTGATTCAAGAGCCATTGGCCAGTAACAAGTCTCAAGGGGCTCTTGTATCTTTATTCAAACAGACATGACATCACTAGGCACATACACAAGGCATCCACTGATATCTCGTCCGACAGGACAGAAATATGAACAACCTTATGAAAAGTGGGGGTGTAAAATTTCCAGCATAGCACAGGTATATAGGACAATGTGACTACACTGGTCTCGCAAGCCACTGGTGATGTCACCACTTCAACCCTGCTTTCATATTGAGGAAGACCTCGTCACCCGCATATGAGACACAGAGGAATCTGGTCAATACGCAGGGTGTGCTGAGCTCTAGCAAGGAATACAGCTCAAGACTATGTTGTCCATTGCCTTGATAATCATTTGCTTCTTGATTACATTGCTGTTATTCTGTGAACCTCATATATATATATATATATATATATATATATATATATCCACCCTTTTGGGTCGTGGTGAAGGGTCACCCAAGATGGGCAAGTCACCACAGAGAAGTCAGACAAATTGTAGTCCCACTGGAAAAGGAATTGGCAACCCACTCCAGTATCTTTGAAAAGAAAACTTTATGGATGTACACAACTAGAGACACAATGATATGGCATATGGCATATCTATCTCAGCATGTCTTCAGCTTGTGACCGGACCGGCATATGCTAATGACGTAACGTCGCATGCGCGTGACGTCATTAGCACATGCCGGTCCGGTCACAACCGGAAGACTTGCTGCGGCGTCAGGATCATCACCAGCTGCTCATCGGAGCATAGTAACAAGCAAGGAGAGAGGGGGATAGGGATTGGAGAGGGGGGAAGTGAGGAAGAGGTTATGGGGGAAAGAAGAGGATGATAAGGGGGAAGGAGGAGGATGATAAGGGGAGAAGGAAGAGGAGCCTGCAAATCGGCAATTTTTGTTACGGTATATATATATATATATATATATATATATATATATATATATATATACATATATATTTATATCTCCGACCATTCAATGACAGTGTTTACATAAAGCATCTCTTCAGACACTTAGGGAGTTACAAGGTTAGATTTCTCTATTTATTTAACCAGCATGGACATTGGATAATTGCATAATTTTATAGTTGAATGTTACATTGTTTTTAATAAAAATATTGTTATAACATTTTGGGAGCGGTAGAGCTATCGTCTATAACTAAGTACCCCAATAGGCACAAAACATGTAAAGGGACCTAACTACAAAATGTATTTTTTAAAGCAGATACAGTAAGGTTTGTTTTTTATTTTTCATTTAATTATTTCTTTTTATTGGTTGCTTTAGTTCTGGAGAAGGAACTGAACAACAACAAAAACTCTACTTTTGATCTTTAAGATCTGAAACCAAAAATATAACATGTTTCAGAGACACAATTAAAACCAGCAAAACCCTTACCGGGCACATTTAACATGACAAAAAATGAGTGCGTACACGCATAAACCTACTAGAAGAAAAAACCTGAAAAGCCATTTTAAATGATGTATACACAGCCATAAGTGAGGTCTACATATAACAAAACAGCCCTCTACATCAATAAATATAATAGATCAATCAAGAACATTCAATAATTTAGCTAAAAAACAATGCTTACACCATTAAGTACTGCCACAAACCTATGTATAAAACTCATTGCAAAAGAATGGAGGGTCCTGACTTTGAGCATAGAATTAAATGTTCATAGTGCTTTACCCAAAGCACCCTACAATATTGAAGACTCGCAATCGCAATCTAAAGGGTTACTAGGGTGTGATGCAGGAGGGTGATAGATGCATTGTGCATATCGGGGCTGAAAGTGATAAGCTTCCTTAAACAGATGCTATTTAGTGGGTTTTTGAAGGTTTTGAGGCAAGAGAATAGTCTAGTGTAGGCATGGAGTTGCATAGAGTAAGGACAACATGAGAAAAGTCCTGATGGCGAGAGGAGGGGAGAAAAGAAGAAGGTAATTTGCAAAGCGAAGAGGGTGGTTGGGGGAATATTTAGATAAAGAGCAAATATATAAGGGGGTGCACTGTTGTTGAAGACTTTGTGCGTTAGGGTCATGATTTTCCATTTTATTCTAGAGGTTAGAGAGGAGCTGCGGACACTGATCGTTGAGTTTGGTAGATAAGTCTAATGGAGGCGTCATTATGGATTGGAGTGGAGACAGAGAGGTAATGGGGGGGGGGGGGCAGCAAGGAGAGAGTTGCAGTAGTCAAGGCGAGAAATGTTGAGACCATGGATTAGAATTTGAGTTGTTTCTTGAGTAAGAGAGTGACATATTCTGGAGATATGTTTTAGGTAAAAATGACAAGATATTGTGATTGATTGTATGTGAGGAATGAAAGAGAGGGCAGGGTCCAGGAAACACCAAGACAAGTGGCCTGGGAGGTGGGAGTGATGATGACATTGTCAACAGTGAGAGATATTTGAGGAATGGAAGTTGTAATAGAGGGTGGGAAGATTAGGAGATCAGACTTTGAAAGGTTGAGTTTGAGTCGCGAGGCAGCCATCCGGGATGTGTGTTGGGTATGTGTTGTGGGAATGAGTAGGGGATATGTGTTAAGATAGGAAAGTGCGCATATAGGGTAAAAGTATTTAGGATGGGTATGTTGGGTCGCTTGTTAAGAAGTATAAATGTGACTATTATATGTGCTCCTACACTGCTCTCCAACTCTAACGCTATCCAAAAACCAATCTCCGCTCCAAGAGCCTTGTATGTTAGCTTGTGCAGCACGATACAGTCAATGTTTGATCTGGAAACCCTTACCAAACAGACTCCATGCTAAACTTTCACTAGCTTTCTTCAACTTGATTGGCATAGTAGACTACTGTGTTTTTAGGCCCTGACTCCCTAATTCATACTCGTAGTCTCCTATGTGTGCCCGGTGTGAAATTTTGTTAGTGCAAACCATTAATGATCAATGCCTCTCCCGTCTACTTACACTTAATACCATGCATTTCATTGTGAAGGCCATATAATAGCTTTACTAACATGCAAGAAAAAACACTCACTGAGCTAAAGTGGGTTATGACACAGATCTATACCAGTCAGATACCAGAGACACTAGAGGTAAGCAGAACAGCACGTGAAATTTATAATACAGCGTCACGCCGTTAGCATATACCGGTGAATGGCATAAGACACGCTGCAGGGGAAGTATTAGCAGCAGGAGCTGATGCTGGTAAGAATCAAGAGGGGAGAAAGTGATCTAATTCCATAGAGGGGAAGGAGGAGGATGGGAAGGAGTTGGGGGGGGAATGGGAAGGAGGAGGATGAAGGAGGAGGGGGGGGGGGTGGGAAGGAGGAGGATGAAGGAGGATGGGAAGGAGGAGGATGAAGGAGGATGGGAAGGAGGAAGATGGGAAGGGGGGAACAGGAGGATGAGGGGGGAACAGGAGGATGAGGGGGGAACAGGGGGATGAGGGGGAACAAGGGGTTGAGGGGGAACAGGAGGATGAGGGGGGAAAGGAGGAGGATGAGGGGAAACAGGAGGAGGGTGAGGGGGAACAGGAGAGTGAGGGGGAACAGGAGGAGGATGAGGGGGGAACAGGAGGATGATTCGGAACAGGAGGATGATGGGGGAACAGGAGGATGAGGGGGGAACAGGAGGATGAGGGGGGGACAGGAAGATGAGGGGGAACAGGAGGAGGGTGAAGGGGAAAGGAGGAGGGTGAGGGGAAAAGGAGGAGGGTGAGGGGGAACAGGAGAGTGAGGGGGAACAGGAGGAGGATGAGGGGGGAACAGGAGGATGATTCGGAACAGGAGGATGATGGGGGAACAGGAGGATGAGGGGGGAACAGGAGGATGAGGGGGGACAGGAAGATGAGGGGGAACAGGAGGAGGGTGAAGGGGAAAGGAGGAGGGTGAGGGGAAAAGGAGGAGGGTGAGGGGGGAACAGGACGGGGAGGAGGAAGAGGGGGAAAGGGATGAGGAGGAGGATAAGGGGAAAGGGAGGAGGAGAGGGGGAAGGGGTAATGGTGGGGGGGGGGGTTGAGGAGGGAGGATGAGGAGGGTGGTGGAGGATGAGGAGGGAGGTTGAGGATGAGGAGGAGGGGTGGAGGAGGGTGGTTGAGGTTGAGGAGGGGGATTGAGGATGGGGGTTGAGGAGAGAGGATGAGGATGGGGGGTTGAGGAGGGAGGATAAGGATGAGGAAGGAGGTTGAGGATGAGAAGGAAGTTTGAGGATCGGGTTGAGGAGAGAGGATGAGGATGGGGGGGTTGAAGAGGGGGGTTGAGGAGGGAGGTTGAGGAGGGAGGATGAGGAGGGAGGTTGAGGATGAGGAGGAAGGGTTGAGGAGGGGGGTTGAGGATGAGGAGGGGGGATGAGGATGGGGGGGTTGAGGAAGGGGTTGAGGAGGGAGGATGAGGAGGGAGGTTGAGGATGAGGAGGAGGGGTTGAGGAGGGGGGTTGAGGTTGAGGAGGGGGGTTGAGGATGGGGGGTTGATGAGAGAGGATGGGGATGGGGGGGTTGAGGAGGGGGGGTTGAGGATGGGGGGGTTGAGGAGGGAGGATGAGGTTGAGGAGAGGGTTGAGGATGAGGAGGGAGGTTGAGGATGAGGAGGGAGGTTGAGGAGGGGGTTGAGGATGAGGAGGGAGGATGAGGAGGGAGGTTGAGGAGGGGGTTGAGGAGGGGGTTGAGGATGAGGAGGGAGGATGAGGAGGGAGGATGAGGAGGGAGGTTGAGGATGAGGAGGGAGGTTGAGGATGAGGAGGTTGGATGAGGAGGGAAATTGAGGATGAGGAGGGAGGTTGAGGAGTGGGGTTGAGTAGGGTGATAAGGGAGGTGGGAAGAGACATAGGGAAGGGAGAGGTTGGAAGAGACAGAGGGAAGCAGAGGGGAGAATACACAAAGGGCACAAGAGGGACACAGGGGGCAGCACATTTCCCACCCTCGGCTTATACTCGAGTCACTCATTTTACCCAGTATTTTGTGGTTAAAATAGGTGCGTATACTCGGGTTGGCTTATACTCGAGTATATACGGAAAATAAAATGCCTAAATAATGTAATAAATCACAGATTGCAAAAAATAAATAACATTATTTAATTTGGTGGAACATGCAGTATATTTCATATGAAAAGCAAGGCCTAATGTTTTGAAGCATTAAGACTTTGAAGGGTCTATGATAGTATAACCTCATATATTATATAGATGTATTGTGTTTATATTTCATCTCCATATCACGATATGTACTTTGCAATGGCTGACTTTTATTTTATTTAAAAATAAAATTAGTTTTCCACTCCCCCAGAGCTGTTTGCATAGGCACAGTGTACCTACCAATACAAACACTGCATTTGGGCACGGTTTTTAACCCTATACTAACCTTCAAGCCAACAGCAGCACAGTGCAGAAATCCACAGAGCAGTGTCTGGCTCCTCCGGCTTCCTTGTACAGGGATCTACACATTCCATGATGCCTTGCTGCACAAACTGTCAACACAGGTTGAAACAATGTATTAGCTGCCTGTGATTGGCCAAAAATAATTATGAATTTTATGCTACTTTTAGCAGGGATTTCCTGGGGTGTTAACTCTCAAAGTCAACTGCTTGCAACTCAAGAGATTTAGCAAACTTTAAGGTAAGTTTATTAATGTATATTATATTTTCTCATGCCAAAATACTTTCATACACTGATTCTCCTCCATCAGCATTGCCGGATTACCCATTAGGCCAACTAGGGAGCCGCCCAGGTGCGCTTTCCTGTAAGTGGTGCCATTTAAAAAAAAAAATGGTTCCTGGCTTTAAAAAAACGAGATGCTGCAGTTCATAGTGTGGCTTCTAGAGGGTAACCACCTAGAACAAGACAGATACAGGGCTCCTCCACTTCACTGCCTAGGGGCTCCAAAAAGATAGTTCAGGCCCTGGCCATCAGATGCATTCATAATTCATAAAACTTAAATATGCCTTTAAATCTGAAATAATATTAAATGAATCAGCTTTAGAACAAATATTTTTAATTGCCAACAAGGGATTAGCTTATTTGTCAGTTTATGAACTACATTGTTTAATTATTTTATTTACAGACACAATTGTTTTCTATTCTGATTACTTATGGATAAGCTAAGCGTTAAATAAAAGGCCCCTTCACTATAGAAACATTTTTTTTATTTATTTACATAGCACTGGGCCCTCCCCAGTGGAGGGCACTCTTGCACTTCACCACCTGCACCACTGGTAGATCCACCTCTGGTAACAGTAAGAAAAAGTGTAAACATAAGAATTGAATGCAATTGAATTGAGTTTTCCAAACCACTAAGGAGTACTGCATGAAAGTATCCCATGTACACAATATTAATATACAATAAATCAAGATGCTTAAAGGACTACTGTAGTGTTTATGGAATATGCTCTCATTTGTTTTTCAATTACAGATAACCAATAAATCAGCGTTTGAAGAAAATAACTCATCAGTAATTTTAGCTTCCCCTTTTGGATTGCTTCTCTGCTGTGGTGCAGGGGATTGTGTACCTCAGTGATGCTGTGAGCTATATATGTAGGGTCACCCAAGATGGGCAGGTCAAAGCAGAGAGGTCTGACAAATCACGGTCCACTGGAGAAGGAACTGGCAACCCACTCCAGTATTTCTGCTAAGATAACCTTATGGATAAGCACGACCAGAAACACAGACTGATGTGCCTGGCATGCTGTGTCCATATGGTCACTGAGAGTCGGTCACGACCGAAAGACTGAACAAAAACAACAACAATTTTAGCTTCCGTCAGATATTCCTCTTTCCACCCCTATTATGTATCTAGAGGGGAAAGAGAATTTGTCCAAAGGCCTGCCCTAAATTATTTTCTGGGCAGGGAAGTAGCCAAGTAAAGACTCCTCTCAGTCCAAATCACTAAACTCTAAATGAAATATTTTAAAAGCTACATTATTTTTATCTCCATGTACTACTCATTGCTAATCAACTAAATAAACCCATATAGTATGTGACTTTCTTTTGGAGAACCCTTATAGTAAGGTATATTTCATTCATTTTGCTTTTGTAGACCGTACAGGAGTGGAAAGCTTCTAGGGTGGAGGGTGCCAAAAATGGTTTCATTTTACAGGTATTTGTTCAATTAGTGATATGTAGACCTCGGAAGGAAAACCTGCATCACCGCATTACAGGCAGGGAACCAAGAGGCCACACCACCCTGAAGACAAGCTCGGTTGGGTCTGGTCAGTACTTGGATGGGAGACCACCTAGGAATACCAGGAGCTGTATGCTGTGGCCCACCGGAGAAGGAACTGGCAACCCACTTCAGTATCTCTGCCATGAATACAAAGTGGATCAGCATTGTGTGCTAGGGTCCATGAGGTCATGGAGAGGCAGACACGACTAAATGACGCAAACACATTTTCTTCTTTTTAAATGCTCAGGGTCTAAATAAGAGGACTTTAAGTAGGTTGCCCATCACTATAGAAAATATTTTTATCATACAACCAAAAACATGATTAAAATATTTATTTTTGAACTTAAGCATCTAAAAAAGGCATTTGATCTGTTAATATAAGTTCCTAGAATAAATGTAATCAGAATTGAATCACTACAGAAGCGTATTATGAATGGAGGTCTGGGACCACCCTTGGAAGCAATTATGTAGGAAGGTGGGATTTACTGTCCAGGATGTAAAACAATATATTGTAAGTCGAATGCATTCTTCCACTAAAAGTTATCAATGCCTGCAAACCATACTAAAATATGCCATTTACAGAACAGCTACAGACATAGGCCCCTGTTCAACTGCAAGCCCGTAATTGCCTTCAAACTGAACTTTTGGCTATGGGTTACACATTTTTTACATATATAGATGTATTCAATTGACTCAAGCCCACAATTACAGGCTCACAGCCCTAAACACGCAAACCATGAACCCGTATGTAGCATTTCAGGGCATAATCATGGTCAATTAAGCAAGCCCATGAGTTACAATTTAGACGGAGCCAATAGTAAATGAGACCGTCATCATGACGTCAGTAAAATATGTCAAAACATGGAGTAAAACATGGGGTAAAATAACAATCAATTCATGTTTAGAAGTCGCAATCCAGAAATGTAGAAATCATAAAAAATCGGTAAAGAAACTGTTCTAGTCCATGCGGGTTCAATGATATGTATTAACCCATTGTTTGCCAGGAGCAATATAACATGGAACTAAAACATAAAAAAAAATGTGTTATTGCAGATTTGCGAGCTTGAGACTGTTGTGCAATTAATCCTAATGCCTTTCATCACTTTCCCAGTATTTTTAAGGACAGTAGTGTGTGTTTATTTTCTTTTGCACTGTAACAAAAACATTTTATACATTTGCCATTTACGGTTTGAAGGCAATTGCGGGCTTGTAGAATTGTTGCAATTGAATATGGATTTTGCGTCTTTAGCACTGGTAACATTTACGGGCATGAAACATCAAAGAAGAAGATAGGACGGAGTTATGTTTTTGACAACCGCAGGGATTTTGAGCCTGTAAATCGCAAATAGAATGCGAGTAGCTAAAAGTAGCCAATTAAATATCAGTAACATTTACGGCTCCATTACAGGCTCATGTAATTGCAATGTGGACAATTGAATAGGGCCCCATCGAAATCACTCATATGTTTCCCATGGGAAGTGGTTTATGTAGATGAACGGGGGAGGGAGAGTGTTTTAACTGTGCAGCACTGTCGATAGCTCAGTAGTCTTGGAAAAAGTGCTGCGTGGGGACCATAGCAGCATCAGGACTATGGTCAAACAGCCCTTTACGGTGGGGTTTAGTGTGCCTGGGATTTTGATCTATATTTTACCTGCGCAAATGAAGCCGCCTTTTTTGCACAGATACGTTGTGGATTTCCTTTTGTTTGCTTTACTCCAGACCAGCCCATTAAACCCTAACTTATCTATTTTCTACCCCAGGAGGGTTGGGGAGTCTTGACTGGTTTACTAAATTTCGTATCCGGTTTTGTACCTCAAACTTTATTTGATCAGTGCCATCACATATAATAGTTGTCGTTATTATGAATGTTGGTCACGCAATGTTCAAAGTTACAGGCTTGCGCATGCGCAATGAGCGCAGAAGGCGTACGCCAATCATTGCGAGGCCCGCCTTGACTTAGGCTGCACTAAGCGCCAACGGCCCTTACTACTTTGCTGCAATGAGCGTCGAAGGCCCGTACTACTTGATGCGAGAAATTGTGGATTTTTAGGGTCCCTCTTTGTGTCATCTGCCTGTTATTAGCCCAAGGACGCTACACCGATTGAGGGTGGAAACAGATTGCAGGCGCTCATATCGATGCACGCGTTGAGCGACGAAGCCCATAAAACTTTGACGCTGATTGCGAGGCACGCAAGACTTTCCCTAAATTACGACTTTAACAGCTGATATTTTGCATGACATCAAGCATGTAACTCGAAAAACCACCAAAAACCACCAATTATTTAAAAAACATAGCTTACAAACTCACACACAGCACAGGGGGAGAGGCAGGGAGCCTGTGAGTGAGGTTGAAAGCAAATTTGAGGCTTAATTGCCGATTTTCAGAGATCTAAAATCGGCTAAGCGAGGAAAAAAATAGTGGCCGTAAAGACGTAACTGGTTGAAAAAAGTATCAAAACCAGGCTGAAGCCGTAAAACATAGATGATAAACGTGAAGCCCACAAGACTTTGAAAACCAGAACCAATAGCGCTCATCGCAAGGCACGCAAGATTTACACAGGGACAGAGAGCAGAAAGACACAGGGGAGGGAGAGGGGGGAGACGGTGGAAAGAGACACAGGGGTGAGAGAGGGTGGAAAAGAGACACAGAGGAGGGAAATAAGGGGGAGGGAAGCAGGGCAGAGCGTGGGGGACACATGGAAAGGAGAGGGGAGAAACAGACACAGGGGACAGAGAGTGTGGAGAGGTACTCATTGCGAGGCATGAAAGTGGCGGGTTGCCCGAGGCCTGCAATGAGCGGCGAAGCCAAAGGCGCTCAGAGCGAGGCCCAGAAAGTAGAGAGAGTGGGAGAGACAGTGGGGGAGGCCGATGGCGCTCATTGCGAAGCCCAAAGCCACTCATTGCAGGGCTCACGATGAGTGCCGAATGCACTCATCGCGAGGACCATAAAGTAGATGGTGGGAGAGGCTCCCAATGAGCGACGAAGGTGCTCATTCTGAGGCATGAAAGTGGCCGGTTGGTCCAATCCTGCAATGAGCGGCGAAGCGAGGCCCGCATCTTAGAGGGGTGAGAGCCTTGCATTGTGTGGCAAACAGCATTGCCAACCTTCAAATTTTATTGCTGTCATTTTCGACAGGCAAGTAGCTAGTCATTTTATATTTAGGGTAACTTTTTTGGCCAGCGCAAAATTCTAATTCCCGAATTGAAGAAGCTTTTACTATATCCGCGTGCATTAACCACTTCCGATCGCCTACTCTGTAACTTCAGAGCGCAAGCTCTTGTTCTAGCTCGTCTCCTTCTCTGAAACACTGCTGTATAAGATTTTAAGCTAGCAGGATTTTTTTATTGTTGATGCTATTAATGGTTCTGTGTCCTTGGGAACAAATTCAGAATAACTGTCTGGCCTCAGAATCGTTATTTAGCACCAATAAGTAAGGTTGGAGCCTCCGGCTCAGAGTCCATAGGATAGGATGACAGAAGCTGCATGGACGAGAATGCTTCAGCAGCCTCCCGTGGTGACAGAGAAGAATTACAGTCATTAGTAACCTCTACTCTATTGATAAAACATGCTTCATCATACACGTGTATTTCCCACAAAATATAAACAGCATGACGGGAATGTTACTCTGCAGTCCCCTTATTCTGTTTTATTCCACGTACAATAAATTATCCATTTCACATCTCTCATACTTTTTCCAATCTTTATTTTTTACATAGCCCAGTGGTGGGCAACAGTCCCTTCCCATGCAGCCTTCCGAGAGAGCATGCCCCCCTTTAACATTACACAGTGTATTATATCTCTCTAAAACTAGCAATTTGTCCTCCTAAATACTTTTTATTGTGTATAACTCTATTAAGAAATTAATTCCTATCCTACAGCAATTTTACCATTTTGCTTTGGGAAAAAAAATGATATAAGCATGGTGATGACTTTTTAAAGACTCAGGGGTAGCATATTAGGAGCCTTATTCAATGTGGGGCTCGCAACTCGATCGCAGACAGCCAAATGCCTGCAATTGATTTGCGGACTTCATTTGGTCTCCGATTGTGAGGATTTTCAATTGGCTGACCCGAAAGTTAGGTGCCGGTCCAGAAAATCGGAACACTATGCCGTCGGACGAAGCATTTGCGGGCTTGAACATGTTAGGTGAGCAAGCCCGTAACTCCCGATGCAGAAACAACCAATGGAAACAGAGATCGTCATCATGTCCAACCTCCAAAGTCTTACGGCCAAGGTCAACCTCGAAGCCCGTAGGACTTTGAAAAATGGAGGTAGGACTTCACATTGATTGCCATGATTGATATAACACGGAAATGTAACATGAAATAAAGTATTGGAGAATGTTGTGTTATTAATTCTAAGACCTAACATCACTTTCACTCTCAATAAAGGTACTGTATTGCATTTTTATTGCTTTTATAGTGCTCCGATTTGTCATTAAGCCCTTTGCAAGATCTCCTTGGTACCATTAACTTGTGGTTAGATATTTGCCATATGAATGCTTGACGGAGTGGTGAGCGAGGGGGAATCGAAGCAATTGAATAGCGATTTGCGATTTTAGCGTTGCCGCAGTAAAAGATCAAAGGCTTGGAGGACATTAACGTGCAGCTCGGAGCCCCTAACTAAATCGTAGCCGCAAACTGAGGCAAATTGAATAGCAAAATAACCTTCTGGCTCCATTTCCGAGCCCGGATCTCCCGAAAGCCTCAACTGAATGAGGCTCTTGGTCTTTAAAGTGAAATATGTTGCCCCTCACAGCCGTATACAGAACAGTTTAGGCCTCAAGCCCAAGCTAGATTTCGGATGAATCATTTGTAGCACAATAATGACAGCACGGAAGAGAAATAATAAGTAGGCCGCAAAATGTATGGTTGCAATGACACTTGTTCTACATGGAAAACAACCATTTCAGTCTCATCTGGTCACTTTTCCATTCTTGTGAAAGTTAGTGAATTATTGCCAAACAGAGGAAAATAAGAAATAATATATAGTGGAAAATAGGCCAGAAACTGGGAGAGGAAATAACGATATAGGGAGTAAAGATAGGGATAGGAGGAACTGGTATAGGGGGAGAAAAAGGAGTGTAGAAAGGAAAGGACAGAGATAGTAAATACAATGTAAATGGGATCAGTGTTTTTTAATCTATTTAGTTGTCATATATTTTTCATGCAACAGAGATACATTCATCATTCACAGGAATCTATACTATGCATTTTTTGTTAGTGGTTCAGTTGTGTCCGACTTTCCATGACCCTATGGACCACAGAATGCCAGACACATCTTGTGTCTGGTTGTGCTCAGCCATAAGGTTTTTTATGGCAAAGATACTGGAGTGGGTTGTCAGTTCCTTCGCCAGTGTGACCTCTCTGCTATGACCTGCACATCTTTGGTGACCCTACATGGTATAGCTCACAGCTTCATTGAGGTACACAAGCCCCTTCACCACAACAAGGTAGCGATCCAGAAGGGAATACTATACATAGTCACTGTCAAATTGCAGTTTAACAATGTCTATACAAAGCATGGGTTCCCTGCTTATCTTTATTGTCCAACTTGTATGTTCGTATAAAAAAAAAAAAAAAATAAGATTTTTAATAATTAATATCTAAACATCTCTCTAGAAAAATGTATTTTCCTTTTAGACTACACTTGTATTACAAACATCCTTTTCGTAATTTTATTCTAGGATTGGATTCTGGGAAGTTGAATTAATATGCAGTGCCGACATCTATAGAAAATGGCCTGGGTGTCCAGCGAAAATGGAACTGAAGCTGAAGAACTGGATACACCAGTATGTAAGGATGGATGGGTGCCCTGGTGGTCCAGTGGTTAGGTTTGGGTGCTTTCACCGCTGCAACCTGAGTTTGGTTCCAGTCAGGGAACCAAGAGGTCATGCCACACTGAAACTGACAAGGGTTGGGCCTGGTCAGTGCTTGGGTGGAAGATCACCTAGGAATACCAGGAGCTGTATGCTGTGGCCCACTGGAGAAGGAACTGGCAACCCACTCCAGTATCCCTGCCATGAAAACCAAGTGGATCAGCATGGTGTGTTATGGTCCATGAGGTCACAGAGTGACGAAAACACAAATAAAAAGCATAAATAACAAATTAACCTGTAAGTTAGCACATAACATAGTGAAAAGTGAACTTCAGTTAATGTACAGGGTTCATAATTTGGAAGGTTATATATTTAATCACCAGAGGTGTAGGAGCCAGAATAATTCTAGGGGGGGTTATAGTTCATTATATACACAGGCTGAAAAATAGCTTATATATACATACATGCAAACATAGAAGAATTTGGGGGAGATTTGTTGCCCCCCATCTTCCCGTTCCTATACCCATGGATATCTCTTGCTCCAAATAGCACCCACAAAATGGCACTCACAAGTGACAAAATGTTCATCAAACAATTAATTATGGGGTAGATCCAACAATCTTTGCAGGATCTGCAACGTGTTTTGACAATGCTGCAATAAAATAAATTTCAGCCCCTATGCAACGCACTTCACAGTCATTGAATGAGCCTATGGGAATGACCTCCAAGCCCGTAACCCTGTTATTCAAGCCTGTAGGACTTCAATGAAATATGGAGGTTGGATTCCAAAGTCCTACCGGCTTGGAGGTTGAAGCCCGAAGAACTTCGGACGGAAAATAAACATGAAATAAAGTATTATACATTGGCGATGTGCCCGCTTGAATTCTAATGTCACCCATTGTGTTCCCCATCATTTACAGTGCTGTGTTGATTTCATATTTGCTTTTAAATTGCTACGATTTGTAAGTAAGCCCTTTGTGAGACCTCCATGGTCCCAGTAACCTGTGGTTCGATTTTTTCCATTTGCAGGCTTGACGGAGGTAAAATCGTAGCAATTGAATAGCGATTTGTGATTTTAGCGGCCGCAACTCTTGTGGTCGTGAAAGATCAAAGGATGGAAGGGAAGTAACTTGCGATTTTTACGAATCGCAATGGATCGCAGCTCGCAGCAACTAACCCGATCGAAGCCCGCAAATGGAAGGCATTTGAATAGCAAAGTAGCTTGCGACCTCCATTTGCGAGCCTGGATCTCAAAATCGCAGCAACTGAATGAGGCTGTTAGTGCCTGTGTAATCATTCCAATGCGCAGAAATAGGGTTAGAATCAGCCCCGTTATTCTATAAATACAGCTTTAAATCCAGGAACTGCAGTGGGTCAACTTTCCACCCTGGTATTCACACTACCAGCTTCTGTATAGGATCCCCCGGAGAGGGGGGATTATTATTATTACTGTAAAACTCTACTTGACCTGATGAAGGAGCTGACACAAAGACCTAAGAGGGAGCTAAGGTGAAACGTATACAAGGTGCAATACTGGAACTTTTCCATGTTGCAAATGTTGCAGAAAATATAATATATGTATAGTTCAAATATTATATATTTAAATAATAAGTATATATATATTTATATATATACATCTATATACACACATATATATATATATATATATATATATATATATATATATGTAGATGGGTGTATATTTATATATATATATATATATATATATATATATATATATATATATATGTATACATATATAAGATATACTTATCATTTAAATGTATAATATTTGTATATATATATATATATATATATATATGTATATATATATATATATATATATATAGTTGCTGAATCCTTTAGTCGTGTCTGACTGTCTGTGACCATATAGAGACAGCCCCTGTCTGTTGTCTGTGCTTATTATATATTTCCGATACTCAAACTGTCTGGATGACCAAAAAACCTTGGTACTCATTGCTCTACTTTGGTACTCATAGTGTTTGCTAAAACTAATTTACATTGCTCCTTATGAGAGTTTGTTACTCAACCTTTTTGGTACTTAAACTGCTATCCAGAACGTATTAAGGTTGAGAACCAAGCTACCACAATATATATATATATATATATATATATATATATATATATATATATATATTCTGTATCTATCTATCTATCTATCTATCTATCTATCTATCTATCTATCTATCTATATATATATATATATATATATATATATATATATATATATATATATAAATATTATTAGCTCTATGGAGGACTTCCAACCAAGCTAATACAGCAGCTGGTCTGGGTTCCCTGCATATTAATATATTACTGACTATACTTCTAGAGGCACAAACCTATATATATTGACTCTACCATACAGATACTGTGAGTAGTGTATATTCCGTGTGTGTACATACCACATACACATTATATATAACTCATATCTGTACTCAATCTAATTATTTTTAATGTTTGTTATGACGGAGTGAAGGGGGGGGGGGGGGGGGGCTCTCCACTGCTTACTGTGGGTTAAAATATCTCCCATGCTGAGAGAATTACCTTCATTTTCACAGTGGCACAACTGAGATAAGTGTTAAAATATTATTTTGAGAATGAGGTGACAGGACCAGCCTGTTCTGCGCTCCCCCCTCCCCTCGCTCCCCTCCTCCCTATACCTACAGCTGCGAGGCAGGAGGGCCGTTTTGTGCCACTGGTTGGGTAGGACCATGTTGTACGTCAACTTGAACAACCAACAGCCAATAAAATGCGGCTTGAAACAGAGAGCGTTCTCGGGGGGCATTAAGAAAGCCACGTGAATCACTCTGAGCATCATAAACTCACAACTGCTGCTATATATATTCTCAGTTTTACACGCTCTGCAAACTATAACTCGCTGTGTCAAGTCAGTCCATAGATGTGAAGTGGCCCATTAAGCTGTAAGTAAGTCTGTGTGTTCCATAATGACCTGAATCGAGCCCTATAACAGGCCTGCCTTTCTCCAAACTGAAAACAGCCTCTGTCCTACTGCTCATTCACCCCCCAGGATCTCGCTGCTTCTCCAATGCGGCGGTTGAAAAACAACCCCCCCCCCCCTCTGAAATTAGACGGTACGCTAATGACCCACTTACGGTCACCAAATGCCAGTAAATTTAACCACAGTCACTAAAAACAACAAGAAAAAAAGTTTTACGTGTGTGTTTGTTTTTACTGTGAAAATCGCTGCAGGCTATTAAAAACGCGCGGAGACAGAAGGGAACCTGGACGGAGCTCGGATGTGCATGTAACACTTGCAAGTTTCTCAAGACGCCAGAGATATATCTTGGGTATTATAATAAGAAAAATGTAAGCAGCGACGAAACTCGTAATTTATAGGTAAAAGTAAATTCCCTGACTGGAATTAAACCCAGGTCGCAGCAGTGAAAGCAACAAATTCCTAGCCACTGGACCACTAGGGAGCCCATACTTTTCATAGGCATTGTTAAATTGTAGTTTGACAGTAACTATGCGTTGTATCCGCTTCTGGATCGCTACCGTGCCGTGGTGAAGGGGCTTGTGTGAGCTATACCATATAGGGTCACCCGAGATAGGCAGGTCATAGCAGAGATGTCAGACAAATTGTGGTCCACTGAAAAAAGAACTTGCAACCCATACCAGTATCCATATGGATAAGCACAATCAGAACCACAGACATATGTGTCTGGAGTGCTGCGTCTATATGGTCACTGAGAGTCAGATACGACTGAAGGACTGAACCATATTAAAGACTACTAAAGCAAGTTGACACATAAAAATGTAAAAGTAAATTGTGCCTGGGCATTAATATTTTTTTTTCTAATCTATATTAAATCGACATTGTTGTTGTTCAGTTGTGTCCGAATCCCCATGACACTATGGACCAAAGTATGCCAGACACATCTATCGTAGTCATGCTTATCCATAAGGTTTAGTTGCTGAACTCAATAGACATTTATATCAACTGATACACCTTTAAAGATGTATTTACCTTTGCTTCCCCAGATATTAACTATGAGATTCATTTAGGATTAGTTTACTTCATACAGTTTTTGTTGTTGTGGTCAAGTTGTGTCTGACTCTCCGTGACCCAAGGGACTGCAGCAGCCAAGCACATCTTGTGTCTGTTCTTATCCATAGGGATTTCTTGGCAAAGATACCGGAGTGGGTTGCCAGTTCCTTGTCCACAATTTGTCTGATCGCACTGCTATGACCTGCCCATCTTGGGTGACCCTACATGGTATAGCTCACAGCTTCATTGAAGTAGACAAGCCCCGTCACCATGACAAGGTAGTGATCCAGAAGGGGAAATCTATATTACTCTATATTAAGATTACTCTAAGACACGTTTTGGTTTATTGCTGGAACCACATTAGAATTATCATTGAACTTGCCACAGAATTTGATGCACCTTAAAGGGAATCTGGCTCCTTAAACCACCTTTAACATCTTCATTAGGGAGCAAACGTTATTTTAAACTTAAATCATTACCCTGATGCAGGAAAGGAGCTCGGGTTTCACCAAACACAGCACAAATATTCACCTTGAGCGAATATTGCTAGTAGTATCAATCAGCCAACCCCATACTTTTCTTTAAGGATGACTGGAAACAAGTCAGGTGTGTCTTAGACCAAACTGAATCTCAAGTCATGTTTTATGCTGTTAGGTCCAGAGGCGGAGATGGATACATACGGTCATTGAAGACATGAGCATGAGCTTGATGGATCTCAGAAGGGCAGTAGCTGACAGATGTGCCTGGCGTGCTGTGGTCCGTAGGGTCACAGAGAGTCAGACACGTCGGAACGACTATACAACAACATTACAACATTGTCGTTCAGTTGTGTCCGACTCTATATGACCTTATCAACATAGCATGCCAGGCACATCTATCTATGGTTCTGGTCGTGCCTATCAATAAGGTTATCTTGGCATCTTGGCAAAGATACTGGAGTAGGTTGCCAGTTCTTTCTCCAGTGGACCACGATTTGTATGACCTCTCTGCTATGACCCGCCCATCTTAAGTGTCCCTACAAGGTATAGCTCCCAGGTTCATTAAGGTACACAAGCTCCTAGCGATCCAAAAGGGTTATTACATTGCATTATACTAAATATGACACTTTACAAAGTCTGAAGTGGTGTTCATAAAAAAATGTATATATATATATATATATATATATATATATATATATATATATTGTTGATGTTGTTCAGTTGTGTCCGACTATCAGCAACCATATGGAAGCAGCACGCCAGGCACATCTGTCTGGTTTTCTTGGCAAAGATACTGGAGTAGGTTGGGTTGCCAGTTCCTTCTCCAGTATCTGACCTCTCTGCTATGACCTGCCCACCTTGGGTGACCCTACATGATATGGCTCACAGCTTCACTGAGGTACACAAGCCCCTTTACCATGTCAAGGTGGTGATCCAGAACAGTATATATATATATTTATATATATATATATATATATACATATACAAAGAGTGATAGCCCTCCACCATATAGAGTACAGAAAATAAATAGTACATGTAGAAAATAAAATAGTACATATATAACCCCATTTGAAAGTCTAAAAATAAGTTTAAAAAAACATATTTCTCGCTCAGGTTTCCCAGAAATACAGTCATTGCCCTGCACTCTGGAAGGCTGGGCGGGGACATGCAAATAAGACCACAATGCATCTCACTCCTAAATATATATATAGGTAAGCCATGTTTCATATGGTTATGGATTGCAAGAGCGTAGCCTTTGTGGGCACATTTGCATGTCCCTGCCATAGTTCCCAGAGTGCAGTGTAATAACTGTATTTCTCGGAATTCTGGGCATGAAACAAGTTTTTAACAAGTTTTAGGCATTCAAATGTGATCACAAATGTACTATTTATTTACTATATATATATATATATATATATATATATTCAAACATGTGATCATCATCATGTTCCTATTCTCCATACCAGCCGCACATTACAGGTGTTCTGCAGCACAAGGTGTACGCTGTAAAATGTAATTGCCCCGGGTTTATACTGGAACACTGTTATTGCTGCCAACATAATGTAACAGGGTAACTCATGTAAATGCTGTAAAAAAAATGAGCCTGCAAGAACAATAAATACATTTCTTTGTGCTGTTGAAAAAAAATAAGACCTTTTTTATATATATTTGTAAGACAAAAATATTTATAGAATCCAAAATTAACCAACAAATAAGAAATATCTGGCCCACCTACGATGCCAATTTTTATGAGAGAGAAAATCTTATTTGATCTCGGACTTTCTTGTTTTTAAGAGTCCCTGGTGTCTATTTCAAGATTTTTTAAATGAATTTAGCGCATTTTCCTACAGCGCCTCGATGTACTGGTTTTCCAGTAGCGCGCCTCACACAAATTTACAGAAACACAAATACTTGTTGTATTTATTTTTCTGTAGAAAGTCATTTCCCCACCCAAGATGAAGCTGTTTTATAGATGTTGGTATATTTGTTCTGGGGGGTATTTGTTTTAGGAAAGTTCAGTAAGCTTTGCAGGTCTGCAAAGTTGTTTATTTGGACTGTATTGGGAATTAGCTCATAGAAAACAGCCAGCAAACCCTGTGTGATGCACTCTGCAGCTCGGCAAAGCTTAGTGGGTTTTGGCCTATGTGTACCATGCAATAGTTGGAGTGCATCAAACTGCCTATATTATGTGTATCACTGTATGTGTAGGAATAAATGAATTGTTGTTCAGTCGTGTCTGACTCTTGGTGACCATATGGATGCCGAACGCCAGGCACACCTATCTATGTCTCTAAATGTGCTTATCCATATATCGAGTGGCTTGCCAGCTCCTTCTCCAGTGGACCACGATTTGACTGACCTCTCTGCCCTACATGGTATAGCTCACAGCTTCATTGAAGTACACAACAAGGTGGCGATCCAGAAGGGGAATAAATTAATATGCATTGGCTAACATCTGCCAGTATTCAAGAACAAGGAGAGCCTAACACTTTAAATAGACTGTTGTCATTAGTCACACTTATTTATTTTTTGCATCGTTCAGCTGTTTCCAACTCTCCATGACCTCATGGACCATAACATATTTATGTTTATGGTCATGCTGATCCACTTGGTATTCTTGGAAGAGATACTGGAGTGGGTTGCCAGTTCCTTCTCCAGTGGTCCACAGCATATAGCACCTGGTATTCCTAGGTGGTCTTCTATCCAGTACTGACCAAGCCCAACCCTACTCGGCTTCAGAGTGGTGTGACCTCTTGGAATCAAACCCAGGTCAACAGCGGTGGAAGCACCGGGTCCTAACCACTGGACCACCAGGGAACTCAGTCACATTTATACAAATTATTAAATTACCTTTAATGCAGTCAAATTTAGCTCTTTTCAAATTACCCCGATCATAATATTCTGGACTAACTAAAAGTTGCCTGTGGACTTAGTGGAGCACTTGTATACTGCCGAGGGTCTTCACAGACCACCTAATGACATCTCTGCCTGTTTTTTTTTAATTCAGTTTACTGTATTAGAGTATGTCCCCTATTGGATCGCTACCTTGTTGTGGTGAAGGGGCTTGTGCACTTCAATGAAGCTGTGAGCTATACCAAGATGGGCAGGTCATAGCAGATGTCAGAAAAATGGTGGTCCACTGGAGAAGGAACTGGCTACCCACTCCAGTATCTTTGCCAAGGAAACCTTGTGGATGAGCACAACTGGAACAACGACTGAACAACAACATTGTAGTATAGGCTGTGCAACTATAAACCATAAAAATGAGTAGCTAGATTCCTTTTTTCTATTTTTTATTTATACATTTGTATTTATTTTCTTAATTACATTTCATGTGTAATCCCAATTGTGGCCACCTGAGCGGAATCCATGGGCCATATTGTGGGTGCGCCCACGGATCTACAGCAACCCTTTCCACAAGACCCAGCCGACAGGCCATAGCCAATTCCAGTGGACAGCAATTTGTCTGATGTCTCTACTATGACCTGCCCATCTTGGGTGACCCTACATGGTATAGCTAGCTCACAGCTTCATTTAAGTACACAAGCCCGTTCACCATGACAAGGAAGACATTCAGAAGGGATAGGAGGCTTTAAGCATTTATTATTAGTAACTGCATTTTGATAAGGATTTTCAAAAATATTGTTACAAGCCTATGTATAAAATTCAATTTGTATGTAGAAATATGTCATTTTACGACATCACACTACTGAAGCTGCATGTTTTAAACCAAAATAAATTGTACTAGTCATTTACCCGTCATAAGTGAAGGTATAATATTACATAAGTCTACCCCCCACCAGCGTCATTTTCCCACCCTCTCTCTCCCCTGTGTATCTCCTCCCCCTCCTCTTTGTCTCTTCCCCATCTCCCTCCCCTGTGTCTCTTCCCCCTCTCCCTCCCGTGTCTCCTTTCCCCCCTCTCCCTCCCTTGTGTTTCCTTCCCCCCTCTGTCTCTACCCCCATCTCCCCCCTGTCTCTTCCCCCTCTCCTTCCTGTGTCTCTCCCCGCTCCCTCCCCTGTGTCTCTTCTCCCCTCTCCCCTGTGTCTCTTTCCCCCCTCCCTTCCCTGTGTCTCTCCCCCCCTCTCCATTCCCTGTGTCTATTTCCCCCCTCTCCCTTCCGTCTCTCTCCCCCCTCTCTCCCCTGTTTCTCTTTTCCCCCTCCTCCCTCCCATGTGTCTCTTTCCTCTCTTCCCCCCTCTGTCTCTTTCCCACTCCTCCCTTCCCTGTGTCTCTTCCCCCCTTTCCCCCTCTGCCTTGACACCCCGCCCCCTCTGCCCCCACCCCCTCTGGAGCCGTGCTGTGCGCATGCTCGGCTCACACCGCACATGCGCAGTGCGGCATGTATGAAATCCGTAGAAATAGTTTCTATAGTGCGCATGCGCATGCGCATCCGCTGGAGCGTTACTTACTTTACAGAAATGATTAGTGATAGTTGTTTGTCTTATTGTAAAGTAAAGCTTACTGTAGAACAGTACTGAGGCCTTGTATTATATGGGCTATATTCACTAAGCTAATTAGTGAGGTGAGATTTTGCCATTTTCTTTGAGGAAATTGCTCCAATTTGGTTAAAAAAGATACATCACCAGTGAAAAAAAAAACTATATTTAGTGAATGTAGCCCTAATCGTGTTATGTCACCAGGTAGTCTGTATATTCTATATGTATATTGTAATATACACATAGATATATATAATTGACCTTTCCACACAGATATTTATATTTGTACATTTGAATATGTATATATTCTAATTATAACAAACAAGAGAAATAACAAACAACAAAAAAGAATAAGTAAATTAATTATTAATAAAAAAAATGACTCTCCTTTTTTCATGTAAGTGAAAGTAAGCTTGCAACTTCTTTCCTTAGTGTAGTAAGTGGACTTATTGTGTTCATGTTTTCTTACATATTCTAAGGTGTAATTACTATACTAATAGATACAAATATACAGATTTATTTCCCTTTGCTTCCCCTGAACATAATTTGTCCAGATATTAACACTGAGATTAATTTAGAATTAGTTTACTTCATACAGTTGTTGTTGTTGTCAAGTTGTGTCTGACTCTCCTTGACCCTAGGGACTGAAGCAGCCAAGCGCATCTTGTGTCTGGCTGGGCTTATCCATGTTTTTTTGGCAAAGATACTGGAGTGGATAGCAATTTGACTGACCTCTCTGCTATGACCTAGCCATCTTGGGTGACCCTATATGGTGTAGCTCACAGCTTCATTGAAGTACACAAGCCCCTTCACCACGACATGGTAGGGATCCAGAAGGGGGCTTCATACAGCACAGTACACTTATTTTTACAGACATGAATGGCAAGTTACTCGGTATCAGTCAGTGCTCTGCCCATTAGTTTACTGCGGGTAGGTCTTTATCAAATGGTATACGCCTTGCTCTCAATGTAGATGACCACATGAGCAGTTTCTGAGCAGCGCCAGTACCAGTTCGGGACCTTTTACGACCACGCCGTGTCTGTTGGCGTCCTCTGTCTGGCGCCTCATCCTTGGGGGGAACAGTAGCTTCTTTATGTCCCCTTTGTTGCCATCCCTGGGTGGTCACATAAGTCGCTCTGTACAAAATCAGATTTGGTACCAAACAATTGTGTTTCTTCTAAGAGTTCTTATCAGCCAACCAAAACTAAGTGACACCTACTTGTGAGCTGGCATGCTGTATTACTGAAGCGATGCCCACTGAAATCTTTTAACAAATGAGAACAGTAGCCATTATCATTTTAACTATGTATGGGATATTTCATTTTGTAAAAAAAGGATGATTCCAAAAAGTAGGTACATCTTACAGTGTGGTCGGTGCCATTAATATTCCTCAATTATAACCATAATGGACATAGTGTATAGAATAAGCAAGAAATTAAAATGCATTTGAATAATATAAATTACCTCTACAATTGGATCATCAATTGTGAATGGAAAGTCCCATTGTTAGCAAGCTCCTTATAGGGTAACTATGCAGCCCAATACCTATAATGTGTGTGTGTTCAGTCTTTCAGTTGTGACCATATGGACCACAGCATCTGTCTGTGTTTCTGCTTGTGCTTATCCATATGGTTTTCTTGGCAATGATACTGGAGTGGGTTGCCAGTTCCTGCTCCTGTGGACAGCGATCTGCCCATGTTGGGTGACCCTACATGGTATAGCTAACAGCTTCATTTTGGTACACAAGCCCATTCACCACGACATGGTAACGATCCAGATACCTACCTCTTATTTTTCACTTATATGTGTATTTTCCTATCTCATAAGACAACTAAAACTACTTGACTTAAACATATTCATCAAATATTAGGCACTTAAGACATGTTGTTGAGTAAGCTCAATGGAACAAAGGTAGGTATTTATTGGGAATATTTGTTGTTGTTTACTCGCATCCGAATCTCTCACTCACTGCCCCTCTAAGCTCCATCATGTTCCTATTCATTGCTTCAGTGGCCTTATCTATCCATCCCTGCCTATATATAAGGAATATACATACCCCTTATTTCTTCCACTTGCCCAAAATCTGATAGATTCATTAAGCATCACAGGGGCTATCGTGTCTTTCGAGGACGCTTTCCCCAGAGGAAATATTTATTGCAGCCTTCTGCTAAGCACATCACAACGTCTTCAAGGGTTTGTAAATATACCTCCATGTGTAGAACATACATTTTATTCACATGAACATTATATTGTATTATGTTACAGGTTCTCATATAGAAAGCAACATAGCTACAGTCCAATTATGTCTAGATGTGGTTCTCTAAAAAAAAACGTTAGTACACCAGAAGATAAACAACTTTCCCAGAAAAAAACTTATTGCAGAAAATATATTAAGTAATTCCTGTTGATAAAGGTATACTTGTACTTTGTAGGTATTGTCATGCATCTTACTTTTAAGAAGGCTCCTGGGGACCTCTCTAACAAATGAATTATTTTTTAGCCAACATACTAAGATTTCAGAGGCAATTTTAGACATCACCACACTGTTTTCTATTTTAGAACTACCTGATAAGAGGAATAAAAGACTCCAACATTTATAATTAAATTAAATGTGGTCCGTCCCAACTGCATAGGAACATTTGGCAAAATCCAGAGCTTCTACCAGAAAAGGAGTTAAAAATCACATTGATGGCTATAATATTTTAATGCAAATATAATACATGAAAAGTCATAATACCAAGCTTTAGAGTCAATTTCACATCAAATAAGGTATAATCTGTGAAATCATATAACAAAAGTAATATTTTCCTATTCGCCTTAACGGCACTGTCACATTTTTTTTGACGGACTGATTAAAAGTTACTTTTTTTTCGCCTGTCCGGCTCTCTTTCTACATTTAATCAATCTTCCTAACGTAGGGATGAAATATCTAATCATCAATATTAAGTCAAGCATTCTAAAGCCAGACACAGGGGCACTATGTTTTAAGTCACTCTAGACAGCTGGGACAAGCATGATTAATAAACATGACCCAATACAGTTGCATGCATTGAGAGATGTTGAATATCTACAGCACACAGTCAAGACGTAGCCTTCGGAGGCACACACTAATGTCTTAACCCTTAAACAACTCCGGCAGTCTCCTAAAGTGCCACTTAGATATTGCTAAACTGGAAGTAATCGGGATATCGCACATGTATAGGTAGGTTTGATAGCCACATGTTGTGCTCTGGAGATATCTCCAGCATGTATGGGGTTAAAATTACAAGTCTTAAGAAGGGTGGTGTCTAGGACCCAGTAGGCATGCTCTCTCAATTGGTTAGGGTTTGGGGAAGGAGGGGGAGTTGGTAGGGGTTGTTGTGGAGAGCCTGTCAGTCAGGGAGTGTGTGAGAGTGTGTGTGTGTGCTGGGGGGAGTTACTGCAGTGGGCAGTGTCATTTAACAATTCACACCATCAGGGGGAGATATTTAACGTGCTTTGGAAGGAAAGAGCAGAGCACATTTAGGAGTGAGTAGCAGTGGAAGAAACGCACTCTGCCTGCAAGCTCTGCAGAGAAGGGTGAGAAGCAGGTAGAAAGCAGGACGCCCTAGCAAAGCACCTGTCCCAAGAATCAGATCTAGCAGTGGACATCACATCTGGACAAGAAGTCAAAGTGGATATCACACCTGCATCTTCTACCCTATCATCTGATATTCATCTGATCACTGGAGAAGGACAGAGAGAGAAAACCCTGGGGCCATTCACAGAGGAAAGGCTGAATGGTGCAGAGCGTGGTGAACTTTGAAGGACATCTGGCAATGAAATCCCTTTGGCAATGTGATATCATTGTGAGCAGCACCGCTTTATTCCCAAATTACATAAACTAAATTGTATAGTGGGTCTCGATTTTGATTTGTTCTTCTTCTCGAGCAACATCATCTCATTTGCACCCAAAAAGCATTCATTCCCATCAAGAAGAGAAAGAAAGCAAGAGCCTTGCTCTGAAAGGACTCCATGTGTATGGTGTGCTCTATCTGCCTTTTCATCTGCTTTTTAAAAAAAAAAAAAAAGGCTTGCTAGCCTCCCGACAAAAGCTGAAGCCAGAGGAATTGTGACAAAACCCCAATTCACACACTGCCGAATCCAAGGATAAGAACATAACAGCCCATTCTGCATAAAGGATTAATTCAAAATAAAGGAGTGTTGAAACTCATTGCGGAAAATGAAGTCTTATACTTGTATACGACTGGATCTCTTCTGGGATCTTGGGACAATATAAACTAAAAAAAAAAAAAAAAAGGCAATTATGATTTTTTAGGGAATTGACTGTGTATAAATAATTAGAAATTGAATAGGGACATTGTATATTTTGGAAGAGCTGATGCAAGAGTTTATATCGGTGTCTCCAGTTTTCCACATTTAAAGGATTCATTTTAATTATTTTTATTCCTTCGGCTCCAGTCTCACGCCAGACTGTGTCACAAAGTCTAGACAAGTTGTCCTGGATGTCACCATGGGGATGGAGACGAGACCTCTGTGAATTTTTATGTCCTCAGAGCCAGAGTTAGAGCAAAAGAGGAGTTTTTAAGAAAAAGTTGGAGAAAGGGGTACATGTATTTGCCTTTCTTGTGTGGTTCTTCCTGCATTTGGACACAGCTACCTCTGTGAGAAACTTCCTGGCTCCACAAGGCTGGAGATCACATACAGTATATCCATCTGTGTGTGTGTGTGTGTCACACACACCACCGATCTATTTAAAGCATCTTCTCTGGACTTTGTGTCTATTTCTGAGCTCTGCAAAGCAGACCAGGGACATAATATAAGCATTTTGTTTGGGAATAACCATTTACCAGAATCCATGTGTCTCCGTTGCTCCTGCGCCATCTAAATTCTCCCTGTGGATTATTATTGTCCATTGTTGCACTAACCTACACAGAAGTTCTATAAATATTGATTGAGAGGGTGGGAGGGGGGTGGGAGAACATTGTTCTTCATTGAAGGGGGTGTTAAACATCATGAAGACGATAAATCTGTCTGAGGCTGTTCTGCTTTGCTCCTGCCTGTTTTTAGTTCATCATCAGGGATCATGTCAGCCTTATCTCAGGCTCAGGCCCTCTCCTAGTGATCACTTACCTGTGAAGGACATCATTGAACAACCAGATCCTGAGCAAGATCCAAAGGAGCAGGACTTAGATGAGCGGACATTGAGAAAGAAGCTTGGAAGCAATTTTGACCCCAACTTCATGGCAGTGGTTTTGCCCACAAACGTTAATATGTCCAGCCAGGATGCACTGACCAAGTCTAAGATCCTTGGAACACTCCCTTTGGAGTTGAAGAAAATGGACCTCAGTGAGACACCTTATGGTGGTAGGATAAGGATGGGCAAAAAAGCTCGCAGGAAGTTCCTGCAATGGTTATGGGCTTATACCTACTGCCCTGTGCTATACACCTGGAAGGACTTGGGGATCAGGTTTTGGCCAAGGTTCATCAAGGAGGGACATTGTTTCTCCGAAAAGTCCTGTTCTTTCCCAGAGGGCATGTACTGCAAACCAATCAAATCAGTCACAAAGACTTTTTTGCGATGGTACTGTCAAGGGTGGTCCAGGCAGAAGTACTGCACGTGGATCCCGGTCCAGTACCCCATAATCTCAGAGTGTAAGTGCTCCTGCTAACTGTTGCTCCCCACTGAAAAGACTGTATAGAGATGGAGGGGAGAATGGTTACCCTTAACTGGTGAAGGCCAAGCAACCTGGTGCTCTTTTGCCACTGTCACTGAGGGACAGACAAGATAAATGGTGAACAAGAGAAGGGTTTGGAAGATGGGGTATATCATAATCCTTCGTTTAGGCTTGCAGTGAGTCCACGTTTTAAGATGTATATTAACCCTTTCATTTCTGACAAGGTCAGACAGAACGGGACGAAATGGAAATATTGCCATAAAATAAACTTTTGCTTTCTCTTGGGTTAAAAAAAACAAAAAAAAACAAGTCATAAAGTATTCAAAGAGACATATACCAGTTGAAGTGTTATTCCCCATCCTTGCACTGTTGACTATTATAATTATTGATATTATTATAACTATGTATATTATTTTGAAGCATCCAGAGCTAAGCACCTCCAACCAGATGTTTTATTTTTATATGTAATATAGCTTTTTAACATAATTAAAAAAAAAAACGTCATAAGAACAAAACAGAAAAGGGAATTTAAGATTGACACCAGCTTTTTGTAAATGAATATAATTTTTGTTTAAAAAAAAAGAGATATTAATAATAATAATAACAGTGTTGTAATTTTCTCTTTACTGTTGCTAGTTGTATTTTTATTTTATTTTTTGGAGGGGGGGGGGAGCTATTTGTATTATATGAGACATATGGACCACACATTTTTAATCCATTCTGATTTACAGAGAGAGGTGGGGTGAGGGTGGGAGAAAGTGTTTTCCTTTAATTTAACCCCTGCAATGCCAGGGAGTTATGCAATGCATTGCTGCTGTCCCCCCACCTATCATACCGTTCTCTATCATTCTCATCATCTGATCCTCGAAAGCTAATTTCTCAAGAGTTTTGACTAATATGCAGATCTGTCTAGTTTCTTTAAATATTATTAATAAATATTGTTAATAAGCAAAACAGTATGAATGTTCTACAGATGTTTTATAATAGAGTGCTTTTTCCCCTTGGTGTATATTTTTTTAATATATATATATATATATATATATATATATATATATATATATATATATATATATTTATTTGTATGAATATATATATAAATAAATATATATATATATATATATATATATATATATATATAAATATATATAATTATATATATAATATATGTATACATGTATGAATATATATATATATATATATACATATATATATATATATATATGAATATATGTACATTTGTATGTAGGAATATATATATATATATATATATATATATAAATATATATATATATATATATATGTTTATATATATATATATATATATATATATAAATATATATATATATATATATATATTTATATATATGAATATATATATATATATAATATATATATATATATATATATATATATATATATATATATATATATATATGTATATATATATATTTATATATATGAATAAATAAATATATATATATATATATATATATATATATAGACATATGAATATATATGAATGAATGAATATATATATATATATATATATATGTATATATATATTCATATATATATATATATATATATATATATATATATTTATGAATGTATATATATATATATATATATATATATATATATATATAAATATATATGAATATCTATATCAGGGTATACACTTTTAATTTATTTTATTGTTTGTGTATAGTTTAAGAAATGAAAAACAAAATAGATATTATGCCAGAAAATAATGGACATGTTTACTTGAATATTCTTTTTAACATATCAATGTTAAATGACAGATTACATGAGAACGGAAATTACACACTAGCCATTTCTAGCAATAAACTAAAATAAATATTTGGTGGTTCAGAGATTCTTTTTGAGAAGAAATCTTTGTGTGTGTCTACTTGTTTTTTTTTTTTTTCATTTGAAATGATTCGATAAATGCCTCTTGGTTACAAATAGAAGGACATATCAAGAATACTGCTCGGTGTTGTGTATTCTATTAGGGCCGTGTGTATCTCTTTCATAACTCAAGTGCTGTTTTGCATGGTATCACTGGTTCTGCAGCCAGGAGACAAGAATACATAAAGCCACTGCTTGTCCTATACAGACGTTGGTCTGAGCATTCAGTAAGTGATCTGAATGCATTCAGAGCTGCATATTGTAAAACTATGGGGGTCTTACATCAAAGTCACTTGCAACAAATAGCCCCAGATTTAATTGGTTAAAATAAAGACTTCAGTGAAAGCATTGGGTTTATTTGCTTTGAAATATTGGTTGTGCCCATAGCTTAGCAGCCGGAAAGGGTTTCAGTAATGGGATATTTAACCTCTTAACTGCCATTTCATTCACAGGATATCAAGAAATCAGGCCTCCTAAATAGGAAAAATTAAGAAATGCAATTGGGAAGATTGTACCCTCAAATAATTTCTCTGCACATTTCCTAACAGTGGGAAAATGTTATTAAATTAAAACACTATTATCACTCACTACTAATTGAAAACCAGTGAATTATGTTCATAGGTGTAGGAACTGGGGGGGGGGGGGACATACCACCCCCAGATTTTTTGATGTGTTTACAATGATCTGTATCCCCCTCAGAATAGTTTTGGCTCCTACACCCATGATTATGTTTCTTAAGTATGTATGTATACATATATATGAGTTTGTGTGTTAATCACCCTATATTATTGCTCTCCTTGCTCTGGAAAAGAATGGATGAAAGCAATATTTAAATAAAATAGTTGAACAAATTTATGCTGGAAAATATAAATGCTAAATATAATGTGACAACAGATAATGTGTTGGTTCACCCAGTTTGTCATTACTTACACTTCCTATAGTTGTAATCAAGTCAATGCTAATTCAGTCCAATAATTATTTACTAGATCTACTGTTTATGCTTCTGCCATCTATGCTGGGGGTCTGTTCAATGACACCACAACTGTGTCTGTGTAGTATTTCTTCACAACTTTTATTGTTATTGTTGTTTAATCGTTCAGTTGTGTCTGACTCTCTGTGACCCTATGCACTGCAGCACGCCAGGTACAATCTTATGTCTCTCGTTGTGCTTATCCATAAAGTTTTCTTGGCAAAGATACTGGAGCGGGTTACAAGTTCCTTCTCAAGTGATTTGTCTCACCTCTCTGCTATGACCTGCTCATCTTTGGTGACCCTACATAGTATAGCTCAATACTTCATTGAAGTACACAAGGTAGCCATCCAGAAGGGGCCTCTTTTATTACCTGACGTCTTCTACAATCTAATCACATCATAATTTTTCTTGTCTGTAACATAACAATATTAATGTAAACCATGTATTTCTAGTAGGTCTTTGGGTATAATTAAATTATTTACCCCCAGTCCATCCAAATAAGTGTTCTTGCTTAGTCCACTCAAAGAAGTGTTCTTGCTTAGTCCATCCAAAGAAGTGTTCTTGCTTAGTCCATCCAAATAAGTGTTCTTGCTTAGTCCATCCAAAGAAGTGTTCTTGCTTAGTCCATTCAAAGAATTGTTCTTGCTTAGTCCATCCAAAGAAGTGTTTTCTCGTTTAGTCCATCCAAAGAAGTGTCCTTGCTTAGTCCATCCAAAGAAGTGTTCTTGCTTAGTCCATCCAATGAAGTGTTCTTGCTTAGTCCATCCAAATAAGTGTTCTTGCTTTGTATGTATGATGCCAAATATGCTTAGAAACTACAATACAACAACGTCACACTCCATCCAAAAAGTTGTAATATACTAAAGCACAATACATGTACATTGCATATATATAGAAATTATACACAAGACAGCACTATAGATCACTTTAAAATAAAGGAAAACAGTAACCAAAAAACAACACAGAACTGTACTCTACAAGACCAAATTCTCTTGACCCAATATGGCACATTGTTAAAGCTCTTAGTTCACCTTACCTGCCTGATCCCACTGAAGATCTGCTCCCCATGACTGGACGTTCAGCTAGGATAGCCACTATATAAATATGCCCTGTGATTGGCTAGACCTCTTACCCTGGGGATCCACTCTGATATCTGATTAGGAAGAGGAAGAGGACAATGTTATATTCTTGCATTTTTAAGTTCCATTAATTTTTTTTTTTTAAAGGATCCCCAGTGGGCTTTTGTCATCTTTGAACATGTGTAACGTTTATAAAATGCTGCGGCCAAATCTATTGAAATTATTACTTACGGTATTTAGCAATGGCTAGTATACACAGCTTGCACAAAGAAGTGAGAGGCCTTTCAGACCAATTCTTGATTTGGGTGAGATAACGGCCAAAAATCTATGAGAACAAAATCAAAGATGTTAAAATAGTGTTGGCTGTACACTATAATGGGAAGGATGGATAAACATTGGATTATATGTACAAAGAAGGGTTCATCTTTAATCTATCACATAGATAGGTTAGCCAAACATGCAATGACTGTGTGATGAAATACATTAGTGTTAGTGCATGGGAATAGACAAGCAATGACAAGACTTACTGTCTTGTAAGGACAAACCCAGGCGACTGACACAATATAAGTGTGACTGGATACAGTATGAGATGCTTAAACTTGGACCATTCGATCCTATCATGAGCAGGTACTTTTCATTCCTAAAAAGTGTATAAGAAACGCTTAAGAGCATACTCTAAAGTTGGCGTTGGCGCCATTGGTTCTGGGGTGCAAAATGGAGGCTAGAGTTTCAAAGTTTTCTTTCTGTGCTAAGGTAAGAGTTTCTCAGACAGTGATTGGATCACCTGTGTACATGGAAATCCTGGCCTGTGTTGCTGAAACTGGCTCTATAGGATAATATCTTGTGTGAAGACCATCCCAATGAGCACATTATTATTATGCATTTGTGACAGCTTGCCCAAGAAAACAATTGCTCCTCACTTATTGGGTGGATGAAGGTCTAAACCAGTTGTGGGCAACAGGTGACCCACAAGCTGCATGTGGCCCTCAGGCATTTCCCATGTGGCTCCCAGCCTGTTAATATTAATATCTTCAGTTAATTACATCTCTCTAGCAAATAATACCCAATTGCCTCATAAATACTTCTTATTATATTTACCTCTATTATAATTTAATTAGTTTGCTACTGAGATGTTACCATTTGGCTTTGGGCAAAATAAAAAGGTGTGAGTCCCTTTTAAAGGACTCGGGCACTGCATATGAAGCCCTTTAAGTGAAATAGGTTGCTCGTAAGTGGTCTAAACTGTATGTTTTAGTACTCAGATACCCAACACATTTCTGCCTTTGCTCCAATGGAAACTTTCTGTCCTGGTTGTATGTATCATTACTGCGTCCACGTTGCTTCACCATGGATTCTAAGTGATGGCTGACAGCCCGAAGCCTGTAAACCCTCACCTGTCTTTATAGTTTGTTTTCCCAAACGTGAATGTACAAATCCCACACACAAACCACTGTGAATTCAAATTCTTAAAGTGCACAGTTTCTAAAAGATTTGAACATGCTCCTTTTCCAAGAAATAATCCTATTTTATAAAATATGATGTCCCTCTCATCATACTCTGCTTCCTTGTACCTAACAACCACTCTAATTATCTTAGTCTCACTTCCTAACGCCATCTTTCTTTTACTAACACTTGTGACTCTCCCTCTCTTTGTGACTTGTATCATTCATTTCCCTGTGATATTTTACCTCTATTATCTTATTATTTCCTTCTCATTGTGACCCATTTCCTACATCTATCCTTCTTTAATTCTGTGATTTGTTCCTTCACTCCTCTTGTCTCCCTCTTTCATGGTGACTTTTTCATTCTTTCTGCAACTCATCCTCTATCTCTCTTTTTTCTCCAACTCCCACTGGATTGGTTGCCTCTACTACTCTTCTTCTCTCCTTCTCTTACTGTGACAAACATTCCTTCTACCTTTTATGTTTCGAAACTCCTATAATAGATGGAGCAAACCATTTCAAGGGTTTTCAAGTTACTCAAATGATGGTGGATGCCATTGTGTTGTGTGACCTACACTGTCACATTCAGAAGGACTTATCCAACATTATTTGTATTGCTAATCCCCATCATCTGATCAGGTAATGAGTTACAACAATTAATACTGCTATAGTGTAATTGTGGAACCATGGTTGATGACTGTCCCCATACTTTGCCTGGGGAACTATGATGAACTACTATCAACCATCACCCTCTCAGACTGGACCACCACATTTTAACCTTCTCAGCCAATATTTGCTTACAATAAGCAAACTGAGCTATAAGGACCTGTCACTCCTATGCATTTATCTCTTCTGCATCCTTCCCTGCCAATACCTAGTATCTGAGTAGCCACTATCTTGGAAGCCTCCAACCTCATGCAGAGGGGAAGCTATCCTACTTAAGGGATCGCCAAGGAGCTACCAATAATCTAGCAAATTATGATCAGCTGTGGTACTTACCACATCAGAATATGCTTCCTTAGATCGCTGCTTCAAGAAGAAATCGGACAAACACAGCCAAACTGCAGCAATTTGGATATGAAATCTGACATCTGGGCACTATGGGCCAGATTCAACTGATTTTGAGATCCGGTAGCCCGTAAGTGAGGTTGCATGCTATTTTGCTATTCAATTGGCGTCTTTTTGCGTACTCCGTTCGGCTTCAGAGTTAAGAGCTTGAAAAAATGGTGATGGTTAAACCCGTAGCTTACAGCCTCCAGAAGCCTTTGATCTCTCACTTTCCCAAGGCTAAAATCGCAAATCGCTATTTAAATGCTCAATTTCCCCAAGCCCGCAAATGTATTTACACTCGTAAATGGCAAATGAAAGAGAAGTGCTAGAGAGGACTCGCAAGGGGTTTAAACACCTATTCGTAGCACTGTAAATGACAATATGAAATAAATACAGCACTGTAAATAACGGGGAAAGAGATGATAGACATTAGAATTAATTGCACAACAGTCTCAAGCCCGCAAATCAGCAGGAAATGAATTGTATTTTTATGTGTCATTTCGGGGGTTAAATAAATCTTGGGTATTTATGAGTTAATACATGTCAGGCCACCCATATGGACTAGAACAGTTTTAGCATAAATTTTCATAATTCTATAATTTGCAGGTTTGCGAGTCTGATCGCATATCGGACCCGCAAACCTAACTGATTGACATGTAACCTCAATGTTTTACTGCCATAATAATGACAGTTTAATTTTCTATTGGCCGATTCGAAATGGGTAGTTACGGGCTTGCTGAATTGATCAGGTTCCCGCCCAGAACTGCTCCGAACCGGTGCATGGTTTACGGTTTTGGCTTGGGGCCCGTAACTTGCAGCCATGACCAAATGAATAGCATCGCAATTGGAGGGGAACCAGAGCTCCCAACTCACCCGCAGACATTCGGCTATCTGCGATCGAGTTGCGGGCTTGGAATTGAATGTAACCCTATGACTCAAGACCCTAATTCATAAGGAAAATCCTACTATTTTGCGCCTCTAAATTTCACTTTAAAAACACTGCACTGACTCACTGCTCAACACTATTGGAAATCTACCTCCACAAGAGTTATTTCATCTTCTAATTATTTTATTGTTATATCCCTGAACCAAGTGGTTCTTAAGATATATCTACGGACTGGATTGGAACCTTAATACTGAGTGTTAATATTAGAAGGGTATCATTGAGTATATTCTCACCTTAGATATTATGGGCCTCATTCAGTTTGGCCACTACAGAATTACATACAGAATACGACAGAATTGTTGGCACTCAAAATGTTTTAAAATACTTATTTAACACAGGGCCTCATTCAAATGTGATTTGGCCAATTGAATAGGGCTCTATATAAGCACAAAGCATATTTTTTTACAGAAGTTTTAAGTTAGTGGATTTTATCCAAAAGCAAGGCCTTCACTAACTATAAACGCCTGTAAAAAAATATGCTATGTGCTTATATAGAGCCCTATTCAATTATCCAAATCACATTTGAATGAGGCCCTGTGTTAAATAAGTATTTGATTGCCAACAATTATGTAGTACTAGCGAATTGCCCGTCAAAAAATGACGGCAATGAAATTGTAAGTGAGCTAAGGGTGTTTGGTGTATATAATGTGGCTGATGTAGCGTCGTTCGATTTCTATGTCGTGCAAGTTTTTCGTAATATTCGTTTTCTATGTCGTGCGAGTTTTTCTGAATATCCGTAGCTATTTGGTGGGCTTTTTCGGAATATCCGTAGCTGTTTGGTAGTGTTTTGCGTATTTATGGTAGTGTTTTGCGTGTTTAGGGACCTTTAGCCTCGTTTTCGTTTTGTTCGTCGGCCATTTTTTCTCTCGCTTAGGTGATTTTCGGGTCTCTAAACTCCAAAATTTGTGGTTAAATGGAGGTGTAACTTCACTTGCAGAGGTCCCCGGTGCCCCCCCCCTTGCTGTGAGTAACCTTTTTATGTGTTTGTTGTTTGTATTTGTTGTGTTTGTAATGTTTTTGGGGTTGCGTCCTTGTTTAATCTCGTAGGTGTTTTTCTGCCAATCCGTAGGTGTTTGGTGGTGTTTTGCGTCTTTAGACTGCTGTAGCCTTGATTTCGTTTTTTTTCGGCGGCCATTTTTTCTTTCGCTTAGAGAATTTTTTAGTGTCTAAACTCTTTTAATTTGAGTTAAATTGAGGTGTAACTTTAGTTTTCCAGGTCCTGGGTGCCCCCTCTTCCTGTAAGTAAGCTTTTTATGTATTTGTTGTGTGTATTTGTTGTATTTTTCATGTTTTGATGTGCATGTGTTGCAGACGTTTTTTCCGAGGTCGTAATGGGTCGTACCGTGTCCCGTATTTTGTTTGCGTTACGACGTAAATTTTGCAAGGGTTGCAGTTGCTGACAAGGTGCGCGAGCCCGCAAGTGTGAGCAACGGCTCGTATGCTCACAACTATGTATGTGATATTGAATTTGTTTGAATTAATCATTTTATAAGACATTCTCTCCACTAGTTTAGTTCATGAATACTTACCTATGCCGTACTATGATAATTCCTCCCCTAGGTAATCAATTTCGAGGGATAGATTTTTCTCATTAAGTATACTTAGAAGATTAAATGTCAGAAACATATTATTATTGACACTAACTTTTTTTGTAAATTGTCTCAAAGGAGAATGACTAAACATGCACACGGCCAAAAATAGTGTTTCTTGTTCCCATCTTTGTGTCACTATTAACATTGGTCCATTCACCAAGGCAGAATCACAATTCAGCTTACCCCAATTAGTGATGCCTAAAATCCATTCAGTACTCTAAAAAAAAACAAAAAAAAACAAAGAAGGTGTTAAATGGGGGAGTGCTTTGAATAGCTCTCAGTGAAAATGCTGTCGAGACAACGTCTACGGAGGATTTTTGGAGGAAAATCTACTATTTATTGTATTGTCTTTACTCCTTCTGTGCATTCATTGAAAGAGAAGTTACGTCTTTAAAAATGAAAAAAAAAAGGGCATGAGTCCAGAAGAGAGACCTGGCTTTCCACACTTCAAATATCAGGGGACAGAGAAGCTCCCTTCTAAATCATAGGCGCCACTTAGCCGACTTATGAAGCTGCTCGTTGGATGGGGGATTAGTCTCTTAAAGGGACAGTTGCCTATGAGTGTTTATTTTTAAAAAGGCTTCTTCCTCAAGCTACACAATTAGGTGTCTGTTTTCCACTTTCCAGTTTTCACATTACTGCCGTTTTTTTTTTAAATATATATTTTATTACTGAATAAATGAGCAGAAAACCTCAATTAATATAGTTACTAACAGCCCAAAAACTTTTTGGTTACATGAGCAAATTTTTTATATTTTATCGTTCTGTTTAGCTACTTGTACATAAACACACACATATAAAAACAGTTCAGAACACAATCGTATTAATCTAAAAAAAATTAAGTAAATTGATTCTTGCTACGTACACAAACTCTTATAACATCAGTCACTATTTAGCCAATCAAATGACAGATTTTCTCAACAATTGCCCAATGAGATTTCAAAGCATTATTATTGCTGAAAGAAACCAATCTTTGAAGATGAAGTGTGACAAATGAGTAATAATTAAAAAATGATAAAAATAGGTAAGAAAGAATAAAATATGGTCATTGGACCTGTTATTTCCTAGATGAAATTCTCTGATGGGTAGTTTTACAGGTCTACTTGCTTCATCTTCACATTAGAAAAGACCCATTAGCAAACTGAATTGTTAGAGGGGACATTTAAAGTTGAGATTTATTCCTACAGCTATCTGCAAGTGCAATACATTTAAGAAGTGGCCACACAATAAGAATAAGCAGGCTGATTGTGTCATTTCCATAACAATAAGTAGGTAACAGAAATTTTCTGAGTTCAGTCATTTACCCAGACTTTAATGTCCATAGATATTAATGGATTAAAGAGTAGTCTAGACTTGGGATAAAAAAAAAATTGTCTTATGGTAGTTAAAATTTATCTGGTTTAATGGGAAGCCACTAACTCTAATCAAATACTACAAGGGTATCCCATAAAGGGCTTGCTAAGCTGTCACTACATATAATGCCATTATGAATCCCTAAATATGATCATGACACTCAGATACATAGGAGCTTTTGTGGGTCCCCTGAGATAAATCCTCACTTTGCAATAAAAAAATTAAAAAAATAGACCAGACTGATATACTGTTTTGTATGTGTCGTTCAGTCATGTCCGACTCTCAGTGACTTCATGGACAGCAACACACGCTGCTGATCCACTTTGTTTTCATGCAGAGATACTGGAGTGGGTTGCTAGTTCCTTCACCGGTGGGCCACAGCATACAGCTCCTGGTATTCTTATGTGGTCTCTCATCCAAGTACTGACCAGTCCCAACCCTGCTTGGCTTCAGGTTGGTGGGACCTCTTGGTTCCCTGACTGGAATTGAATCCAGGTTGCAGGGGTAAAAGCACCGAATCCTAACCACTGGACCACCAGGGGACCAGTGAAGGGCACAAGTGAGCTAAAAGAGGTTACTCTCAGAGTAGATTATCATTCATTCTCTGACTGAGCACCTATATTTTGTTTTTGTGTTTTTGTTTATTCAAATGACCTTTAGGGCTTAGTCTCCCTAAGGGTAACAGGGAACTCCAGATGTGTATTCCATGCTCACTGTGCCCTAAGGAGTTCAGCTACACTTTACTGACGATTCCCAACTAAGGCCGAAACATATGTCTGGGGTTTGCGGGTTCTCCTTTCAGAGTAGAATTGCCTGGTATTTTGGGGCTGGATCACTCTTTTGAGTGGGACCAGACTGATATACTACAGGATATTTCTCCCTCTGAAAGGCACAAGTGAGATAAAATAGGTTGCTCTCTGAGTGGGTTATCATGTCCATACAACTAACCTATTACCTCTGACTGAGCGTCTCTATTTATTTTTATTTTTTTGCTTGTATACAAATACACAGCATATTCAGTTGCCTTTAATACATATTGCATTACAAAGCATCAACAACCTACCACAAAACAGGGCCCAGATTCACTGCATGTGTAGAATATTTTGCATATCCGTACGATATCCATGAATCAAAGTAGTATTACCCACATAATGTCTTGAACACGTCAGCATACACTCAAAAAAGTTAAAGGGCAACTTTAAAAACTGATTAGATTATGGCGACTTCATAGTGCAAGAAAGCAATTTGTCAACCAATAAGTGCACACAGGGCTTTTATTAGTTAAGACAAGGCATATAAAAAAACAAGCACTCTACTAGAAAATGTAACTGGCAACTGCTGTAAACAAATTACTATTCATAAGCTGTGTGTAGCTGAAGAGCTGCTATGAATTCACTTAGTTCCTGATCAGGATATTTACTGCCGCCTGTACGCCAGGGGGAATTGATAAAATGCCTCTGTATAAAAGATCCACTTTCTTCCTTAATAACACTGACGGACTGGTAAAGTACTTGGTATATAATGCTACCTTAGACGAGGCAGTTCACTCCCCCAATAACACTGGAATTTTAACCCATTCCCGAAAAAGGCACTAGCAAAACATTACTTGTTTATATCATAATGAGCAGAGCAGTATGTGGCAAAAGAGGTTACAGAAATGTCATTATTAAAGAACTCCTCTAAAGACGTTCACATCGACTTGGCTTAATTTGGAGGCTGGCATGACTTGCCTTGGCTTTGGACTTGAACCTTGAACAACTTCTCGCTCCTGAGTAACATTAAAATCACCCTGAAGGAATCTAGCCTCCTCATGAAGAAATAGATGGATGGTTGATAGAAATTCTGTTCAGGATGAATTTTTGCCCAAACATGAACTCCTGGTTGGTAGAATTGCCAGTTAGCTTCGGTTCAGGATGACTTTTTGCTGAAATATGAATTCCTGGTTGGTAGAGCTTGTCAGTTAGCTTCTGTTCAGGTGAATTTTTGGCCAAACATGAACTTCTGGTTGGTAGAACTTGCCAGTTAGCTTCGGTTCAGGATTGTTTGCCCAGATATGAACTCCTGCTTTGTAGAACTTCCCAGTTAGCTTTGGTGCTAGATGAATTTTTGCCCAAACATGAACTTCTGGTTGGTAGAACTTGCCAGTTAGCTTCGGTTCAGGATTAATTTTTGCCAAAACATGAACTCCTGGTTGAGAGAACTTCCCAGTTAGCTTCTTTTCAGGAGAAGTTTTGCCCAAACATGAACTTCTGGTTGATAGAACTTGCCAGTTAGCTTCTGTTCAGGAGAATTTTTGCCCAAATATGAACTCCTGGTGGATACAACTTGCCAGTTAGCTTCTGTTCAGGAGAATTTTTGCCCAAATATGAACTCCTGGTGGATACAACTTGCCAGTTAGCTTCTGTTCAGGAGAATTTTTGCCGAAACATGAACTCCTGGTTGATAGAACTTGCCAGTTAGCTTCTGTTCAGGAGAATTTTTGCCCAAATATGAACTCCTGGTGGATACAACTTGCCAGTTAGCTTCTGTTCAGGAGAATTTTTGCCGAAACATGAACTCCTGGTTGGTAGAACTTGCCAGTTAGCTTCTGTTCAGGTGAATTTTTGCCCAAACATGAACTCCTGGTTGATAGAACTTGCCAGCTAGCTTCTGTTCAGGCAAATTTTTGCCCAAACATTAACTCCTGACAGTCCCTATACTGAGCAATATAACTGGCAATATAAAACAATAATGTTCATAACATTTCACATACAGTATTTCAAGTATACAAAAAGTACAGAAGAGATTAATTTTGATTAATTGTAAAACATTTCAAAGAGTTCAGTAGTTTAGTGGTCCTTTAAACCTTTTTAATTGTATGTTTTAGTTTTTTCTTCTACATATGCATTCTGTGAAAAAAGAATCAATGAAATTGCCTACAACTAAGGAGGTTTAAGGATATATGGGGGGAGGTGGTTCCTGGTGGTCCAGTGGTTATGATTTGTTGCTTTCATCTCTGCAACCTGGGTTTGATTCCAGCCAGGGAACCTGGTCACTCAACCCTGAAGCCGAGCACGGTTGGGCCTGGTCAGTAGTTGGATGGGAGACCACCTAGGAATACCAGGAGTTGTATGCTGTGGCCCACTAGATAAGGAACTGGCAACCAACTCCAGTATATCTGCCATGAATACCAAGTGGATCAGCATGACGTGTTGCGGTCCATGAGGTCATGGAGAGTTGGACATGACTGAGCAATGCAAACACACACAAGGATATATGGACAGTAAAAAAAGTCTGTAGAGAAAGATTTTCACATTTATATTTGAACATTTAAAAAGTAAATTATAGACAATCTTTTTAAAATATATTATCCCACGTGGTAAAAGTCATTAAAAAGGACAGTGTGAACTAATCAAATTGACCACTGTATTGTATTTACAAATAAAGCCTATATCTATATATTGCTGTGCACAGCCTATTAAAAACAATATGCTGTTTAAAATACATAAAAGTTAACATTTTTCTTAGCTTTTAAACTGTCAGTTTTCCCCTTAAGCAGAGCTATGTATCTCCTCCTACTTGTGTCTGTCATGGAGCTTGGAAACAGGTTGAGCCGGTGTCATTGGCCCTGCCCCATGATGTCATTAGCTCCACCCCCACTGCCTACACAGAGGTAGCAACTCTACTGTAGCATAAGCTCTGCCTAGTTTTAATATTATATTCTAACTTTTTTTTTACATGTTTGCTTTTGAATATCTAAAAATCTTTCCATATGTCCTTTCCATATGTCATCTGTCCATATGTCATCTGTCCATATGTCCTTTAAGGACCACTGAGCTCTGGATACATATTTTTGCTTTGAATCCAAATTAATCATTTCTATACTTTTGTAAATATTTTAGTGGAATAAGAGACATTTTGAGCTTACTCGCTTTATATTGCCACTCAGGTTGCTCAGCATAGGAGCAGCCATTTAGCCTCTCACATTCTCCCTTGCTGCTATCGTCCTCCATCTTTTTTTAGCTGCAAAGATTATGTCAGTATTAGCCATCCACACAGCTGGGCAGGTTCTATTTACAACATGACAGGGGCAGCCCCTACAGCTGTTGATTCATCTCCCAAGCAGGAAAGGAGTCCCTTATTAAACAAATAATGTGAAATGCATATTATTGTAAAGCACACAAAGCTCTTGAATTAATATAAAAAAATTATACTTAAATAATGTGTAAGTATGCATATAAAGAACATTTACATATATTGTACATATACTGTATATTATATACTAGGAAATTGCCCGTAAAAAATGACGGGAGTAACATTGTAAGCCTGGCAATGCTGTTTGCCACACAATGCAAGGCTATGCGCCGTCTGCGCACCTTTGGCGCTCATCGCAAGCCTCAACTTTCCTGCATTGCAATGATCACCTTCGGCGCTCATTGCAAGGCTCTTCCCCCTGTGTAGTTTATAGGCCTCGAGCTTAAGTGTTACTGTGTTTGGTTGTGTTAGTGCCTTGGGTTAAGTGTTCCTGGGTTGGGTTAAGTGTTACTAAGTTGTGTTAAATGATAGTGGCTTGGATGAAGTGTTACTGCTGAGGGCTCGTTTTTACATCCTTTGGGTTAGTTTAACGTCCTTTAGCCTAGTTTTCGTTGGGTTGCGTTTTTTCGGCAGCCATTTTTTCCCTCGCTTAGGCGATTAACTTGCAACCTCACTCACAGGCTCCCTGGCTCTCCCACTGTGCTGTATGTAAGTCTGGAAGTGAATTTGAGGCATATTTGGTGTTTTTTTTAGGTCTTTTCTTTTCCGTGGTTCGGCCGTTAAAGTTGGAGTTTTGCGAGGCGCACAGCGTATATACGGGTTTCAGGTCCTAAGTCCTACGTGTCATAAGTCCTGCGTGCCGCGAATGCTCGCCTCACTTTGCGAGGCTCGCAGTGCAATGAGCGCCTTCGGTTGTCCAGTGGTTAGGATTCAGTGCTTTCACCTCTACGACCTGTGTTTGATTACAGCCAGGGAACCAAGAAGTCACACCACCCTTAAGCCATGGTCCTGGTCAGTAGTTGGATGAGAGACCACCTAGGAATACCAGGAGCTGTATGTTGTGTCCAACTGGAGAAGGAACTATCAACCCACTCAGTATCTCTACCATGAATACTAAGTGTGTCAGCATGGTGTGTTGCAAACATGAGGTCACCGAGAGTCGGACATGACTGAGCAATGCAAACACATACAAGGATATTTGGACAGTAAACACAGTTTGTAGAGAAAGTTTTTTACACTTATATTTAAACATTTAAAAAGTAAATTATAGACAATCTTTAAAATATATTATCCCACATGGTAAACGTAATTGAAAAGGGCAATGTGATCTAATCAAAATGACCACTGTAGTGTATTTACAAGTAAAGCCTTATTAAATTGCGATTTGGCCAATTGAATAGGGCTCTATATAAGCACATAGCATATTTTTTTAAAAAAGTTTTTAGTTAGTGAACTTCTCACTAACTAAAAACTTCTGTAAACAAATTTGCTATGTGCTTATATAGAGCCCTGTTCAATTGGCTGGATTGCAATTTAATAAGGCTTTGAATCTATATATATATTGCTGTGCATAGGCTACTAAAACAAAATGCAGTTTAAAATAAAGAAAAGTTAACCTTTTTCTTAGCTTTTAAACTGTCAGTTTTCCCCTCAAGCAGAGCTATGTATCTTGTCCTACTTGTGTCTATCATGGAACTTGGAAACAGGCTGGGCTTGTGTCAGTGGCCATGCCTTATGATGTCATTAGCTCCACCCCCACTGCCTACAAAGAGGTAGCAACTCTACTGTAGCATAAGCTCTGCCTGGTGAAAAGGCATAAGCCATCAAAGCTCCACCCTCTTTACTGAGCATGCTCAGTCTGAAGCAGAATCTTCCGATTTTATTTTAGTCCAGGAAGGGCTGGCCACGCCCTCTGATGACACGTGTAGGAGGAGATACACAGCGCTACATGAGGAGGAAACACACAGTTTAAAGCTAAGAAAAAAAGTTAACTTTTACTTACTTTAAATTGCATCCTGTGTTTAATATCCTATGCACAACAAGCAAACTTATGAGTCTTACTAATAAATGCATTGCAGTGGTCGGGTCCCTCTGATGTGGCTAGGGGTTTAGGCACCATGTCTCTCCGGCAATGTAAATGCCCTCGCGGACATAGTTATGGGCCAAAGTCTGCACAAGTGCAAAGCTGCTGCTTGGTGGCTATAAGCCAAATATGCAAAGGAGGGCATGTTAAACACCAAAAAACATTTGATCCTTCTCTGAATTGGTAGCCATTTTTTAGCCTACTTAGAGGGGTAGGGAGATCCAGAAAAGGGTGCTACTTAGTAGATATGACCCTTAAACTGCAATGAAGGGCTTAAAGGTGTGTCCAACGTCATGTACAAGAACACTGTGTAGCGGCTATGAGCCAAGATCCGCAATGAGGGCTTGTTGAAAGACATAAGATGGTGAAAAAGGGGCGTGTCATTGGACATGGACAAGGACGCTGGTTAGTAGATATGGGCCAAAATATGCAGTGGCTTAGTGAATCTGGCCCACAGACATATAAACATTGGCATTTGATTCCAAAAATATACCCGCCTCCCAAAATATGTATCTAACCAAGGCATAATCTCTAGCTCAGTGCCTTTCCAACAAACAAACAAAAAAAAATGTCAAATAAGGGATGTTCTAGGTGTCATACAGCCCTAATAAATTAGAAGCCTGTAAGTACAACGTGAGACCCACAACGGCTGCGGGCTGCGGCTACATTTGGCTGAGTTACGTAGCTATCAAATTAGAACATGCCACAAGTTACGGGCTTGAGATGCAAACTTGTAAACCATTTTTCAGACGTTGGATGCGCAGCCGTCACTGAAAAATGGAGGTTGGATTTCAAAGTCCTACGGACTTCAATTACGAGTTACAATTGAACCCACATTCCAGATATAATGCAATATTGATAAAGCCGTAAATATGATATTCTAGTCCATGCGAGTTACAGTATTAACACATTGATTACCGGGATCGATATAACGCAGAAATTAAACATAATAAATATCACATATTATAATTGTCAAATTGCGAGACGTCACGTTTTTTCTTGTGCGTAAGACTTAGGCAATGAGATCCGAAGGCGCTCATTGCCTGTGAGCCTCGCAAAGCGAGGCGAACAGTGGAGGCATGGAACTCTGAGCACTTAGGCGATGAGCTCCAAAGGCGCTCATCGCCTGCGAGCCTCGCCTGCGAGCAGTGGAGGCATTGAAACACACAGGACTTAGGCAGAAATGAGCGCCAAAGGCACTCCTGCGAGCCTCGCAAAGCAAGGTAAACCTTTGAGGCATTGAAAAATGCGGAACTTAGCCTCCAAGCACTTAGGAAACGCGTGATCGTATTGGGCTGCAAGGAGTTGACAAACGCGTGCCTCAGAAAAAAAATTACGAGACGCAGGATCTAGAAAAAAAAATATGCGGTTGGAAAAATATGAAGTTAACGGCCGAACCACACAAATTGAAAAACACAAACAACACACAAAATAAAATACAAAAAAAAATTACATCCAGCACAGGGGGACAGCCAGGATGTCTGGGAGTGAGGTTGCACGCAAATTTCTAATGCACAGTTGGGACATTGATGACACTTTCTCCTCAGGCCAGCAACAGTCCCACTGGACATTGTATGCTGCAGGAAAATAAAAACAGATTGTTAGTCCTTCAGGATATTGATTGCTGGATATATTAATGAGAAATAGGTAAAGTATATTAATATATTAAGTAACTAATTAAGTAATTATTATTTTAAAAAAATATAGACATATTTATCTGTCTTTGTGAAGCGCCGAAGGTGCTCAGAGGAGCAAAAGTACACCAGGGGAGATGCTCGCAATGAACGCCCGAAGGCGTTCAGCGTGAGGCTCGCAATGAGCGCCAAAGGTCCTTAGAGTAAAAAAAGTTTGACATTGTGTGGCAAACAGCATTGCCATGGCTTCAAATTTTATTGCTCCGTCATTTTTGACGGGCAAGTCGCTAGTCATTTTATATTGAAGATTTGCGAGCTTCAAAATGTTGTGCTATTTATTTCAATACCTAACATCACTTTCCCTTTTAATATAAGTACAGTACTGTGTGTATATTTGCATTTAAAGAGGGGTTGGTCCCTGTTGGTTTCTTGGCTCCATTTTCGGGTTATGGGGTTGAACGCAAGTGAAATTTAATAGCATGATTGCAAACGTTAGCAGTTATGGGCTTGACAAATCAAAGGATTTGCAGGCGTGCAGTTCCATGTTCCACGGCCCGTAGGCTTTTTTCAGCCTTAAGCCGCAAGTCATTGGCGGGTTGCTTTCCGGGACCAATTTAATAGCCGTAAGTCTTGCGGGCCACGATATGGGCTACGGTTTTACATGTTGAGTTAATTTAATAAGGCTGATAGTGGCTTAATATATTTTTCCAAAACAAGAGCATACGTCAAGAAATATGAATTTTGTCAATTAGTTTTCTCCCCAATATTATTAACCCCATCAAAAGTTTTTTTTCTAGGGGTAAATGACACAAGGAATTTAGATTTATGTAATTAAACATAAGCCAATTGTAAGACAGTCTAATACAAGGCCTAAGAAAAAAAGTATGCTCCAATATTTTTTAAACCTTATCAATTGCTTCAATTGCTTTTCTACAGACTTATTTTTGTGTATATGTAATGTCTCAAGTCCCCTTCTAGATAGCTAGCTTGTCATGGTGAAGGGGATTGTGTCTTTACCATGAATGCCTTATGGATTGGCACAACCAGACACAAAATGAGATGTGCCTGGCATGGGTGTAGGAACTGGGGAGAGGGGCATGCAGCGGATGAGATGTGCCTGGCATGGGTGTAGGAACTGGGGAGGGGGGGCATGCAGCGGATGAGATGTGCCTGGCATGGGTGTAGGAACTGGGGAGGGGGGCATGCAGCGGATGAGATGTGCCTGGCATGGGTGTAGGAACTGGGAGGGGGGCATGCAGCAGATGAGATGTGCCTGGCATGGGTGTAGGAAATGGTGAGGGGGGTGGCATGCAGCAGATGAAATGTGCCTGGCATGGGTGTAGGAACTGGGGGGGGGGGCATGCAGCAGATGAGATGTGCCTGGCATGGTGTAGGAAATGGTGAGGGGGGGGCATGCAGCAGATGAGATGTGCCTGGCATGGGTGTAGGAAATGGTGAGGGGGGGGGCATGCAGCAGATGAGATGTGCCTGGCATGGGTGTAGGAACTGGGGAGGGGGGGGGCATGCAGCAGATGAGATGTGCCTGGCATGGGTGTAGGAACTGGTGAGGGGAGGGCATGCAGCAGATGAGATATGCCTGGCATGGGTGTAGGAACTGGGGAGGGGGCATGCAGCAGATGAGATGTGCCTTGCATGGGTGTAAGAACTGGGGAGCATGCAGCAGATGAGATGTGCCTGGCATGGGTGTAGGAACTGGGGAAGGGGGGGCATGCCACAGATGAGATGTGCCTGGCATGGGTGTAGGAACTGGGGGGGGGGGGAGGCATGCAGCAGATGAGATGTGCCTGGCATGGGTGTAGGAACTGGGGGGGGGGGGGCATGCAGCAGATGAGATGTGCCTGGCATGGGTGTAGGAACTGGGGGGGGGGGGGCATGCAGCAGATGAGATGTGCCTGGCATGGGTGTAGGAACTGGGGAGGGGGGCATGCAGCAGATGAGATGTGCCTGGCATGGGTGTAGGAACTGGGGAGAGGGGCATGCAGCGGATGAGATGTGCCTGGCATGGGTGTAGGAACTGGGGAGGGGGGTATGCAGCAGATGAGATGTGCCTGGCATGGGTGTAGGAACTGAGCTGTAGAGCCATGCAGCAGCAATTTTGTACTACCGGCTGCCATATTTGCAGTTCCATGGAGGGAGCCATCTTGGTCTTGGGCACGTGTCATATCATCACGCTGAGCAACCTCATTTTCAGCCTGGGGGACCTGAAAGATGGTCTTGGCATGCAATCAGCGGGCCTGGTTGCTGAAGCAGTATCCCCGACAGAATTATTTTGGTTCCTACACCCCTGGTGCCTTTAGGGGCTGCGGCCCATTGCCAGACTAACTATACCCAAATTAAAGTATATATATGGAATTATATATATATATATATATATATATATATATATATATATATACTGGCACATTGATATAAATAAGTGCTGAAAAAGCATTAAAAAGCAGATATGGATCTAGTAGGCTCTATCTTGCAAATCTTACATGCCCATGAAATATCATGTAGATCATGAGATACTCTAAAAGGTTAATAAAGGTTAATAAAGTAAGATTTTATTTAAAGGGCTACTGTAGTGCTCATACAATAACGTAATTAGCAATAAAATTAGTATTTGATGAAAATACATTTAATGCAGCTCTTGAAACCTCCATTTGCAGTTGGCATTGTAGCCTCCAGCTGATGTTCTTCGATCCTCACCCGTATCCAGTCAGTGAAAGAGGATCTGCACAGATGGCTCCTTCATTTTTTTTTCTGACAGGTGTAGGTTTACCTCCAATAGCCGCTGCAGGGAAGTAGGAGGATAAAGACTGTCATCAGGACTACAACCAGCATTTCAACTCAACTACATGGGTATTGGTTTTGTAGCAAAGAAACCTGGTATCAAAATGTCAGCAATGTTGGAGTGCTTGCAGGCAGGATCCATTACTCTATTAACCCATTGGGATACGACATTCCTATCAGCAAATACTATAGCAGCACACACTGGACACTCAAGTTCCAAAGTAATATAGTAATCAACATGGCTGGCTCAATCTGATCAAGTTTTAGGTCATAAATCTAATATGTCAGTTGCAAAATAGTAATATTATATAAAAGAGGCCAATCTAAATATATGTACAATGCATTATGTTCTGCACCATTTGTAGTTCATCAAATAGAGGGTTATCCGGTGTTAGCTCACTGGTGCCTGAAAATAAATGAATAATGCACCTGCATTCAGAATTATATCCTAGAGTATGCAGTTTGTGCATGTAAAGGCTGAAGGTGCGAGGCTAGGAGTTCCACAGAGTAGGTGCAGCTCAAGAAAAGTTTTGAAGGCGGAAGTGAGAGGAGGTGACATGAGAGGAAAAAAGGAGGTCAGTAGCAGATTGAATCTGGCGGTTGGGGGAGTATTTGGAGACAAGGGTAGAGATATAAGGGGGTACTATTTAATAGAAGCCATTTTTGTCCCTGGATTCTATCAATAGTTATGGAGCCCAAATACAGTTCCTTGGATGAAACTGATCTAGAGTCACTAAGTTTTGAAATTTGTATGATGTCATCACCTCAGAGATAAAAACAGAGGCTTGAGAGAAACAATAATTACAAAATCATTTCTTATGTTTAGAATCCATGTTTCACCAAGCCCTGAACAAGATCCCCTCTCTGATCCTCTTTATCCTCTCCTCGGTCTCTCTCATCTCTTCATTTGCTCTCCAACTTCTTCTCTCTCCTCGTTTTCTTTCTTCCTTTCATGACCCCTTTTAGCTAGCTCTACTGTCTCCCATCTCTCTTTCCTCTCTGTGACTGCTTCTCACCCTTCTCTACTATTCCTCTCAAATCCTAATTCTCTCCCGTCCAGTCTCCTCCTTATATCTTCTTCTGTCCCTACTCATGCATTATTTCCTCTCTTCGTCGTCTTCTCTTGCCTGCACAGAAAGAAGAGGTGGGGAGAGAGTCCATTTCATTTCTGTCTCTTCTTTCTTCCATGTCTTCTCACTACCCCCTACATCACAACTCTCTGTAAAATAAATCAGATGGTTTAATTGCTGTGCACCTGTTAGGAGTAAGAAATGGTGATATGTTGTAGGCCTTGTCTCCACCATAAACAGTAAGGTTGTTGGGGTTGTCTGTGCAATGTATGCATGGATGCATGGAGGTCCTAAAGCCCATCCCAACCTGTCCCATCAATGATGCAAGGCAGCTCTACTATATGTTGGCCTTTGCATTTCAGTCCCACCACGAGGAGATGTATGGGACAGAGGTGGAACATGGGGGAAAGCAGAAATTTGGTGAAAGGGAGGAAAAACATACTACAACCAAGACTTCTGCCACCTCTCTACATACATTATTTTGTTACTCTATCTCTTCTATTTACCTTTCTCACTACTTCGCTATCCCCCATAACCCCTCTACCTCATCCCCATATCTACCTCTCCCTTGATAGTGATGACCTTGATAGTGATTTTCACCTAACAAGATTTTTTTATAGTTAGTTGGTTCACTAAGTGGTGCTGTCATTTTTTTACTGCAACTAAATTCAATCAAATGCACAGGTCCTCCATGCCAACAAAGGGCCTCATTCAATTGCGATTTGGCCAATTGAATAGGGCTCTATATAAGCACATAGCATATTTATTTACAGAGGTTTTTAGTTAGTGAATACCTTGCTTTTGGATAGAAGTTCACTAACTAAAAACTTCTGTAAAAAAAATTGCTATGTGCTTATGTAGAGCCCGATTCAATTGGCCAAATCGCAATTGAATGAGGCCCAAAGTCATGGTAATGATAGAGATGCAATACAACTAAAGGGCAAGTACTAGTAGATAATTATTTTACTTCTGGGGCCATAGGCCCTCATTCAATTGCGATTTGGCCAATTGAATAAGGCTCTAAATAAGCACATAACATATTTTTTTAAAGAAGTTTTTAGTTAGTGAAAACCTTGCTTTTGGATAGATGTTTACTAACTAAAAACTTCTTTAAAAAAATATGTTATGTGCTTATTTAGACCCCTATTCAATTGGCCAAATTGCAATTGAATGAGGGCCATGAGTTTACCAATTCAGTACATATGGAACAGATTCTCACTATTTGGCGCTCATTTACAATGCTATAATTTGGCTCCAAATATCAATGGAAGAATACAATTAGGGTATATAATGCTTTATAGTATATTGTACAATAATATGTAACAAAAGATGGCCAAACATAGAATCAACATGCATATTAGTGTAAAATAATGCTTAATACAGTTGTTCTATTCTTATTGTTTCAATATACTAGTTTTTATTGAGATGCATATATCACCAGGTATGACAAAAATGCCCAAGGAGTATTCCTGGCTCTGTTATTACATAATGTAATAATACAATATATTAGACTACATTATAAAATCATTTCATGCATTTTAGTTATACAGGTGGTAATTGTGCTTTCTTATGTTGTTTTAAATTTAAAAGGGTTAGTAGATTGAGGGGTGGGGAAAAGGAGTTAGAGGATGGGCGACGGGCAAATCGGAAGGTAGGGAGAAGAAGAAAATGGTGTAAAACCAATGGAGGTGTGTGAAGAATAAGAAAGTAAAGTTCTTTGGATTCTAATTTTAGATTAAATAAATTGTGACCTCTCAAGCAATCAAGTATAACATTACAGTAATCAGAGTGTTTTCATTTTTCAGAGCTAAATGTAAGCAGATTTACCTCAATGATATAAAGGTTAGCTAGCTTGGTCACCAATACACCCATTTAACGTATTTTAGGTACTGTTACATAAAGTACAACAATGTTCATTCATAATAACTCTTTGCTCAGTAATGTGTAAATTATATATAGTATAGGTTTAGGACGAAGATGGGGTTCACCCAGTATTTCTATGATTTCCAGATTATAAAAATGTGTAGAAATTATATCTACAAGGCGATATCTATGAGTGTTATAACATAACTATCAACTTGCCCGTCAAAAATGACGGCAATAAAATGTGAATCCTGGCAATGCTGTTTGCCACACAATGGTAGCCTCTCCCCCTCTACTTTACTGGCCTCGCGATGAGCGCCTTTGGCGCTCATTGCGAGTCTCTCCCTCTGTCTACTTCCTCCCTTGTGTCTCATTTCCCCCCTCCTGTCCCTCCCTTGTGTCAACTCCCCCCTGTGTTTTTACCCCTTCTCTCCCCTGTGTCTTTCCCCCCTGTGTCTCCTTCCCCACCTCTACCTCCCCCTCTACTTTACTGGCCTTGCGATGAGCACCTTCGGCGCTCATTGCGAGTCTCTCCCTCTGTCTACTTCCTCCCTTGTGTCTCATTTCCCCCCTCCTCTCCCTCCCTTGTGTCTCCTTCCCCCCTCTGTGTTTTTACGCCTTCTTCCCTGTGTCTCTTTCCCCACCTCTCCCTCCCCGTGTCTCTTCCCCCTCCTCTACGTCCCCTGTGTCTCTTCCCCCCCCCTGTGTCTTTTTCCCCCATGTCTCTTTTCCCCTCCCTCGTGTCGGTCACCCCCATTTCCCTCCCCTGTGTCTCATCCCTATCCTTATCCTCCCCTGTGTCTCTCCCCCTCCTCTCCCTCCCCTGTGTGTCTACCCCCCTCCTCTCCCACCCCTATGTGTCTACCCCCTCCTCTCCCACCCCTATGTGTATTTCCCCTCCCCTTTGTCTCTTTCCCCTCCTCTCCCTCCCTGTGTGTCTCCCCCCTCCTTCTCTGTCTCTTCCCCCTCCTCTCACTCCTTTTTGTCTCTCCCCCCTCCTTTCCCTCCCCTATGTGTCTTCCCCCCTCCTCTCCTACCCCTGTGTCTCCCCCCTTGTGTTTCTTCCCCCTCCTCTGTGTCTCTTCCTCCCTCCTCTCCATCCCCTGTGTCTCTCCCCCCTCTTCTCACTCCTTTGTGTCTCCCCCCTCCTCTCACTCCTTTGTGTCTCTCCTCCCTCCTCTCACTCCCATGTGTCTCTCCCCCCCCTCCTCTCACTCCCCTGTATCTCTTCCCCCCCTCCTCTCACTCCCCTGTATCTTTTTCCCCTCCTCTCACTCCCCTGTGTCTCTTCCCCCCTCCTCTCACTCCCCTGTGTCTCCCCCCCCCTCCTCTGTGTCTCTCCCCCTCTCATTCCCCTGTGTCTCCCCCCTTCCTCTCACTCCCCTGTGTATCCCCCCCTCCTCTGTGTCTCTCCCCCTCTCATTCCCCTGTGTCTCCCCCCCTTCCTCTCACTCCCCTGTGTCTCTTCCCCCTCCTCTCATTCCCCTGTGACTCTCCCCCCCTCCTCTGTGTCTCTCCACCCTCTCATTCCCCTGTGTTCCCCCCCCTCTGTGTCTCTCCCCCCTCTCACTCCACTGTGTCTTTTCCCCCCTCCTCTCACTCCCCTGTGTCTCTCCCCCATCCTCTGTGTCTCTCCCCCCATACTCTCCCACCCCTGTGTGTCTTCCCCTCCCCTTTGTCTCTTCCCCCCTCATCTCCCTTCGCCGTGGCTCTCCCACCTCACTCCTTTGTGTCTCTCCCCCTCCTCTCACTCCTTTGTCTCTCCTCCCCTCCTCCTCTCACTCCCTTGTGTCTCTCCCCCCTCCTCTGTGTCTCTCCCCACTCTCATTCCCCTGTGTCTCTCACCCCTCCTCTGTGTCTCTCCCCCCCTCCTCTCCCTGCCCTGTGTTTGTCCCCACTCCTCTCCCTGCCCTGTTTCTCTCCCCTCTCCTCTGTCTTCCCCCTCGTTCCCTGTGTGTCTCCCCTCCTCTTCGACACGCGTAGTGCGCTTGCGCAGGCTGTTTGCACGGGGCCGTAGCGCAATGCGCTTGCGTGGCTTATGCCGCACTATGTGCGCATGCGCCACTGTTGCACAATGCTCATGTGCTTACGCCATGCTACGTGCATGCGCGGGCCAGTGTGCAATGCGCAGCTTACACCACGCAATGCGCATGCACGGTCCATGGGCAATGTGCAGTTGTCAAACTGAGATTTGTTGCAAACGTGACGACGAATCGCAGTTTGACAACTATTATATGTGATGTTCTCTATATGTGTAGTAACTTCGGGTCAGATGATTTTTCTAACATATACAGATAGTGTGTTATTATTTTTTTAATTATTTGGCTTTTTTGGGGGTTCTTTCGAGTTACACGCTTGAAACTATTTTGGCCGTTAAAATAGTAAACTGTGTGCCTCACGATCAGTGGCAAAGTGCTCCGTTTTTCGGCGGCTATCGCGGCCATCATGAGCGCCGCCTAACTAACTGTTTTAAAGTCCTGGGTGCCCGGTGGTGAGCCCTGGCATGAGCCCCTTCAGTGCTCATCACGAGGCCTGCAAATGTGACCAACATCCGTAAGATCCATAAC